>JAAVUE010000119.1:0-153419 GCA_014898975.1 Fusarium nodosum | reverse complement strand
CCCCCCCCCCCCCCCCCATCTCGTCTCGTTCCAGATCCTTCCTCCTTGAGGCGATATCGCGCGTTCTCAATCGTAGCCTCGATACACGAAGGGACTGCTTCCCTTACGCCTGCTGAAAGCCGTCTCGTCTCGGTGGTAGTAGTTGCCTCTCCAGCTCTCTTGCGTAATCAAGTGCTGGGACAGACCACCAGGCGGGAACGCGATTTCCTGCAGATGATTAGATATCACTGAGGTTGACGTGTCGGTCTTTCTTCGTAAGCACGTCTCTTGCGTTCCGAATAATGATACCGTCATAATCCGCGCTTTATCGTCTGGTGTATACGTGTTCGATGACGGGCCTCGGTGAAAGTTGCTCAGATAGTGCAAGAGCTGCCGCGTCATTTGTCGTTTGCGAGCAGACAAGTGTCAGGTGGTTCGGACCACCCAGAGCGCTTCCTTCTCGACGAGGCTCCGGTCGTAACATTAGGTAGACAGCCGCGCCTGGTGAAAGGTGTTATGCCATCGCCTCTTGTTGGCGCTTTCGTCTAAGGTGTATATCTAGAGGTCAGTATCTTTGAGTTTAGTATCAATAGAATGGAGTCCTTGAAGTGAGTCCTATGTTAGTGGGGTTTTCCTATAAGTGTTGACCATCCTGTGTGCTTTCCCCAAAAAGGTGAGGTATCGAGGGTAGGTGCAATACCCCTGGGGTTCCATCCTCGTTTACTTGTTCGCGTCGTCCGTTCGATATCGCCTGCCCAAGTCAGTCTCCGAGATCTTTCTCTTTCCACAAATTCGTTGTCGTACTTGCCTCGGTGCTCTTGTCGAAATCGTTCATGGTCCTTAGAAGTCAGGAGCGAAAATGCCTATGGGACGTCTATAAGAACCTCATCCGCCCCCCTCATCTTCGTCTTTTTTTTTCTTTCTCTTCACCACTTTCGAAGAAGGTAATAGCCGTACGTCTAAGATCCAGGGAAGAACCAGTGTCAAGGCATGGTTGGCAGGCGTGCTGCGTCTTCTGGGACCCTTTGCGCTAACCCCCCAGAGACGTAGTGGTGATGTCGAGTAATCACCCGGCACAATTTTTGATTTTGTTCATCGTTTCCCTGGTGTTACACTACCTCCAGGTGACGCACACTCTATCTTTTTCATTGCATTCACCGGCTTGCCAGTGGTGTGAAGAAGAAGAAATACCTACCTTTGCCCTTGATGTAGTGACTTCTGTGGAGATGCTGAGCCATCTTGGGTTGGGTCAGTAGAACTGTTTGTGATGGGGATGCATGTTGGAGGATGGGGATGGGAAGTTCTGTCAGCCCTTTGGCGAGGGCATCGCATTATATATACACTAAATAAAATAAACTTTGCTGTGTCCGAAATCTTTTGGGCACCTTTGCCACTTGTGCATCAGTACAACTCTGATTCTACTATGCTTTTCCCCTTGCAGAGCTTATTCGACTTTCCTACCTTTCCGTGCGTGCATTGCTGTGTCTAGTTCTTATTTGATGGGATAGGAAAATTTCCAGATTTTGACAAGCGCACGCATTGGTCATCAAGACAAGATGATAGTAGACAATATTATCTCTTCTCTCCTATTACTAAACTTAATGTGCCACCGTCATTGTAACTAGTATTAACTCTTGTAATTTATCTATACTTGCCTTCTGCATCTAATGCGGCTTTTACCTCTTTATAGATGCTAGTGCCTCTCCTCTATCTTGCTCTGTGCTTAAGGCAGCGCAAATGACTTCCCTCAGCAGAACAGACCCCTGCAGATAGCAAGGGTTACAGTATAGTATGGCTGTATGCTCTTACGTGTAACGGCCATTATGCTATTGGCTAGTGCTAGTATTAATAGGGATTAAGGTGTAGGTAGGTTAACTGACTTAGGCTTAGTCTGTTAGTGCTTGATGCTCTATTTTAAGGTAATGCTCTTTTAGGTTATATGGAGAAAGTATAAGCGGGCTGCTTAGCTGTACTTTTATATTGTGTAAAAATAAGGTTGCTTTTCGTGCCTTATATGTTCTTAAATTAAAGCTGTATATATTTAATTTATATTAGCTTTAAATCGAAGCCCAAGCCTTCTCATTATTCTTCAAAATTCTCAACTAGAAGATCCATAGATCAAAAACTCAATATATCAAAATCATGGGATATCTCAATAACTAACTTTCCCAACAAACCTTCATGTCAGAGAGCAGCTGTCAACGCAGCAACGACTGAACTCTATGATGAAGGTGATAGAAGATGCTTCTGCCAAGCTGTACGCACAGTAAAAGCTGTATATATGGTATAGCGTTAGACTTTAGTCTTTAGCTTAAATTACCAGGACAACCTTCAGTAATTTATCTATACTATTAACTATAAGTTAATTATTCAATTAGTTTAAGAAAAGCAATAATTATATAACCTAGATATAAATGGCAAGAAGAGAACCTTCTCGCTCTAGCGGCAATAAGATTACAGCGGCCTCTTTTTTAACCCCTCTATAGTATAGGCTAAAGGAGATGTTCATCTATGTGCGAGATCGGTAACCTGTATCTCCACTTTCGGAGACAGAGGTTGCAAGAATGAGATGCACCTGAACAGAAGATAAGATTGCTACGGAAGATGAGCAACCTGAAGACTGCTGTAGCTGGGGGGTTGTTGGAATCCTGTCCGTTTTAGGAGTCTATATTCCCTAGGCTATTACTGGAAGACCTGACTTGATGTAGCACGGTGACCTCTGCTGGAGTTGGCTCAGCACATGACAACGCTCTGGAGCTACAATCATCAAAACAAGCTTCAGTCAATGGAAAAGTAAATACGATGTCGAATGAAACAAGGCATCAATAACAGAACATCATTTTGCAGGGTTGTGAATAGATGTCATTATTTGCATTTAACAGCTGTATTTCGTACAGTCTTCTGAGATGATGCCGACAAGATGGGATGGTAGGCATGGCGAAAAGGAATGGATAGTATAGTTTTTAAGCATGTCTTTATTAAGCACATCTTGGGTTTTATCTTTTGGCTATCTAGTCCAGTCTAGGAAGATATGTCAGACCCTTTATTAGTACTGCATAGCTTCCCAAGTCCGTAGCCTGCCACCTCAATAAGTGACATACCTTCTCATGTTTTAACTCATTTGTCCAACAGCTAGAACTTGTAGCTCTCGTGTCATTTAGTGGACGAATCTAAAGTCCATACGCTGTTGACCCTCGTCCTTGGTGTTGAGAAGATAATCTTGTTGCTGCTCCTTAGTCAAAGCATTCCATCTCCTGTCGCGAACCTGGTTTCGCCAGATATAAAACCACTTGACCAAGTAGAATAGCACAATGTTGACGCAAGTGATACCAAGAATCACCCTGTTTCCTCGACGGTACAATGGCTGATCATCTTCGCGGAAGATGTTGGACGCAGCAATGTTGCCGCTCTGTACGGTCATGTTGTATAAAGCGGCGCTGATAGCTCTCGTGCGCACACTGTTGCTGTTCTTGGCGTTCCAACCAACGAGGATGGCGTGGCAGTAGGGGTAGCTGAGAAGACCGGTGATGAGAGCGTATCGAACCCATGGGGAGATATCAGCGGGAAGGACAACCAGGGCAAGAACCCAAGGGAAGATCCAGATGTTGGATATGGATGACAGTATGCTTCGCTCCTTGACGCGGCCCGAGAGCCAGGTGATGATGAGTAGGTTAACTGCAAAGAGGAACTGGGAAGGGATGGCGAGAAGGTTGGCTTGGAAGACGGAGAAGCCAATTTGACGGAGGATGAAGGACAGGTAAGTGCTGAAAGGCGAGGGAGGAATGTAGACCATGAGGCCGATGATGTACAGCGGCCACTGCTCCCAGTCTTTGACGGCTTTCCAGAGCTTAGAAAGATTGACAGCTTCTCTATTACGGTGTTAGTTCAGGTTTTAATAATTCAGATGCTTCCAGACATACCGGTTGTTCATATCTCCCTTGCTGGGATCATCGCGAAGGAGCCTGTTCACCATGATGTACTCCTCACGCTCGTTGAACCAGCCGTTTTTGCCACGGAACCAACTCTTGGTTTGGCATGGGCCCGGGGGCATGAGGACCCAAGAAAAAAGGCCGATAATGAAAGTGCCAATTGCTTCGAGGAGGAATCTAGAAGAGTGTTAGTTCCTGTCTCAAGAACTTGACGATGTCAGTTACTTACAGCCATCGCCAGCCACCCCATCCCAGGATACCTCTCATCTGAAGAATACCAGCAGCAAGCAAAGAACCAAGGATATTGCTGGTACTGAGAGCAGTCCAGAAGAAGGCCAGTCTAATGGGTAGCTCATTGGATTTGTAGAAATAGGTGAGCCAAAGGACGATATCACTATACTTGTTAGACACTGTCACTAATAAGGTGAAAAGCCAGACTCACGGGATGAATCCACCCATCAAAAGACCTAGAAGCGCCTTGATGGCGAAGTAAGCACTCCTGCTCTGAAGCGCCGCCTGTGAACCTGAAACAAGAGACCAGCAGCAGATAAGAAACGGAATCCATCGGTCAGCACCGAGCTTCTTGCTGATCAAACCGCTGGGTAGCTCTGCAGAGAGAAAGCAGACTAAGAAGATCTAGGTTATTTGTGTTAGTGATGATTTTTACTATAAGAGGCAATACTGACTGTTTGACCATAGTTAAAGTCGTTTGTGTTCATGCCAATCTCTGGCAGCTATGAACAATGATTAGTTTGACTTCGAGAGGCATTGGGATGAATGTTTACGTACCATATTGTCGGAAATAGCACGGTTGATGTTTCGACGGTGAAAGTCTAGGGAGAGGAACATAACCCATGCCCATAGACAAATCCGAAAGTCGATCTATACAGACATTAGCAGATATTCATAACTAAGATAGAAACTTGAAAAGCTTTCGCAAGTGTCTAGCAGGATAAATCACCTTTCGAACAAGCTTCTTCTCTTCGCCATCGGTCCAAGTAAAGCTGGGATCAAACCGGTGACGATTCTCATACTCGGCCTTTTCGTAGACTTTTCTCCAACGGTCGGCAATTTCAGGATCCGAAAAGGGGTGCTCAATCGATGAGGCACCAGATTCATCGCCGCTGTCAAGGGGAGATTGGTCTTGTCCTTTGACATCGACCAACTTTGTGGTCTTGTGACCATCGTCGCTGGCATCCATCGTGGAGGGAAGTACGATGTACTAATAATAGCCAAGGTCTTCTGTTTTCCAAGAACAGGAAGATGTATAGAAAGATGCCGCGGAGATGTCTGAAAATGGATGAGTGTTGATGGATGCATGGTTGACTTATAAGGGATTGAGCTCTCGTACTAGTTTGGGTTATAACTGAATGGCTGAGAAGTTCGCCTCTAGACATGCTGAGATTCTCAGTCAAGAAACGAAACAGGGGTTATCAATGTCGTGATGAGCTTTGGAAATCACCTCAAGCCTAGGCGAAGATGGGTGCTATACTACGCGACAGACATAGCGACCCCATTGACGCCCCAATGTATGAACTAGGGTATCAATACCAGGAGTTATCAGACTAGAGATTCATGGGTAGTCCACGATGGTCAATTCTAGCCGATCGCAACGGGTTCTAGTTGAGCTATTGTCTGTGAGATTGAACCAACATTTGCTCCAGAAGCCAATGAGAACCCTTGGATAAGGCTGCGTAAGTCAATATTAGGCCAAGTTGTACTCGGATTATAGCTAGTAGGGTATCGAGTACCGTGTTTTGACTAGAATGGTAGTCTATTGAGAGGGGTTCGCGATATCTCATAATGATGGATATGGCGTGCTGGTCCAGAATGGTGATCGAGCCAATCGTTGTTAGAACCGACCGAGAAGCCGTGAAAAAGACCCAGGATCTAGAATTGACCGAAACATGCAGTCCAAGGTTACAAGGTTATAATGAATGAGATGAGGTCAAGATATAGTTGATGAGAGCTGTCCTGGTGTATGTTTCGAATATCTGCCATGTATAAGTAGTTAACAGTCTAAGTCTCGGTCAGCTGGAACTCGTCTGTATTTCAACCACATAATATCTAGATGAATTCAACACATTAATCAAATATAATGCCTAGGCCTCAGGTATCAATGCGATAACAGAGATATCAATTAGATGTATTGATGCGACTTAATTGTCTCATTGCGTGACCTATCCCCAGAAATTGCGACAACCACCACAACGTTTTCATCCCACGTATCAACATTGCGCAATACCTTTTTGCGACATCCGATCCCAATAGTCTCTATCGGCTACTAGTGATTCAATAGGTAGCATTGCACCTCTATCTCCTGAATTGCGTGCTCTAAACCCAAACACAAGCCGACGACTTAGGTGATCAGCGCAATAGATACTACACTCACGCAATGTCTCTCGAACCAGAATTGGTTCCGACATCATCTTGATCATCATCTTGGTGCGTGACTATGACGGATACAAGCTCCCGAGTTTGTATTTCTCCGCGTTGTAAATAGGCACAGTATTACAAAGGAATGCTCAGTCACTCAGAGCAAGCAGTGTATATAAAGGCTTTGACTCTCTCAGCTGGATCACTTCTCTGCAGCTTCAAACACAAATTTTGAGACTTAACCCATAAATCACAATGGCTCCTTCAGCTGTCGAGACCACGACGAACCCCGTCACAGAATCACCAAAAGTAAAGCTATACTCTGGTCACGTCGAAGGCGCTTACAAAGAGCTGTCGCCTACTTCATACATTAGAGAGTCTGAAGAAAAGGGTATCGACGGTCATGCTGCAGCCAAAGTGAGTTACCTATACTTGTTGACTTGACCCCCGCGTATTGACTTGTACGTCAGTACCCGAACTATCTCCCAACTTGGAACACAGACCAAGTCTACCCTCCTCTAGAGCCCTTTGAGCACTACGAACACGGCAAAGACGCAGACCCCAGCTTTCCAAACCTGTTGCCCTCAGAGACTAAAATCTCTCACCTCACTCCAACAATCGGCACAGAGATTGAGGGCGTCCAACTGAGCAGTCTCTCTGACGCCGGAAAGGATGAGCTCGCTCGTTACGTTGCCGAGCGCAAAGTCGTAGCCTTTCGAAACCAAGACTTTGCCGATCTTCCCATCTCAGAAGCGCTCAAGTTTGGAGGGTACTTTGGTCGTCACCATATTCACCCTACTTCTGGTTCTCCAGAAGGCCATCCTGAAATTCATCTCGTCCATCGAAGTGCGGGTGACAAATCCTACGAGGACTTTTTCAAGACTCGCGTAAGCTCTGTTGCTTGGCACTCTGATGTCACATATGAGCAGCAGCCGCCCGGCACCACGTTCCTCTATGTGCTTGACAATCCCGACACTGGTGGTGATACCCTCTTTGCCAACACAGCAGAGGCTTACAACCGATTATCACCAGCCTTTCAAAAGCTTTTGCATGGGCTTAAGGCGACACACTCAGGCATCGAGCAGGTCAACGCCAGTGTGAAGAAGGGAAGTATTAAGCGTCGTGAACCTGTTGTGAACGAGCATCCCATTGTGAGAACACACCCAGTCACTGGAGAAAAGTCACTCTACGTAAACCCACAGTGTAAGTGACACTACATAAACAATCGAGGGCATTACTAATACGCCTACTAGTCACACGAAGCATCGTCGGTCTTAAGAAGGAGGAGTCAGACGCTATCCTCAACTTCCTCTTTGAGCACATTGCCTGGGGCGCAGACTTCCATGCCCGCGTGAAGTGGGCAAAGGGCACTGTTGTGGTATGGGACAACCGATCTGTTCAGCACACTGCTATTCTTGATTGGCACTCTGGTCAGCGTAGACATTTGGCCCGAATTACGCCTCAGGCTGAGAGACCGTATGAGACACCTTTCGAGAGCTAGATTTAGCATGATATATATGGCGAAGAAATACATGAATAGTTTCTGATGAAACCCGATACCTATCGCTTTCGTTCCACTCAGATATCCCAGTTTGAATAGAGGCGCCACGACTATTTGGTTTAAGCTGCTCTCCCTTTCCCACTGCCTTCCCTCCTGCAACCCCATCGGCGTGTAAGGCGCAAAGATTTGAGATAACCCCCATTCCACACCCCTCGCTATAGCTCCAAAGCTTCCAGAAAACCCTTCGTCCCGATTCTCAGAACACATACTAAGTCCCGTCATGTCCACAGATCTCAAAAACCCACGGACGATCATAGAGGTAAACAGACTCCGGACTTTTAAGCTAGAATAAATAGAAACCCCACAGACGACGTAGATGTGTGCCGGATGTGTTTTGGAGTCGGGGATGGCGATGGGAGACTGCATTCCGAAGTCTCGGAGCTAACTGGTAGTGGACACTCACTTATACAGTTTCTTTGGTTGTAACGGTAAGCCTTCACATGGCCTACAAATATATGCCAAAAACAAGCCACGAATGTCAATTTTTACTATGCCAAGTCTTTTTGTCTTGGATGTTGTTGAAGATGTAGAAGTGGTCTCACATGAACCACGTGTAAGTGAGACGAGACAGTTCTCACAACCTATTGCAAGAGGTCACATTCACGGTTTAAAATGATATCTTATCATTCTATACCCAAAGGATATAATATACGATGGTCAACTCTCCCACCTCTCTTCAAGTTCCAATTCCATGTTCGCTGCATCGAGTCTAGTTCAGGAACAACTGGAATTTTGCCACGCCCACTATCAAAGGTACAACGCATCTAGAGCCACATAGATCCATATAGCTTCAAACCTAGAGTTTCCAGTCATTAGAAATTGACCTTGAGTGATAAAAATGAGCTAATTACAAGGGTTCGGGTATATAAGACAAAGAGGCCTCTCTCCCGTTTGCGGTTGTTGTCTCAGTCTCTCTTTAACTACCAGCACAACAACTTGAAATTTCCCTGTTCTCTTGTTCCTCGATCTCGTTACTTTTACAGATCGAATCCACTCCTTTGAAACAAAAGCACTACTCTGACGCACGCACATACATCGTATAACACATACACATCCCAGCTCATCCACCATGAAGGCTTCTCTCGCTCTCTCTGTCCTGGTATGTGCCATTTCAACCACAGCTACAAGCATCCACCATCGCCGGGCCGACAACCTTCTCCCTGCTGCTGGTATTCCCAAGGGCGGCTACAACGCATATGGAGGAAACTATGATCATCCCGAGACAAACAAGTACCCGCCTGTAGGTCAGAAGCAGTCTTCTTCCAGCTCTGGCTCGACCACCAACAAGAACGCGGACAAGGCGACTGCTCAGGCTGCAAAGTGCATCTCAAAGGGCAAGCTCGAGTCCATCGTCAACAAATACGTCTCTACCTTTTCAGGTATTACTGACGGTGGAGCTCTCGCCAAGACCATCTTCAACGACGAGGTCAAGTTCTACTCGCAGTCTATCTGGTGGACTGAGTCTTCCAGCAAGATCAACAAGTACGCCAAGGTCAGCACTTTTTCATTTTCCACTATCATACCATCATACTAACACATTCTTACCAGAACGACAACTATCCTCCCGTTTACAAGAACCTGAAGGAGCTTATTGCAGGCAACATTGAAAAGACTAATGACCCTAGTGCTTTCATCAAGGGTCCCGTCGCCTACGGTTGCAACACCTTTACCATTTACTGGAAGGGCGATTTCGAGGTTCCCAAGGGTAGAAACCATGGTCGTGGCAATGGCATTGACTTGGTCTTCTTGAGCCCCCACACTGGCAAGATCAAGAAGGCTTATTCCGAGTACAACACTCTCAATCAGGTTTACAACTGGGGTGCTCATATCACCTGGTCCAAGGACGATGTCTGCTGTGATTGTCCTGTGGTTTTTGATCCCAAATGCAAGTGTAAGTAAGGTAGTTGCACGACGCGGTGTTTGTAAGATAGCTGTTACGGGAGTAGAAGGAAAAGGAGTTTGACGGTTTGTATTTAGGTACCTAGACAGGCGTTGAATGCACATACAATCTTTTCATTCATACTATAATGTTACCAGACTAATATAGTAACTTGTGGTCCATCATAACCGACTAGACACTTTGGGTTCATCGCCCAAGAACACATTGATCAGCTTGGAAAAATCATCTGCATACTGATAAAGAAACCCATGACCAGAATCAGGATATAGATGTAACTGAGCCTGGGCATTCTTTAGTTTCTTCCACATGACAATGCTGTTTTCCGTCGGTAGCAAAAGATCATCACTCCCTAATTTGCGTCAGCACATGTTACTCAACAAATAATGACTTCAACTTACCGTTCGCAATCAAGACAGGTATACGCAGCTCCTCAAGTCGATCGTAGGATGCATCCTTTGCTTGTTTCGGGTCCATAAATTTTGCAAAAGCAATTCCCTGTCGTCGAGAATTATCCGGATCAACATGCCCAGTCCTATCCTTTCTCGCCCCTGTGATCCTCTTCCACGCGGCCTCACCGGCGGCTTTGCTCTTTGCCGACGTTCCAAACATACTAACCATGAAGGCGTTCTTGTGCTCCTCTTCTGTCCGAGCTCCGCTGAGAAGATTGAAAGGTGTCAGGTCGGGTGCTGGCACCGTACCCTCACCACTGCTGGGCATGGTTCCGCAGAGAATCAGGCGACGCACGAGACCTTGTCCATTGAGGGCGACGAGCTGCGCGACACATCCGCCCATGGAGAAGCCCATGACATCAGTCTTGTCAACACCGAGGGCTCGCAGAACATTTATGTAGTACTGCGCCCACATGAAGTATTGCTTGGGAACTTGTCCTTCTGAACGACCTACGCCAGCGTTGTCAATCATGATGATGGGTCGCTTGGCAGCGATGGGGTTTATAAGGGCCGGATCCCAATGATCCATTGTTCCCCTTTAGAAATTAGTCTTTGAAAGCTATAGAAATTGAAGGAGTACTTACCTAAAGTGCATAAGTAGTGTGAGGGGCACGCCATCGCTTTGGCCGAAGCGTCTGTAGGCGAATTTGATGCCATCTACAGTGATGAACTGATTTTGAGCCGTCTCGTAAGTTGACATTTTGCAAGTGTATTTTCAAGGCAGCTGTTATTGAAGCAGCCGAGCGAGTGAGTGATGTCGTATCGATGAAAAGGTGTATAAGTTGAAGCAAAAAGATACCGAGGTTGGTCGGCATTCAACGTCAGCTGATCCGGGGAACCCTGTCAATGAATACTTGCCTCTTTAGGAAATTTCACAGCGTGGATTAGTACATCGTTGCATAAGAGATAAAAATATTGTGATAATTTGGATAATTTTATCTTATCTGTTTATAGCCTCACTTGATATAAAACAAGATTGTCAGGGGGAGGTAGAATTCGTCTTAGCCGACTATCATACCTAGTATTCATACAATGATTCGTTCCTCATCCAACGCCTGTACGTGATATATCCCTAAAACAACATGTCCGCCCTGTCTAGGTGTGTATGAAACTCAGATCGAACTACTCCAAACCTGATGGCCTAGCATTGCCGTCAAAACTCCCACGCCATATTTGCCACCTTCTGTGTTTCCCTGCCATGTCTCCCAGCCAAGCCAGCATACTGCTGTCAGCTCGAACACACTCAATGCGGAGCTCACATATGTCGCTGCACTAGGGGCTCTGCTATCTCTTGGTTCTCGACTCGCTTCGCCTGTTACCCGAAGAGCGATTGTTCCTGCTGCAGACAACAGGGCAAGCTGCACCTCTCGACCAAAAGGCATCGGGAATGCGGCAGTCAGACCCCAAAGAATGAGCAAAACAACGACAGTAACAAACTCAACGCCAAGTCTTTCGAACTGGGGAGTACCCGGGGTGTGAGCACTAGATGACCATCCGGACGGGCGTGCTCCTAATCCTTCATCAGGCTCACTCTGCTCTTGGCCTAGACTAAAGCTCTGGCTTAAAAGATCCGCCAACCCGTTTGCCTCATCATGGCTTTCCTGGGGCGCAAAGAAGCTGGGTGGTTTGAAAGCAACTTCACGCTCTTCTTTCTCAGTTTCGTCCCTTTTCCTAGCGGCACCACGGAAGAAGATGCTCTCCTGCTCCACAGGCTTACTCCTTATGATAGGCGCATTAGGTGGATTTCGCAAACGGTGAGATGGGGTTGTTGGGGCAGCAGGAACTTTGTACCAGAATGGACTTTGGTTATTGTTCACTGGCGACTCGCCAAAAGCTCTTCTCGGTCCATTTGCGACTGGCGAATCTTGAAAGGCGCGGTATTGCGACTGTGGCTTAATCTGAGACTCGGTAGGGGTCCAATCCATCTCGTCCGAGCCTCCGACTTCCTGAGTCCTCTGCGGGGTGATGTTTAGACTGTTAAATCGATTGAAGGGACTTTCTGGGGGGCGTAGTGGACTGCTGGGTACATATGGCCGCGGCGAAAATGAGCTGGCAGGTGACTGCTGTGATCGCCCAGTCTGAGGAGCCAGCGTGGGTGAATCCAGTGCTTCATTCAGCAGATCGGAAAATGTCTTTGGCTCTTCCCTCTTCACTCGGGTGAGTTTAGGCTGTTTTGGCGAAAATGCAGTATCAGAGCTGCTGCCGAAAAGGGGCGTCGTATCGACTTTGATAGATCTTTTCGCAGACGAGTATATCTAGGCCAAATTAGCAGCCTTCCACCAATCTCAAAGAGTGACTTACCATTATCATCACGGCTGACATGACCAGGTGCGCACTAAGTTGGGCGTTACGTGACTGTGCGTGGCCTCCGTCCATCTCAAGAACCCGACGGAATAGAAAACGGAAGAACACAATCAGCCCCTGGAAAGAGTACCACTGTGTAAAGCCCAGCAAATGCCTGGAAAATCCGCGAAATACCTGCACAAACTGAGGATTCCACCATGCCGATAGTATGCTTGCGATAACAGCACTATTGATCAAGAAGTCTGCCGGTGGGAGGAAAGCGACTGCCCTAGATAATCCACTTACAGCCAACACTGACCAGCTTTGATCATCAGGATCGTACATTCCAACGTCTTGGTGTTGTAGTGCGAAGGTGACTGCTCTAAGATGCCAAAACATTTGCATAGTCAATCCTCCCCACCACAATGCCCTGCCCAGACTGTCAAGCCAGTTCAGGGCACTAGTCTTGTCAGAGGTACTCTTCCTTCCCCTACTCTTCTCCATCATCCGCCGGAGATGATCTGTCTTGGCTGTGTATCCCGCCCTTTTAATCTGTCCATCCACTCTTACGGCGCATTCGTCACAGACTTGAGGGTATCGTTCCTCTAACCCCTTTCGATATCGGTAATAGTTACGCTCGAGCTCGGCATATTCCGGGTGGTTTGGGTCGTCGGGCAGGTACTGTGCCAGGGATGAGGTGAAAAGTCGTTGATTCTTTAGACATGTTGCGCAGAAGATGCTGTCTTGGGGAGACGAGGGAGACGATGGTCGGGGATTGGCGTATAAGGTTGCGGGAGCTTCACGCTCGGTAGCTACTGGAGGATCCGTAATCTCTCCATTCTACATTCGGTCGGTAAGCAACTGTATCAAAGGAGGCAACGGTGTTTGTTCATACATGATCGAGGTAGTTTGTCGCATCGCATGACAGGCATAGAAACTGGCGTGTGATGCCGTCATATTTAGTGTTTGATCGCTTGCCGCAATAAAAGCAGGTCAAATATTTGGTCCCTCGCAGGCGTGGCATTATTGCAATACCATCTCTCTATTGGAGTAAAAGTTGGTGAGAAAAAAGGTTGAGAAAAAGGGAGTGGTGGTGACGAGCATGAAAAACAATCACAGTCATGTCCGTTCCATGTTTATTCCAGGTTTAGATCATCTTTTGTTGTTTCTGCCGGGCGGTCAGGGCCTACATTTAGAGGTCATGACGGTGGGGCCTGCACTGTAAATGTAGATCCATGACCAGTATCCTTCCAGAAGGATAGAAGGTTACTAGGGAGTGCAGCGCCATGATAATCGCGAACAGACAATGGATCTGATCTTCATGAGGACTCTTCCTATCAATAGACATTTCAGGACAAAACAATAGGCACTGAATCTCGGCGTCTTTCATAAGTATCAGGAGCTGATTGCCAGGATACGCAAGTCATAAGGTACCTAGTAGGTAGTAAGTAGTAGGTACCTTTGCATAAGCATTCACTTTGTTTTGTTCCTGAATCAACCCGTCGACAGGCCAGTGGAGGTCACGTCACGTCACCAGAATACAGCCAAGCAAGCACCTATCTATCACAGCTTCATTTGACTCTTACATCTATAGAACCAAGAGTCTATCTTTTTTGTCGCAACCACAAGCTCCAACTGCTCACACCCGTTTTTGTTTCTTGATCAATTCTTTCATTTGCATCTCCTCGAGCAATGCCATCATCATGACCTCCCAAGCTTCATCATCGCATCCTCCCCTCCATCTAACAATCCGCTTCTCAACATCCCAACCAGACCTCGAACTCGACATCTCCTCCCCCCAATCAACAACCGTTCTCGCTCTAAAACACCTCCTTCGCACAAGTCTATCCTCTCGTAATCGGCTACGTTTGATCTACCAAGGTCGCCTCCTTCCTGATACCTCGGCGCTCAGCTCAGTTCTCAAAGCACCTCCCCCGCCACCGCGCAACATCGACGATCCAAAGGGGAAGGGGAAGGCCGTCGAGGGCACGAGTGTGACTAGGGTATATGTTAATTGCTCCATAGGTGATGAGCTGACTAGCGATGAGCTGGACAAGGAAGAGGAGGAGGCACTTAAGCCCCCTCAGGATGTGAATGGAGATGATTCCAAACCTACAAAGTCAACAAGGCCACGACCAAGAGGTTTTGATCGATTACTACAGTCCGGAATCACGCCTTCCGAAATCTCAACACTTAGAACACAGTTCAATTCTATACACACAGCAGGCTTTACACCAGATGCGATGCCATCGCCTGATACACTGCGTAATATGGAAGACGCCTGGATAGACAACAACGCCGATGGCCTCCCATCTGGATCCAACCCCCTGGAAGACGAAAACGCAGGCATGGCTTCGGTCCTAGATGTGTTGATCAAGGCCATGATCGTCGGCTTCTTCTTCCCCTTGGGAAGCTTGACGTGGCTTTTGCGTCAAGAGGGAATATGGAGCAAGAGATGGCAGATCTTTGTCGGCTTTGGAGTTGTGTTGAGTCTTGTTATTGGCTTCGTCATGGAGCTATCAGGAGACCGGCCTTAGGAGGCCAAAAGGCCCTGGAGGAGCCCAAGAGAGCCCGAAAAATATGCCTTGCCCATTATTTCAAGGTTAATGGTCGAACTTTTGCAGTGGGCTATTCGGCAAATCCTGGAAACGCCGGAAGCGCCGCTGATTGTGTTATGATTATAACAGGAGTACAAGGCGTAACAATAAACTAGCGTTGTACCTTAGAAGCGACTGATTACTTTACATACGCATACAATGCTCTATCAAACTATAGGGATTGCCTCGGGCTTGTACCGGTTTCGTTTCCAACATTGGACGAGAAACTCGATAACCCGGATCACAGGATAACTACATATTTTCCCGACGCGCCAAACTCCCTAGCCAGTAATGGTAAATCGAAAATCTACATATCATCCCCCTTTTCGTGGACTGCCCCCCGTAGCAGCCTGTTCTACGAGCAAAAGGGACTTTATAGGTACAGACTCTGGGCGGCAACGATATCTCTGCGGATCTTGGACAGACTCTCCTCGAACTTCTTGGTCAGGTCCTCGTTGCCCATGACCTTGGCAGCCTGGGCCATCTGTCGTAAAAGCTCTTCCAGACGACGGAAAAGACGAATAAGTGAGCCTTCGTAGACGTTTGTCATTTTGCTACAACAAGTTAGTGACGTTCTTACTCGGGAACAGGCTAGTAACTTACCAAATCTCGACGAATGGACGACCTTGGGCCCATGTGTAGACCGTCTCCATCAGCTGCCACTTGAGCTTCTGCGCGTATTCCTCCTCGTTAACATCAAGCTTGCACTCCTGGCTGACCTTGGCAATGATACGGGCCTTGGCCTGGATCTCGCGATAAGGCTTCTGGAGCTCCTCCTTGAGCGCAGGGGCCTCGACCTTCTCATCGAAGATAAAGCAACTCATGACGGCAGCGCACATCTCAGGGGTAAGCTCGTTAAAGAATCGGTCAAAGAGCAACTCGGAAAGGAGAAGCTCGTGGCCCTCGGTGGAGGAAACCTCACAAGCGACACGGGCCTTTAGTTGAACGACCTCGGAGTCGTTGATGAAACCTAGACGGCGCAGGACACGCTTGCGCGACTTGAGCTCGTCCATCTGAGCAATGCTGTATGCCTTGGCGATAGATTTCTTTGTCTCCTTGACTTTGTCTGTGAGCTTGACCTTGGCATGGTACTGGTCCCACAGGGAAGGAAGAAGGGGGGAAAGGTGGAGAGGGTTGGCCAAAAGTCGAGACTCGAGGACCTCAATCTTTCGCAGAAGCTTCTTGAAAGAGTCATCGGTAATCTCCATGTTCTCAATGGGGTCAAGGACCGGAAGACCATCAGGGAAGCGACGCTTGACTTCCATAAGGGACTTAGTGAGCGTATCCTTGTCACCATCGCTCTTCAGGCCTTCCTTGGGCAGGAAGAGTCGGATCTGGCTGATCGCCTTGATGCAGGTCAACAGACAAGGAACAACTGCAAACTTGATATCATCGTCGTCGTTGCAAGGCTTGATACCGGGAGGCATCTCTTCGGCAGGGTGTCCTGGGTGGAAATCCGCACTCGACCTGGAAATAGGAAGGAGAACGTCAATGACATGAGCTTCCTGAGGAATGTATTCGGGCTCGTTCAGCTTGGGGGCACGACGAGGGGTCTGGTTGACAATAACACCCCAGCCGAAGTCGGTTCCGTTGCCGGCGATAGTCTCGTTCTCGTCCTTGGGGTTGTAAATCTGTACCAAACGGCCAGGCTGGAGGTATGAGATACTGTAGTTGGGGTGCTGAATAACGGTTCGCATATCCCTCGTGTAAGCACTGAGCTGCTGTCGAATTTGGTAGTAATCCTTGACGGTGGATTCATCGGCAATGCTGATGCTGTCACGCTCCTGCTGCAGAGACATCAACTCCTTCTCCAGTGACGGGACGCTAGCGGCGTTCTGGAATTGATGGAAACATCGCTCCAGCATGAACTCGGGTGAGATAGCTTCGATACGCAGGAGGTTGAGAATCATGTTGTAGCCGAGGTAGAAAGCAGAGTTGAGTCGATCTTGGTGTCCGGTAACAATCTCCTTAGCGGTGTCAGGCTCGAGCTTGTCGTCAATCATCATGATGACAATACCACGAGCATCAAGACCACGACGTCCAGCACGTCCAGCCATCTGAATGTACTCGGACGAAGTAAGAGGACGCCTCTTGACACCATCCCACTTGGTAACCTGTGTGAAAACAACAGTCTTGGCAGGCATATTGAGACCAATGGAGAAGGTCTCGGTGGCGAAAAGAACCTTGATCAAAGACTCCTGGAACAGAATCTCAATGGTCTCCTTGAGAATAGGCAGAAGACCAGAGTGATGGACACCAATACCGCGCTCCAGCAGAGGCAATAAGTTGATAATCTGGGGGAGCTCCCTGTCCTGCTCTGACAAACTCTCAATAGCATTGTGGAAGACCTTGCGGACCATGGCCTTTTCAGAATCGTCGTTGAAACTGAGCGAGGAAATGTTCATGGCCATATTCTCACACTCTCGCTTGCTGAAGTTGAAGACGATAACGGGGTTGAACTTCTTCTTGATGGTCATTCGGATAATCTTGGCAATATCCGAGCCATTGTCAGCACCACCCTTGTTAGTCTTCTTGTTCTTGCCCTTTCCTTTCTGTCGAGCGGTAGGGTCGTTGGGGTCGGCGCCCTTCTTCTCCTCAACCTCCTGCATAACCTTGTTGAAGTTTTGCTCATTAAAGTTGCTCTTTTCATCGACGATAAGTCTGGCGCCACTACCACCAGCAGGGAAGAAGTAGTTCTGAAGAGGGGTTGGTCGGAAATCGGTGTACACAACGTGACAGGCCTGGTGATGGATCTTGGCAATCCACTCGGCGAACTGGAAAGCGTTGGGAATGGTGGCAGAAAGGAAGACGTATCGGACCTTGTCGGGAAGCATGATGATGGTCTCCTCCCAGACGACACCTCTTGTCTTGTCTCGCATGTAGTGAATCTCGTCAAACACAACCCAGGCGACTTCTCGCATAATCTCGGAACCTCGATACAACATGGATCGCAAAATCTCAGTGGTCATGACCAAGCAACTCGCTGTGGGGTTAATGGTAACATCTCCGGTCATGAGACCAACGTCTCCAAAGATGGACTCGAAATCTCGATACTTTTGGTTACTCAAGGCCTTGATAGGACTTGTGTAGATGACTCTCTGGTTGCGCTTCAAACATTGCGCGATGGCGTACTCGGCCACGACAGTCTTTCCAGCAGAAGTATGCGCGGAGACAAGAACACTTTCCTCGCGCTCAATTGAAGCCACGGAAAGACTCTGGAAGGGATCAAGCTTGAAATTCCATGTACGCGCAGGCTGCTCGGGGGCCTTGTGCTCGGAAAGAGGGACGTATTCGTAGTCTAGATCCGGGGGCAAAGCAACCTGATGTTGAATGTTGTGCGACAAAACGAGAGATGAATCCTGCTCTGTAAAAGTGGCCGCGCCAGCGACCTCTCTTGACTCGGCCGTCTGGAACGTATCTGTCATAACAGGGCCTGCGCCATCCTCCTTCTTCCTCCTCTTGGTATCCTGCTGGCTGGCGCTTTCCGAAGAAGACTCGTCGTCGGAAGAAGCCTCATCCTTGGATTCTTCGGTGGTGTTGTTGTCCATGTCGACATCTTCAGACTTTGCCGCGTCGCCGTTCTCGCCATTTATCGCGTTGGCCTTTCTCTTCTTTGTCTTGTCGCCCTTGCGGTTCTTTTGCGACACATTCTCGTCCTCGCTAGCACTTGGGGCCTCCACCTTGCCCTCGAAAACATCAAACATCTCATCCATGTTGGCGGTGTTTTACCCGCGACCGGGAATCGATCGCTAGCTGCAGAAAAAAGTGATCGAGATCGGGAGTGGCTGGTGAAAGGTTAAGTGTTCTGATACCGCGCTACGAATCAGAAATTGTAGGGTAAAAGGTCTTTTAAAAGATAAAAGATTATAACCTAAAGGAAGTTGCAGGATTATCAAAAAAACCTTTGTGGAACGCTTGTCGTCTTTGTACAACAAAGAATCGATCGATCGTCCCAGACTATTCGTGGCATGGGACACGGGCCTGGGCGATTAAAAAAAGTTGGTTGATTGGAAAGTGGGTTGCGCGGCAGAAAAAACATCCCCTGGAGAACGGGCTGCGGGCGGTGAAAGCTCTGAGAGATTGCTACCGACGTCACGTCCACGGGTCCCCAATCATCCAACCGTAAGTGAGATTGAGAGTAACCAGCCAAGTGCCTGTGCACGTGACCTATTAGCGTTTTGCTCCCAAACCTCAGACCACCATCTCTGACCTCGGATGCTATCATCACTGACACATACCCAAGCTTCCATCTCCCAATCTCCACTCCTCAACGTCAAGGTGCGTCCGCATTAAAGCCATTGACTGGCTCGACTTTGCTCTACCAACTTTCGCGAACCGAATTGACCTTTTACTCGTATCGCAGATGCTCTCCCGCGCCGCTACCCGTACCACGACCTCTCTGGTCACCAAGCGAGGCTTCCAGACCACCCGCGCTCGCATGTCCTCGCCTTACCACTACCCTGAGGGCGCCTACAGCAACATCCCCTTCAACCCCCGCAGCAAGTGGTTCGGCGTTGGCTACTGGACCTTCATGGCCACCGGTTTCTTCGCTCCCTTCGGCATTGCTGGTGCGTGGTTTCTCTCCCGATGTCTGCCGTTTCACGGTCCGGATGCTAACTCGAAGCGCAGTCTGGCAGACCTACAAGCCCCAGTAAATTCGTCGCTGAAGGACTGGGTTTGTTGTTTGATTGAAAGAACGGAAGCCTTGCGGCGGCGGAATGTGGTGTACATAACCGAAATAGACATCAGTCATTCTCGACTCTTGATTCGAAATTTCATTTGTCCGACCAGGTATATCGGAGTAATGTGTGAAATGCGAGTGCTCAAATACCAA
This sequence comes from Fusarium nodosum, assembly GCA_014898975.1. NCBI lineage: Eukaryota > Fungi > Ascomycota > Sordariomycetes > Hypocreales > Nectriaceae > Fusarium > Fusarium nodosum. The sequence goes on along the minus strand of JAAVUE010000119.1, from coordinate 133,511 downwards.
TGCGATACAAATCCCGGCCAACCAAATTTTTGATATACAGAATCTATGTCCTGGGGTATTATTCTATCTTGCTTAAAGTACATGGTGGTACAACTTTACTGTTACATCATAATCTCGTCCCATCTTTTTTATATCTTCGATACGACGGGCCATCCCATTTGCCCGTCGAAGATTTCATATCTACGCCGTCAAGAATGCTTTGTAGCATCGACTGTATGAACGGGTGTCGATCCGAAGGAATATCCCAGCGCTGCGCCATCTCATCGTACGCTTGGACCACTGCCTCATCAGATGAGCACTTTTTGGTTGCTCGCAAAGCCCAGATGACCAACCATCTATCGATGGTAAATCCTCTGATGCTTTCATCTCTCGCTTGGTACATGGCTTTCAACACTCCTTCCAGACGTTGCTCACTCCACTGAGAGCCAGTGAAGCCGCCATGAGAGTAGAAACCCTTGAATAAGGCCAGAAAGATAGTGGCATGGATCGGAATGTTGAGGAACTTCATCTCGTCAAGGTATTGTGCAACCTTGGCCAGGTCTCCAACTTTGACCGAGTAGTGTTCAACAAAGAGCTTGTAGGTATGAAGATTCGGCGAAAGCTGCATCTGTTTTTGCAGTGGTTTTTGAAGCTCGGGGTGCTTCCTGCCAATTCTCGTAAACATCATCAGCACTTTGGTGACGACCCGACCCATCCCGTAGTTTCTATCCGGGATATTGGGCGCCATCTCATGCCCAGCCTTCATCCTCTGATACGTCAATTCTGCTGCTGACTCTTCGCCACATCGCAAAAGGCCGGATATCACACAGTTGAGCACAACAGTGTCTATCATCTCGCCTACCTCAACCATGTCCTTGTAAGCGGCCCGAATTGCGCTCGAGTCCATCTTTAGTCCAAAATAGTGGATCAGGCTGACATGGTGGTATCGATTGTATTGAAACCCTCGATTCTCCATCTCTTTATAAATCATGTCGGCGAGGACGAAATTTCCCGCTTTCGCAGCCACATCGAATAGGATGTTGAACGTGACTTCGTTTCCCTTGACGTTGGCCGATCGCTCCATCTCTTTCCACAACCTCAAAGCGGTGTCCATCTCAGTTGATGTTATGCGAGACGAATACTTGGTAGCAAATGCCAAAGCATAGTTCCAATGCGCCTTTCGCAACGTCAACCCTGCGCTTTTCACATCAGCGACCAGCGCAAAGTAACGCAACATAGACTCCGAATTTCGTTTTGGTGGCGTTCCCATAACCTTGAGTAGTCTGTTCCTCCACTGCCAGGTCAGATGCAGCATTCTCGGTTGGGGCAGCTGGAGATACAAGTTGTAGATTGGTTCGAGTGTTGTTCGGTATGGATGGCGCAGCTTGTACGAGACGGCATTGCATAATTTGGCGATCAACTTTTTCGTTTCGTCATCGGTCCTGAAAGTTTCCTCCGTCGTCGGGTATTCCACATCTCGTCGATTTTCTGAAACCTGCAGCTTCTGGCCATCCGGTTGAGCATAGCCCCTTCGGTAGGGATCTTGGTAGTACTCCAAATGCTCTTCCACCGTTGCCGAGTCTTCTTGAGGTACCAGAGCCTTTAGGTGTCGTGGATCATGTGCATACTGAGTGTGAAACCTCTGGTTTATCGGGGGCATCGGAGCGACAGCAGCAGAGGAGGCGGTACTATAATTGTTGGAGACATGGCGGGACCGTGGGACTGGCAGGGCACGTCGAGCCTGGGCGGCGGGTGCAAAAGTCGAGAGAAGCCATAGCGAGCTCCGGGAGCACGAGGGACTCGAATTCGAACTCGAACTTGTTTTCTTCCTTTGTGGCGTCTGTTTCCTGGCATCTCTGGCACAGCAGAGGCTCCTCCTTGTGGTCGTAACCGCAAAACTGGCCGACGGTCGGTTCGAAAGCACCGCACAGAGGGAGCCGTCTAATCGACTGGGGACTTTCATGAGCTCCTCCTCATGATGCTGCGACCTCTGTTGCGTTAGCCGTAGCAGTTGGGATTGACTGCAAGGAGAATTATTTCAACGAGACAAGGCGGCGCTGAGAAAGAAATCAGATCGGCAATCTCTCTCAGGGAAGAGCTAACGGCAGCGCAAGTTAAGACGGAGGAGGCTTGTTCTTGTAAGTGGGACCTTTTTGAAATGCTTTTTTGCTACACTATGATTCGCGCCAAGCAGTATGTACTAAGGTATCCCGGACTGCGGGACAATAAAACCCGCACATTGAAACAAATGTCTAGAAAGATTAAGCCCAAACAGTAGCATTGCAATGCTTCTTTAACAAGGGCTGATACATTTTAATTGGAAGTATGTCGTTATGCTCCTTATCACTGGATGTATAATTTTGTTATGAGCGTTCCATAACTTGTTCAAGACAATTCAATATCGCCATCCATTCTAATACAGTTTTATTTCACCACCTTTGACATCCCGCAGTCGGCGATAAGATTTACCGACAGATCTCCAAAATTTCCACTTCAACACCACGATCTAGAGCCTCATGCCACGGGCCGAGTGACATATACTCCCATTCTCAAACGCCAATTAACGACGTAAGCTACAATTTCTTGTCGACTAATCCTCGCCTCTGATTCGTACTGATTAGAAACGCAGTTTTGGCCATGGGAGGCAGACAGATCCGACCCGCAAGGGTCTTCCAGACCGTGACGGAGGAGCTTAACCACAACATCCTCGGCAAGAAGTCAGTCCCTACGCCGCCATGGTACAACATAATGCAAACAGTGCCTCCCGCCGAGACCCTCGTCCGAAATGTTACCCCTAGACTCAAAAAGCCCAATAGAAGAGCCACCAAGCCCAGGAACATCTTCCGACCCCAACAAATAGAATATCCCGAGGACAGCCTACGACAGACATTTTACAGAGACCACCCTTGGGAGCTTGCGAGGCCCCGTGTTATTCTCGAGTCGGACGGAAAGGACTACCAGCACTGCAACTGGCGCCGGGGCTTGAGACAGCCCAACATACCCTTGACGGGAGAAAGGCAAGTGCTTCGACGTGGGCATGAGACGATTGCTAGGCTAACTTTATCTACAGTGTTGTCCAGTACCAGATGTGGTTAAGAAAGTGTAGGGGCTGGTCAACAGAAAGAGCATACGATTATGCTCGTCATGCATTTTATCGTCTGCGTCAAGAGGAAGAGATCGAGAAGCGAGTGGCCCAAGAGGAAGCCACGTACGTAGGCGCTTACTTTGGCCAAACCCGCATCGATGTCGCCCACGGCCTTGAAGACCGCGAGTTCGAGAACTGGAAGCTCTGGGCCGGAAAGGAGACGGAGCGACAGGAGCAGAACCGCAACGGCGAAATCGAGGACTTTGGTCTGGAGGAGGAGGCGGAGGAGGTCATCGAGGATACAGAGGCTGCGCCAGAGGCCAAGGCCGAGGCCGCAGAGGGCAAGAAGTCACCTTGAGGCGGATGATACCCGTCATGTACACAACCTTGTATTATTGTCTATGTATCAGAAAGCAACTACGCATGTTCCAAGAGAGACTCTTGGGTTGGACCAAATCCCTCCGATTATCCCCTTTCCAATCAAGTTTCTCGCCGAGCATTAAAGACCATCTCGCCGCAATACTGAACTTTGTACTTTTCAGCCACCTCCTTGTGCTGCACCAAGACGTCGGCGATGCCAGTGTAGTAGAAGAGCTTTCCAGTGAGGCTCAGAGTGGTGATACGCGCCCAGGATTCGATGTAGACGATATGCATGGAGGCCTCTGGGACCACATAGAGGAGCTTGAGCAGGTGGGCGGCCAATCCAACGAAGAAGCCAGTAGCAGGACCATTGGTGAAAATACAAGTAGGATACCGCATCCGAGCTCCGATAGCGTTGGCAGGAGGGTTCATGAGAGCTGGGAAAATGTCAAGAATACTGAGAAGAGCCGTGAAAGGGGTGGTGAGGAGTGACTGGTGGACCTGACGGGCGCGAGTGACGGTGACAGTGTCATAGCTTCCATGCTGCGTACCCTCAGTCGCACACAAGGCCTCTAGCTCGGTTTCATAGTCTACAACATGGTTTGCAGACATGGTGTCTCCAGAAGAAATGAGGTAGCGACGGTGAAAGTTTTGGAAGCTGCAGTAGCCATCGTCCATCATCATGAGCATCTCCTTGGTGTGGCCACCAGAGCCCAGGACGAAGAGGTAGTACTCATAGAGGTTGATTCGTTGGTCACGAGAAGCTTGCTCGCTGCGCCTGAATCTGCGACGGGCTCCCACGAGCTGAAGGTGGCGGGCCTTGATTATCTATGTTAGGGGCTATTTGCGATGCTGAGGGCATGAACATGAACTTACAGTGAGAAAAACGAGGAGAAGATTGCAGACCAACAGACAGGTAACCAAACCAGTGACAAATCTTGAGGGTGTGATTGCAAGAAGGGCGATTCCAATGCCTGTCAAGGCGGCCAAAATATAAGCAAGTTCCATGCTTGCGAAGCTGACTTGACTTATACCAAGTCGGATGTTGATGATGAAACCAAAAACAAATGTTCCAAATGGATGAGGAAGATGGAGTTTTAGAGTCTTGTAGGCATGCAGCAAAAAAGTTGACTTCTCTGAACTATGCTTTGAATGATGCGTGATTCAGAATAAACACAAACTCTGCACTGGGACCGAAGGTTAGCAGTACAGGCTCGTCATGTTTATCAGTGTTTGACAGTGGCCCTGAAGCTGAAGGCAGGTAGGTAGTAGTATCCATACCAGGTAAAATGTGGTCACCAGGAGAGAAGCCCAAGGGACGAAATTAGTGGGTCAGTTTATTCTGTTTAGACCCGTGTCTTGGGTTGTTTATTTTTGTATCCTCAAGCTTAGTTGACTTGCTCTCAGTGAACTGAATCACTGTCAGGCACGGCCCACAATCTCAGTTCCAGATTACCTACCCTGGATCAAGTATTAAAGTTGACATGAATCTAAACCACCACTTGAAGACTGCTATTAATCGCCCTTTGAGCTTGCATCTCAAGCTTTTTGCTATTCCTTGATCAAATTCCATTCAAAACCATTCCAACAGTCATAGAGCAATCGTCCCACAACCAAATATTTTTAAAACATCCAGTAGAACACACCCTTTACAGAAACTGACGCTTCTTTTTGGGAGCAACAACTTCATCTTCAGGCCACTCCTCGCCGACAATCTTTCTCATAGCGTCTCGTCCAGTGCCATCAATCACATCCTTCATTCCCTCACCGGTAGCAGCTGAACACTCGATGTACTTCTGCGCTCCGATCCTCATCGCCTGCCATGACGCCTATAAATGTCAGATTATTCGACTTGCAAGAATGATGCATGGTAAAGAGAGTACAAGAACTTACCTCTGAAGGGCAGACGCAGCATGTAGGATATGCCATCAGGTCTGCAGAGGAATCCGCTACGGAGCCAGTTCGATGATCTTCCAAGAAGCACTGATCGCGGATATCCTTCTTGAGACCAACAAGATACAGCAGTGGTTCAAAAGTGGCCGTCTTGGCGAACCCGTGATTGGAGGCATGGTGCCACTGCTTGAGTTAGTTGTCATCTCATGAAGGCCGGAGTGTTTGTGCGTACCCATTGGATAATTGTGTACAAGGACATCTTATCCGAGATGTCGAAACAGAGGAATATGGCATCCCATTCGATATAGGTCAACTTTTCAACAGTGTTCAAGTCTGGTACGCCTGAAGTATCCTACATCTCCATACGCACAGGCTGGTTGTGGTAGACTCGATCGCTGACATATGTCTCGTACAGTGGACGGGCAAAGGCATCGGACTGTTCATGTTAGCTAGGTCACTAGCTGACTTGCGTCAACACGAAAATGTAACTTGCATGAGGGAAGTAGCCATAACGAGACCGACTATACAAAGTTAGCATGTGCTTTCATATCTTCCCTTCCAGTCACTCTCTGTCAACTCAACTCACAATAGCAAAGATGTCTGCCCAGCCCCTTTACTACCAACAAACAAAAAGTTCAAGCGAGCAGGTTCACGGGGAAGTTCAGCTTCCTCCTCCTTTCTCTTTCGCTTACGACTGAGTAGAGTGAGTAAGTTCCGTCGGTTACTCCCCGCACGTCGCTCAGTCATGCCTGAAGCAAGTCGGCTAGACGGAGTAGAAGAGCGTCCAAACAGAGGTGTAGCCGCACGAAGGAAACTTAGTCGTGTAGAAGGACGACGTTGAGGTGGAGATGCTTCACGAAAAGTCTAAAGATAAAAAATCAATCAGTCTTGGGGCTGAGATTCACTATGAAAAAGAGGAGTTACCAGCCGTGTTGAAGGTCGTTCGCCGAACCCATCGCCTTTAAAAGGGTCGTCACGATCAAGACGACTGGGAACTCGCTGGCGCCATGAGTCGATGCGCTCCTCCGATAGCATGTTTGACACCGACATGAAAAACAGAGTAGATAAGACGAGCCACGAAATAATCAATAAGAAGGAAGAAGAAAATGATCAGTTGCATGTTGCGATGAAGCTATACCAGGAGGGGAGGGGGGTTGTTGAATGCAAGAAAGAGCAAAAGTCGCAATGTTGATAGGCAGGAATGAGAAACAGAAGATGCTTGGATTATATGAAGACTATGATGTCAATGAGAAATTAAGAAAAATTGTTGCTGTCATGCTTGGAGTTAATTTTCGCAATGCGTGGTTTGCATTTGCAGCTGGCGGACAGCTGTCAACACTCATGGGAACTCAACGAGTAGAGTCGACTGGAAATCTGTGTAGCAAATAGGTGACTTGAATAGGTAGGTATCTACCTAAGTACCTTGCGTTGCGTGTTTAAGTTTTAAGCAAGCTTTTCATACGAGCAAAGTCTCATCTCAGCATCTATATAAAGCCCCTCTCCTCCCACTCCCACTCACTCCCCCTCTCTTCTCACTTTACAACACAAGCCACGGTACTTCTATGACCGGACCAAGCGGGAGGTCTGGTCATTTCTAAAGTCGTAACAACTAGTCGCGCCTATGATGAACCCATGGCAATGAAGCTATCCGCCCGCAGGATAAAGCTACCCATTTGTTACACTGGGAACTGAGGTATAACAAACCAGTTGTTTACTTGCTTTGCATTTTAAAGAGGGCCTTTTGGCCGGACCGGGCGGGAGGTCTGGCCATTTCTAGTCATAACCAAAAACGGTCGTGCCTATGATGAACCCATGGCAATGAAGCTATCCACCCTCAGGATAGGAATGCCCAAACGAGAGGCCTTGAAGGCTATCTGTTACACTGGGAACTGAGGCGCAGCAAATTTCTTGATTTGAACTTCTTCATGTTCTGCCGATTTTGTTTAACAATTGCACCTCTGTATTTAATATGCAAGTCTACCCCGTCACAGGCAAACCACAAATCACATTCATAAACCACTGATCTACCTGTGGAAGCATGGGTTGAACCGGACGGTTTCGAACACTGACTAGACTCAGTTGGGTATGATAACAGGTTCGAAAGGCCCATCCGAAATTGTGTGTACGATTCTACTATTGTTATACTACTAGGTATATTCATACAAGATCTAGTCTGACACAAGCTTCATAGTCAGTTTCTTCTTACGACTTAACATGTGGCACAGTCTTGTGTTTCTGGGAAAATTATTTAGGTGGTTCTTCGGGGCAGCTGATTTTGAAAGACTCTCCAACTATCCAACTCCCTTCTTGTGAGCTGCAGAAAGAAGAAAGGCAGCCCGAATTCAATTTGGGATGGAGTAGTTCCCCCAAGGAGCTGGTTTACTTGTATGGGCCTGCCACAAAGTATCACCTCGTGACATCGCGGGCTCGACTAGACCGGAACGGTACCTAATTATCTCGATGGACTGGGCTGACTGGTTCAGGTGGTGGACTAAGAATGAGTTGACTACACATTAGAATACTAGTTCTAGACGAAAACCTATAAAAGTCAACTTGCGTACACGATATATTAATACCACGCATCATATAGGGAGTGATTAAATTATACACAGTTAGGGGCACGGCACGTTAAGAAATACATCGTACTGGCTACCTAAATGTGCTAGATTGTGATATTGTCTTGATTCCTAGATACCTATGGAGCTCAGAGATCATCCATAGCCTCAGCTATATTCGCGATATCCGCCCTTCTCAACCTCGCATCATCAACACTCAACAGCTCCTTGGGAAACCACTTCTCCAACTTCCCCCCGGGTCTTCCAACACCCTCCTCCAAATCATCACCCTCCTTACCAAGAACCATAACTGCCAAAGCTGTTCCGCAAAGCCAAGCCCAAACCATGCCCTCACCGCAGAATCCCGCAGCCACCCACTCCCCCGAATCCTTTTTGACGGGAGATCTAGGGGCTCGTCCAACAAACGGCATCAAATCGCCCGTGAAACCAATAATTCCAGTCCAGGCTTTGACGAGCCTACTTCCTTCTCCCCATTGCGGTTCGAAAATGGTCGGCATGACGCCTCGGACGTGAATCAGAGGGAGAGCGTGGGTCTGGCTGTCATCCCATATTCCCATCTGATCGATGCCCTGGTGGCGACTTCGGGCGAAACCTCCGCCTACCATGAGATCACCTGGTGTTCCGTCTGGCTTATCTGGTTGCTGGCTTACATAGTCGAAGCCTTGACTGTAGATCGGGGACCATGAGCGATTTCCATGCGTGGGCGGGAATGAAGTGCCAGGGCGTTGGGCACTCATGTGAGCGATGGCGCCGCAGAGTGAGCCTCTGAGTTTAGGGAGCAATTGGCCTGCGTGAGCGTTGGTGGCGTGAACGACATGTCGTGCCTTGATGGTTCCACGGCTTGTCTTGACTGTGTATAAGCCGTCTGCTGTGTGGGTGACCGTCTCAACTGGTGTGTGAGTATTGATACTCAGACCAGAGAATCGCTCAAGGAGGTTATTCCATACACCCGTAATAAGTCGATATGGCCAAAGAGCACCAGCTGAAAAAGACAAAGCACCAACAACAAGCTCGTTTACGCCAAACTATCATCATTAGCATCAGCAATCGACTCTCACATACACAGGAACAATAACTCACCTTCTTCCTCGCCTCCTCAGCCTCCCAGATCGTTAGCACCTCCTCAGGCAACCACTTTTTAACCTCAGCAACCTGCTTCTTGGCCCTCTCAAATTCCTCCTCTCCCAAGAATAAATCCAGAGTCTCAACTTCTCTAACGTCACCATGCCCGATCTGTTCTCCAACCTGCTTCATCATGTCCAGGTGGCTTCTCGTGAACCTGACGACCCTACTCGCAACCTCAGGCCCTAACTTTTTGCGAAATATGGCAAATTCATTGTATGGCGAACTCTTGACATGCCCTCCGTTTCTTCCGGTTGCACCGCTGCATATTTGTCTTGCTTCGCAGACGACGACTCTCAATTTCGAGTCGGAAAGCTCGAGGAGAGACTTTGCTACTGCTGCTCCTGTGATACCGCTGCCAATGATGACCACGTCAGCTTCTTGGGGAAACTGCTCATCTTGGATGTCGCATAGCGCGGGGAAGGGCGGGTCGTCAAGCCAGTATGAACTTGTCGGGTTAGGCACGGGCAATCCTGGCTCTGAAGAGGCCCTGGCAAGAGCGGATGAGAATTGCTGCTGTAGATTCAAGATGGTTTTGACGCCTTGAGAAATGGCCGAGGTTGTTGACCGGATGGATGATATGACGGCACCCATGTTTGTCGGTATACTGTTAGAATGAAGTGGATAAGGGAATGTAATAGATATATGTCATGTAGATTAGTGACTGGCAAAGTGGTCAATACTATGTAGATGGAACAACCCTTTTCCAATGCTACGATTACGTGTTGACTGTCTGGGGGTGCCGGTTATAACAATTAACCAAAGCAACCCATATCTCCTATTTCCACAGTAACTATTTTAAGCAAGCTTCAGGCTACTCCAAGCAATGTCGTGGCAACGCGAATTTGAGTTCATCACGAGAGCAAAAATATGTTGGAATTATTTCTGAAAGGTAAAAACAATGAGAATAAACCATCCTCAGGGTGTCAGAAAAATTGGCCGCTCAAGGTGTGGATGATAATATTAATGGGTCAGTTTATGGCGTTTAGACTATGAGCTTAGTCCATTTATTTCTGTATCCTAAAGCTTAGGGGTCATCTTTTGTGCCAGCTACTACTGCTTGGACCTGTTGCGGAGTGAAACTGAGGTCTAAAATTGAAGTCTAACATTTCCCCTGTCATAGGTACAGTTAAAAAGTTATAACATAGGTAGATAGGGCACAAAAAGCACTAATATCCATATACAGACGAAAGCCATTACGGACACAGGCCAGTCAAAAATAAATACCCTGCATAACCAGTGCTACATCAAATCAACGTTAGCCAAGTACAGAACATATATACAGTCTACGTTAGGTCCATTAATATACGGATAGTTAGACTTGATATTGGACTAAAGACCTTTGAATTCGCATTTTCTCTACCGTCTAAGAGCTAGCTTGCTTGTGCCACCAGGAATCGCCCACTCACTGCCGTCAAGTATAAGCAGATTGCAAATAAAAAGAACACCATCATTCTGATTTTCGTTTCCCTTCTCCAACACCAATAAAACATTTCGAAGAAAAAAGACACACCCCGTGATGAGGCCAAAGCCACCACTATTCCTTCCCCTTGTTCCTCCACTTGTTTCCAGCTCAAGTGAGGATATAGTCGACAGTAAAACCGGGCTTTTGAAACTCCAGCCCCCTTTTCCTGTTTACTGTTGCGCCATAACCGATGCAGGGTATGTTTTGAGATGAATTCGACGTGTCTAGAGACACAAATCCTGTTCCTTCTACCCTGTTGAATCTCAATCGAATCTCGTACCACTAAGAATTCGTCCCTGAAAACTCCAAGGGCCCCTGCTGGGAAAGAAGTCGGCCGTTGATGAAAAAGCAACAAAAACAAAACCAGAAACTCCGCCAAACCAAAAACCATTTGCAAAACCATCCAAATGAAATAATGGGTATCGGACACTTCCTCTCTCAAACGTACACCGCCGTTGTTATTCAGGCCAGCTAAAGACTGGCCACCCCGTGCTCAGCGTCGAAATTTCCGGCATAATCCATATGGTTTGAAAACCGTCCGTATGGATCGAGACCTAGCTCCTGCCTCACGTCCCGTTGGATCTGAAGGAAATATCTTCTCAGGCTTCGAAGGCCCTTGAGAAATCCACCATCAGGTTGACCTGGGTGCTGTGGGGGGCAAGGCTTGTCGTCAATATTGTCGAAGGGGGTGACACTGTTGGCAAAATCGGCAATCTTGAAATCAATCTCCCTCTTGTTCTTCGCCTTCTTGCGTGGCGTCTCTTCGGTATCAGTGGCACAGTCGGTGGTGGACTCATACATAGTCTCGTAATCGTCATCCTCCGATGTGTCACCATCGTAAAACATGAGCAAGCTCGCTGCGTAAAAGCGGTATCCGTCCAGCTTGCTCACAATCTGCTCCAGTTGTCCTAGCTTCTTGAGCACAACTGGAATGTGTCGTAAAATGCTATGCAGGTCCTGGCCATCGTATAGGAACTTTTGCAATGCACCCTGGAACTCATTTCCAGCTTTAAGCTTACGGCCGTAATACTTGTCCTGGAAATCATACGTCTGCTTCTCGGCGTTCCACACCTGTAAACCACAGATTCGGACTCCCAACTCGGCCGATGTTGTATTTCGGCACTTTTCCGTTTGCGACTTCTGCTTCTTCGGAGTGGCCTCTACGCCATATTGCCTGGTACCCATCTTGAGATCCATCATGCAAGGCCTCTTCATTCCTGATGTGAGGTCTTCCAGGAGTAAAAAGTACTCGACACGATCCTTTTGGGTCTTGGCCTCTTTGGGGTTGACTGGCCTGGGTATCTTGGCAAACTCCGATGCCATATCATCAAGAGCCGGAGTAGGCTCTGTCGACTCAATAGCGAATTCGTGTTCCGGCTTCAGATTTTCAAGATACTGTGAATGGTGATGTGCGCCGTTTGCTTCCGAAGGGTGATGTCCTTCATGGTGAGCCTTCGAGTGTCGCCTGGGCTTATCCTCGTTGTCGCCCTTGTATCCAGCGTCATCGGCTTCTTCAAAGTACTTCAAGTCACCTCTTGGTTCTCTAACATCCTCAGGCTTACGACGTAGACCACCGGCTGAGTACCTGCGCTTCTTCTTAGCAGCGAGGGGGTTGTCCTTGAGGGTTTCGGGCTCAGGAGCGCTCGTTCCCGTCACATCCTTGACTTCCTCGGGTGCCTGCTCAGGTTCTGACTGCACAAATTCATCCATGCCAGGTCCGAGGTCACTGTGCGAGTAATGGTGTGAAATCTTCCGTTCCGGGTGGCAGGCGGTGTTTTCATCGTGTTCATTCATAAATGGTGAGTCGCTCTTGATCAGAGCAGGATCAGAATTGGTGGATCGCAAAAGACGTTGCAAAGTTGGACGTGGAATAGACCGTTGATGCGGTCGGCGATGTCTGTGAATCTTCACGGGTTCTTTCAGAAATGCGTCGTTAAAGACCTCGTTTCGCAGTCGCTTGTTGACCATGGTAGCACCCCAGCTGTTGGGTCGCTCGTCCAGGGTTGGCCTATTTGATGTACCAGAGGAGGGCACGCAGCGGTTTGACAGAGTTGATGTTGAGATACTCTGTCGTCGATATTCCCTTGGCAGCGGCATCGGCTGGAGTAGATTTCGGGGCAAAATGTGCCTATTGTCGTCGAAAGTCACTGTCGGGACAGGGATGTTACTGTTGGCCAGGGATTGACTGATGACTCTGCCTGTCGGTCTCTCGGGCTTCGCTTGCTCTTCATTCTGCTCCAATTCGTGCCTACAAGCCTCAAGCTTTGCCTGTGCTTTCTTTCGCTCAGCCGCTGCAGCCTCGTCTTTTTTGGACGTGCTCTTTCGGCGCGCCTGCTTTTGAAAAGTGACATTCAGCACACCAATATAGCTGCAAATGTTAGTATTTTCAACACATCATGCAAATAACAGGGTCGCAAAAACGCAATTTGATGGAACCTACCGAGGAAGGAAAGGCAGCAGATCACGGTGGTATCTCTCGATAGTCTCGTAAAACTCATTTTCCCTATTGTTGAGTTGTTTACAAACAGCCCTTCGAGAGAATCTCCAGAGGGTGGTGTGGCCACCAACTTGATGTTTATACGGAATGAGCTCAATCGCCTCGAGGGGCTCTTGAGGGTCGTGCTGATGATCATGGACATGGTCTTCATACTGGCTCACGATTTGCGGTTGTTTTAAGGAGTCGGTTGTCACTGTGATTTCTTCCTCAATGACAGCGCCTTCTTCACCTCGCGCAGGGATAAGATCACCGCGGGTCAGGGTCAGTGCCTCACGGGAAGGACGGTGAGCAACACCGTAAGGCGGTTCATCCTTCTCATCAATGGCTTCAGGCTCAGGCTCGTCGGCTTTGACGAGCCATGGACGTTGATTACTTTGTGACAGGGACCGAACACGGATACTACGGGCCGCAACGCGGTCCTGCGGCTCACTTACACCAGGTTTCTGCACCTCTTGGTGGGGCAGGAAAACAGCAGACGAGATCTTTTCTTCCCCAGATTCGTCAGCTTCCCCATCTTCACGAGATCCGACTTCAGTATGAGCGCTGTCGGCTGAGTCCCGTCTCCCATCCACTAATTCGGGTTCACGGGTGGCCTCGGCATCGGTAGCCGGAGTCGGCCCCACAGAAGCAACCGGCTCCACCAATCTGGTCTGCTTGTGTCCATCTTTGGCCTGAGATGATGGCTGCACTTGCAGCGGCGTAATCTCTTCGGAGTCGAGTGAGTTGCTGACTGGCAGCGAGAAATATCCGTCGCTAGGCGATGTGCTAATAATAGGGTGTTCGTCGAGCGGGTCCGATAGCAAGAAAGAAGCTTCGCGATCTTCCGGCAGAGGGCGAGTGGGTGTCAAGTCCTTGTCAGAAGACCCAGACTGGGGCACCTCGTGCGAAGCATGCTGACGACCCTCCTCGAGAGGAGGCAGTTTCTCTTTGGGAGTCTTGGCGTCTTTGCGACGGAGTTTCTCCTCAGGCGGCAACCCTTCTTTGAAGAATCGTAGGCTGTAGCTCGATTTGCGACTGCGAGCGTTATGTTCCAGACCAGCCATGGCCTCAGTGACAGACTTCTCTACCAAGCCATCTTCTTCGTGGCCTTCGGCAGAACCAATTGACCATATTTTTTCGGTCTTCTCAGTGCCATTGCTTGTCCAATGTGGCGGCAACTTTCCCCACGGCACCGGCCTGGCCTGGGTGTTTCTAACATCTTCCGTCCGCATCGGCACAGGTATCTTGGTAGGTGAGCAAGTCTCGAATTGGGCCGGTCGATCGGTAAGGGCGGCGGTATATGTTGTGATTTGAGGGTGGTGAGAGTCGATCGATTGTGTTTCCAAGTCTAACGATGTTGAAGTCTTGCCACGGGACCCATCCATTTCGCGGTGGTCAAGAGCACCTCGAAGTGTGGCAAGAGTTGAGTGGCTGAAAGATGAAGGGACGCTCGCAGCCTCGCGAGGGGCGAGCGACGTCATTGTGGTGGTGGTTGTAGATGTTCCCATGTTGATAGATTCAGAGGTGGCTCTCGTTAACGGTCGAGGAGCGGTGCGCTGAGCGGGGACATTGTGATGAAAAGAGTCAAAGGGATATGAGGCGCTGTCGCGGTCGTATTGGGAAGCGAACGTCGCCGGTGCTGTTGGTGGTCCCGTCAGTGAAGAGAGGCTCGACTGCGCGGTGGGCGAGGTGGAAGTCGAGATAGTCGCTGAGGGTGCGGCGGTCTTGTTTAGGTTAGACTGTCGAACGCCAGGAACAGAAGTGGTGGCAAAGGTTGTGATGGAGGATGAGGTGACAGGAGAGATGGTTGTAGTAGTTGTAGTGGTGGTTGAGGGAGAGAAGGATTTTGACTGCTTGAGGTTTGTAATACCACGGGCAGAAGCCAAGGCTTGGGTCAGCAGGGAAGGACCGGATTGTCTCGGTATGGGACCAGGGCCACGAGCCTTCTTATTACTGGAGGCAGAGGCAGAAGCAGAGGCGATGGGGACGGTATCGGTCTGGTCTAGAGTGTCCCTGGCATTGGCATCACCATGGGGCATGTAATGAGAATCGGACGGAGAATCAAAATCAGGAACAGATTCAGGATCAGGATCAGGCACGTTGTTGGGCACCTTGTCTGTAGAGGGTGGCGGTAGGAAGGGAGAGGTGTGAGTAGTGGTAGTGTTGTCGGCTATAGGATCAGGATCAGGATCAGCGACAGCGACAGCGGGGGGTTGACCACAGCGGCGCCCTTGATGGGTATCGGTATCATCAACTTCATCATATTCATGATTGGGGCCAGCAACGACATGGCTATCTGCGACAGCGCCTGTGCCTGCAACAGAAGTATCTGGCAGGGCACATGGCACCGATTCTGATTCTGGCTCGCTCACCGGTACGGCGTGTGCGGCATTTTCGGACAAACGATGCAGACTGGACATGAGGAGGAGGACATCTGGCGCGACACGCTTTACTGGGAAAAAGGAAGAAGGAGAGAGTGAGTTGCGAGATTGTTTGAGTTGAGATTGCAAGTGATGGGTGGATGTGGGTGCGGGTGCTGTGGAGGGGAGAATAGAATAGCTAATCGAAATGGGCTGGAAGAAGTGGGCGTGGAGGAATGATTCGTAGATACGGAGCCAGGGGGCCTGGAATTTTATTTTTTTGGAGGGGCGGTAAGGCAAGTGTACCTAAAAGTCGAGGTGCTGAACAAAGAGGGAGGGGCACTCTGTGGTCAAGGCGGGGGGGGCGTCATCAGTTCAGTGTACCTGCCCGCCCACTGTACCTCGCCTACTAAGGAGGTATGTACAGGCGGGCTGGCCTGTTAGAGGGTGCCCTGAGAAACGAAACGTCAACATGGGCTGGTAATTCATCGACTATTCTCTTACTCAGCCCGGCAGATAATAATGGACATTCGCCAGTACCTGGATTGGAGGCTGGCGGGGTGACTCTTGTTATGCCCTAACACTACCTCCTTACAAGCCTAGGTTTAATCGACTCCCGTCCATCGACTCAGATGCTTCCAGTCCATTCCCAGTTCGTCCCTGTCCCATTTCGCGGGGTCCCGGCCTCCTAGTGGCTGTCAGTCTGCAACTCCCGGAGCCCGAACATGATCAAATTGCCAAGTTCCGGGCTGCCATCACTCTTCCCCGGCAGTCTACACCGCAACTAAGCAGACCAACCCTCGCGTGAATGAAGGGATTTGCTTGTTTGACGAACGTGCCACAGCGATCAGTCCTAGCAAGACAAAATACCTTTTAGGCGCACACCAGTCAAATCCAAGTCCAAGCCTCAAAGTCTGTGCTTGTCGCAGGAGTTCAAATTCCAAGCTGCTGGATAAGCCGAAGCCGTGACTTGTGTGGATCATAATAATGGGACACGGGACAAGGGGGGGCAGAGGCAGCCCATGTGAAAGAGAGGTTGGATGGAAAGCAATGGTAGCTGAAGCGTTGAGAGACGCCGAAGCTCTGTTATCTCAGTCGGTCAAAGCAAGGGACTCGAGACCAAGTTGTCTATAGGATACAAGTCGAGCAGCACAGGACATGTTGAGGAGGGGAGTGTTGAGAGAAACTGATAAGGCAGACGGAACGATATGGGAATGAAGGGGGTGTGGCTTGTTAATCCCATCCAATTGATCCCTATCAATTGCAGCCATGTGGATTGCGAGCAAGATAGCCGGGTTTCTCGAAGATGCAATTCTAGCCCGGGGACCTTGATGTCAGCATTATAGACGGGAACTAGGAAGAAGGAGAGAAAACATCCGATTGAATCCGTACCTGAACTTGTTCAACTAGGAGCCGACGATATTCCTTCAAGAGCATCCGTCATTGGCATCGAAACCTTGGCTACCTATGCTTATCGGATCTACATTTGATTTACACACGCTTCAGCAAGACAGACTTTTGCACTTACATACATAAAATCGGTGCATCAAACATCACAGTACATTAGTTTAGTACTATAGCATACCTACCTATGTAACATACATACATAGCCTGGTCCCGCTGTGGAAGAACGCTCCGCAAATATGCGTGAAGCGTCAGATCCCCCGTGCATGACCTTATCATTACGGAGCCCAATTGAATAGTCATTGGGCACTCTTTACTCTCTAGAAAGAAAAGGGGGACCCACTAGCCTAGACTATGCCGTTGCTGCTAGAGAGTGGATGATTTTGTTTTAATCTGACCCTGACGGCTGGCCCAAGGGGAGTTGCCAAACACATGTTTCACCCGGTAAAGGTCTATCTATGGCTGATAAGGAGTCTGTTTTATCTATATAGTCTAGTTGTTCTATCTGAAGGGGATCTTATCTACTAATTCTAACAGCATGAATGATCTACTATGTGATGTGATGTTCTAATTGATGCCAGGCTCGCAATGAGAGAAAGAAAGTTTCAACACGAAGCTGACGTATTTTCTCGGCCTCTTGGCGGAGCCCGTGGCTCTATTTCACCGGCTCAGTCATTCTTGTGTCATTTCTTCTTTCCAAAAATACCTTGCAGTTTTTAATTTTTTTCTTACTTTCAATTTGGTCACGTTGACTCTCCCTCTTTCGCTTGCCTTAAACCACCGCAAGGGCCTCCTCGTCGAGGCGATCCACGTTCCTTTACTCCGTACATGGAACGATTGATGGTTCATGCTAGCAATTGGGTCATATGATTGGACAATTCGATCTAGTAGTTGATTTTCGTCGGCTTTGATGAGGCTGCACAGCTACTAGCTAATATTTGCTAGGTTATCCATGACGGGCTTATGTCTATCATTCATAAGAGACAGGTACTGAGAAAAGACGAAAACGAAGAGCTAAGGCTTTGAGCAGGTGACGTAAGATGAAGTTTCAGACCCTTTTTATTCATTCTCAGGAAGAACATGGCGTTTGTTGTGATTTCCTCCAAGGACTACCTAGGATCTTTGAAGACGAGATTCTTACATCGAGCAAAAACAACAGTTCTCGATTGTTGTAACAATGTTTCATGTAAACTAAAAGTCACATTTCTTCTTGTTGCCAACCCAAAACATGTTGTCGCGGGCACGTCCGTTGATATTACACAACATCAATGTAGTAACAGCCAAATCATCATTGACAGTTCTGGTGGTTCTCTACACATTCCACATTCTTTGCCCCATCCTCTAGACTATGCTATCTAGGTAATTAAAGGCTGTCCTAACTCGATGTAGCGCCGGAGCTTTCTTTGGTGGCATTGTAAAAGGCATCATGTGATGCTACAACGCGAGCCACCAAGATCATGACATCTTCATGATAGTGTTGAATATGCAAACAACCAGATCAGCTGCGCCAAGCAGTATCGATTTCCAATCGTACATCACTCCAATGATTGATTCCTTGACCCCAGATTTGCCAAGTCCAAGACACTAGCGACTCGCTCGGCAATAGACCTATCTCATGGCTTTTTGGAAACTGGGGAGACACGTGCTTCGATACTGGTTCGATGATGAGATACCCGGTCTGAAGCTTATAAATTCCTGGCTGATATTACACGGCATTCATTGCGACCAGTTAAGATCTTGGCTGGTGTCGTCCTGCCACGTCCAGCATTTTCAGTCGCTGGCCGAGGAGCATGGACCGCCCGTCGAATTCCCACCCTCATCATCATAGCCAGCTCATCATCAAACGATTTCTAATGACACAATAAAACCCCCCGGAGACACGTTTTTTCACAAACCCCGGTGAATGGCTCTAACCCTTGTTGTGAGGCGCTTTGGCTGGATTTATGGTTTGTAGTTTGAGCTTGAATTTGGTAGCATTCTCCTGAAGTAGCGTGTCCAAGGAGACGTATGTATTTGTTCTCAAGTCAAGTCTTCTTGAGTAATATGCACTAATTACGAAACAAGAATGACACGCACGCGACGCTGTTCTCATCTCTTCTCAGGAGGGTGTGTTGTTAGATGATATTCAGTCCTTCGTGATCATGATATCCCCCGCTCATGTGTATTGGACCGCAAGAGAGAGAACAAAGTATTTCTGACTGCATATTTTAATGTAGCGCAACGCGGTTGTTGGTACTACCAATAGCTTGCATAATATGATGAATGCTACTCCTGCGACTTTTAACTAATCGGTGGAATCTTGATAGACCTTTGATCCAACAAGGAGTTGCAGGACATGGAGTTACCCTACACGTCGACTTGTCAACCCATCCGGTAGTCCGAACAAAAACACTGCCAATAAAAACCCACGAGTAACATCTCCCAAGCTTAATTTTTCGATTAAATCCAGCTTGTGCGCTTCAGTATTTGAACCCTCTCAAGCCTTTCCACTCTCAAGCTACAGTAGCCTATGCTGTGGCGGTACGTCCCATCCCGTCTAAGCGGCTCTCACCAACACCATCACCAACTGGCTATCAAGGCATCTACCATGTCGGATGCCCTGCACTAAGCCATCCTTACCTCAATTGTCCAATCATCAAAGCCAGTCATCTACCCCATGTTTTAGCCAGATGCATTTTTTGTGTTTATCTCGCCCAGAGGTCAATCCTAGAAGATGTGCATGTCACTCCCTGGCCAATCGTCGTTCATCTTCCAACAACGTGCCTCGACTTCACCTTGTATGACGTTCCAGAGCTCAACTCAAACTAAACCCTCCGGGTATCGACATCTCAGTAAACAAAGACACACATGCACACACCCTTGGATATATCCAGAGTGACAAGTTGATCTAAAACCGTCTCGAGTGAGACACGGCCTATTTGTCTGGCTCAGGGTCGATCCAGGGGAAACGAAACGGGACGCGAAAGAGACCGTGGACCATCACCGCCATATGTCGTGTGCTTCCACGCCATCCTGAACGCGGGTCTTATCATATGGATGCCATTGATGCAGTCTTTAGCCGTCTCGACCGGATAAAGATCCGGTCGAGTGTGACTATCTGCCTGGAAGTACAGAGTGGTCATCAGAATTCGAACTTGATCAGAGTCAGAATCCCTGCCCCTCGGCATTCCGCCTTAACACGTCAATGTTGGAGAATTTACGAAACGATGGATACAAACCCACAAGACTACAGAGATTTTGCAGTCATCTGACTCTTGTACGATGGGTCTCCGTCTGCCAAGCTGCCCTCGAAAGTGAGAGACGAGAAACAAGAAACGCAAGACGACAGCCCTAACTTTCCAGCAAACTCTGATCGTGATGAAATATTGCGTGGAACCGTACCTCTCAGATCCGGCTAATGAGATCTCTCCGTCCAAGCAGGCTTTTCTTCCCGGGACCGGAGTGGATGGACAAGTTCTCCGCCCCGGATTCCGCCATTGTCGCTCTTATTTCGAACATCCTAATAACCTGGAGGATGAGGCTGCGCCCGTCATCAAAGCAAAGGAAAGTGTGAGTCCGCTGTTGCAGATGGCCTCAAGGCATGATCCCAGAATATAGAGACACGTTCTATCCTGCTTCTAGTGTACCCGGCGGAACCTCTTCCGGCCCTGAGTTCAGCTAAATCTTTTAACTCCTTCGCACGCTTCGATCACAGACATCGCCGATCTAGCAACCCATCCACAAACAGCTTCTCCAGAAGCCATGTGCTCCGGGTATGGTTGCGCCGCCAGGGGCGTGGGTTCAGGGCGCAAAAGTTTGCTCAACGTTGTCCATGTACCTCCTCTATAATTCAGACAAGCGGAACTTGGCAGAAGCATTGTTCGCTGTCATGATTAACATTGGAAGATCCATTCATAAGATCAATTATAGATCCGTGAGTTGTCATGGATTCCTGGCGAATCAGCTCATTAACCGTGGGCTCATGGGCGAGGGTGAGTGATGTAAGGAGACAGCATTGCATACCATACTTTATGCATATCTCACTGAAACCGGCGATTTAATTAATCAAGTCCTCTGCTTCTTTGCTTCTTTGCTATGTTTAGCACTTGGAAGAAGCGGTGTCAAAACCGGATGCTATGGAGATTAATTTCAAGTGAACTTACCTATCTATAGCAAGGAAACGGGTATGTTGGTCGTCGCACGTGGTTGTAACAATAGGTAATGAGTCCTTCTAGTCAAATAGATTCGTACGCAACAAGGCGGATTAGTGCAGTAACTCTATCTTGTTGTTTGTTGAGATCAACCTTCACTCTGGACTGTTGCTTCCTTGAACATCGGTCACTCATAGAGGTATAGCCGCTCATGGATTGTTCTTGAATGGTTTCTTTACTGTGACTTCGCACTGAACAATTCCACAATGAGGTATCTATCTGCCTTACGCCGAAAATGAGACGAACACCGCCGAAACCTGACCTGTGTTGTCCGTATTGTCATTTCATTCATGTCTTTTTGACCCCTTAAACTCCTGCCATATTCTTAACTTGAAGATGCTCAGCATTCAACGCCTTATGAATGATGAAAGTCCCCCTTTTGTGCATGCCGGTTAGAAATAGCCCCCCGACAAGGGTCGAAAATATGTGTACAATATGTAGTGGTGTCATTACCATGGGCTCTGGTGTCCCTGGGTTAAGATAGGTGATTGTGTCGCGATGTTTGTGCCACCAACGCAATCGAATTCCTCAAGCATGATATCTGCTACCATATCAAAAGGATCTTGCGACTCTTCGGTCTCCCGATCGCTCTTAGCAGGATCTGTAGAAGTTACCGGTTGTCGTAGCTGGTCTGCTGCAAGGAACGCATCTGCCATAGCATCTGGCAATGGACTACCGACAGTGCACTGTGATTCTGATGGCAAGAGACGCTGGTTACGACGTATAATAGGTCCTTGAGAGACGGCGTTGAAGTGCTTCTGGAACTTGTCACCTTCTGACGTGGGCAATTCTGATATGGGGGTATCGGGTGGCGGAGAGCCTTGACGTCTGGTAAGAGAAGGGCAAGGCGTTGCAGGCATGATCGATTCTGAGGTTCTCCAAGTGGGCAATGGTGCGAAGGAGACGCGGCGCTCAGAACTCTTGCTTTCCCAAGGATTCTTGGTTGCTGAAGCCAATATGACCTGCGTGCTAGGAAGGCCGGATCCTGACTTCCTCCAAACAGCATGCTTCGCTCGTTGAGAGCCGCGTTCCGGAGAAAGCGACCTAAAAGAGGCAAACGACTTGATAGAGAATTGAGGCTCAGGAGTAGTTAATCCCATAACAGGAGTCGCAGCTATATATTGCTCCTGTATCTGGGCGTCGACTTTGGTCCCAATCACCGGCGTAGCAGACTCATGAAATACTTTTTGATCCTTCTTTCCAACAATGGGTGTATGCTGGAAAAGGTCGGCCGATGGGTCTGCCACCTTGTCTGTCCAATGAGTTTGCTCTTCTGGACTAGCTGGAACTATAGCGACATTCGTCTGCGATTGCCCTGATCCTGGGTATTTTGTATGCAGCAGGTCGAGAGACAGTATTGCCTGCTGAGACAGCTTGCTCGTTGCCCACGGGCTCTGTTGAGAGAAAGGAACTGGAAGGTTTTCTTTTGAAGCCGACTGATCCAGTTGCTTCGTACGTTCATGCACCGGAGTATTGACGATAGTCGGAGAAGCGTCATGGTTCCATGGCTGGCTCGAGTTATGGTCCCGACCAATGCTTATCGTCTTGGGAGTTGAATGAGTCGAATTCACTTCCATGTTCTTCTCTTGGACAACCACAGGACTCGGTGCTGGGCCTGACGAAGAGGCCGTTCCCTCATTGGTGCATGTTTGTTGCGGAGGGTTCGCGGTTGCAGACGGGAGACTGCAACTATGGGGTTTCAATGGCCCGGTTTCAGAAGGTGTCTCAGCCTCTTGTTCTATAGTCGAGATTGGTGATGTCTTGTTGTTGGGCGTTGCCGATGGTGATTTGATCTCCAAATTATTCTCCTTGCCAGCCCTATCGCTTCCATCCCCATGCTCGTGCTCGTCCTCTTCATCAGGTTCATCCCCTGACTCAGTGTCACCAGCCTCGAGACGCTCAGCAACAGCCATGTCGTTCTCGTCCTCAGGTGCCTCTTTCATATCTACATCTTGAGCATCGTGGTCTCGCCGAGGTTCATCAACAGGTTCTAGAGCAATAGCCTCCGTCGAGTTGCAACGAGATCCGTCAGAAAGCCCAGAATCAGAAACCGCTGAACTAGTCGTTGAGGATGACGAGTCGGTAGTGTTATCCGTTGATTCCTGAAGCAGCTCGGTTTCCTTGAGTTCCCCACTAACAGTCGGTAGCAATGGGTTTGCAATGCCACATGAGCCTGCATCCGCGGGCGAATTCGAGATCTGAAGATCAATATGCTCCTCAACTGCTGTGCTATCTTCCAGATCGGATATAGAAGCAATACTGTCCATATACTGGTCGGGGGATGATAGTCCAGACCAAGAGCCTTCGTCGTCTTCCGCCATAGATTCATCTTTATCCGAGGTAGCTTTAGGGACTTGATCGAGCTTTGGTCGCATTTTGAAGCAAAAACTTTCATCCTCCTGTGTCTCAAAAGCTGGGCCGGTGATGTTGTTGTTTGACAAAGCAGTTTCTGGCTCTGCAACCGGACATCCGGAAATGGACTGCTGTTGGGCTGCTGGAGTCTTGCTTGGTGTTTGTTGCTCAGGGGTGCCTTGGGACAGGAAGCTGACTTCTGGGTCCAGAACTGGAGTGTACTGCAATTGCGATAAGGGTGATGATGAGTCTGCGGAAGTGTGGTTTGATGCAGTCTCATCACGAGATAACTCATCTTCTGAAACATCAGGCTCGTCCCGGAGTTGTGAGGAAACCCGCCCTGCAGCAATGGTTGAGGACTGCAAGGGACGAGGGACACTTGTAATGGATTTGTTCGTCGTGGGAGTAGTTGGCGTTAGGACTTGGGGCCTGTATCGAATTGGAGTGTCGACGGAGCCTGACTCCATAATGTCTTTTCGTTGACGTTTATTCGCCAATAGTTTCAACCACGAAGAACCATTGGCTTTTCTCTTTCTCTCAGATGCAGATGTTTGCGTGGTTGACGTCCAGAACTCATCTTTCTGTCCCTTCTCCAACCTGACGGTATCCCTCCATTGTTGAACCTTGACTAATTCATCTTCTTCCAGGTACGGATGCGTTTCGGTCTCAGAAGTCTGGTTTAGGCTTTCGGGGCTCGGGAGGTGGCATTCCAAACTGTCGTGGAGTGGGCGGATTGTCTCTGGGATCGATGAATTGCGCTTGACCCTGGCTGACCTTGCCAACTTCCCAGGCGAGGTCCTAATTATCGCCGAGTCACGAGCTGTACGTTGCTTTGATCGCCACGGATTCACCCAGTTCGTCGAGTTTGATTCAAAGGGGCCTTTCAGTGTTGCTGTCAAAATAAATGGTATTTTTCCGTCAAGAAATCGTTGGCCTGCCGCTTCGTATCGGACTTTTCGTGAGGCAGGGCTATCGTAATCTTCGTCCTCCGATCCTTCGTAAAGCACATCGTTCGGGTCGCAAGTCGCTTCGCAGTATATTATATCTTCTCCCCATTCAAGTGCGAGCTCGTCCGCCAACGGGTCGGCACGCTGGAGTGTCATAATTTCGGTGATGGAGGGTTTCGCCCTCCGCGTGGTCAAAACTTGTCTTTGATAGTGGCATTCATGGATTAATACCCTTTTTTTGCTATATCAAGACAGCTGTGTCGCTTAACTGTAGTCGTGAATTGGAATGCACGGCCAGCGATCACCACGGAAACGCGCCTTACACTCATCACGTGCTATCGCGTAAAGTGGCTTCAGCACGTCATGACTTTCAGAGCAAAGACCGTGAGTGACTGATTTGTTCGCGATTTTGGTCAAGACTAACGACAAGATATTGAAAGAGTTTGGTATTTGAGTTTTAAAAGCTGTTGCATCTACGAAATATGCTGTTGTGAATGTTAATTCACCATCTTCGCAATGCAGTTCCGCCTTATAGGGTGGAACAAAGAATCGCGCCAGTAGCCTATCAACACGGCGTTGGACGCATGATCAGCCACAACAAAGAAAAGATAAGACAAACTCTCTAACTGAAGCTACATACGGATACAGCATCGTTAGATCCCACCATCTTATATACCATTATCTCAAGATGCGGGATTCCGAAAATAGTGCTAGCACGTGATCTTGACAGGCACCATCCGTTGACACAGCAACGAGCCTAACCGGAACCAGGACCCTGGTCTTGTTTATTCCGAACCTCAATTTCATGGGTACGCGCAAAACATCCGCCTCACGATCTCGATTTCCCCATGCTACTGTTTGTTTAATGTTTTTGTTGTGACTTCATTTCTATCTCTCCAAAACATACTCTACTCTTCATCCATCTGTGATCTTAATACAGTCTCACTTCAGCATCCAACATACCTCCCTTCCGTTCTTCTGTACACGCGCGTCGCATACACAAACCCCTTTCGACCCCACCATCCTCCGTCGCAATATAATTTTGTTTAGTTCATGGCTTCGCATTGACTTTTTTTTACACGTTGATTTCCGCTTCTAAAGCGACGCCATGGAGCACGCTTGGCTTGACTCTCTGTCTGAGGACTGGGTTTCCCAGCCCGGCTCTGATTCATCCGCTATCCAACTTCCTCCCCTGAACAATACCCAAGAGCCCAAGACCAAACTTAGAGGGACACCGAGCCGAATACCGCGTAGAACGATAGGCACTCGGCCCCAATTATCAACCGCCCACGACTCAAGTTTCAACATTCTCAGCGAACGGACCCCGAATGGTGTCAACATCTCGAGCCACCGAAATAAACAGCCATCAGAAGATTTCAAGCTTGCGCGTGGAACGGTTGCCAGTAGATCTGCATCAGCTTCCACAAGTGCATCAGTTGTTCACAACACCATTCAACACAGATCGTCACCTGGGAGGCAAGAGGATACGCCTGAGTGGAAGAGACGCCTCGTGTATGGTGACGTCGAGTATGGCGAACAGCGCGACTTGTTTTGCTCAGCTGCGACCGGTCTACAAGATATGTTCAAACCACCAACACCCGGAGGCGATGATGGCGACGGTGAGCAGCGCCAGGAGTCCTCTGTGATGCCGTCTAGTCCACCATCATACCCCCAGCGCATTGTTAGCGACGACCTTGAGCCCCACCTGGAGCCATTGGACGAACTCGATGAATTCGACGACCAGGAGGACTTGTATCCCAACGATATCACACCCAGCCCGAGCCCGAGAAGACCACAACGAGAAATCAATTTTAAGCTCAATGTGGAAGATTCCATGTTCTCTAGTGTACATAGCCCACGAGATGAAGACACGCCTTCGCGGCCACGGGATCAGATCTATCGTGATCAAAGCTGCTTGAGTGCTCCCTCGGATGCGAATGACAGTACGCGAAAAGTTAGTGGACAAAGTGTGGTTCGCAACGAAGACTTCAGCCCTATTCTCATCGGTAAACAGAGCGACAAGGATGGCATCGTAGATTTTGCGCCTATTGAGTTGCCAGCAGACAAGTTGAAAAACAAGCTCGAAGCTTTGCGCATCAACCAGATGCTTCTCGATCCGAACGTTGACCCCCGAACCGGTTTCGATGGCGTTAGTCCCGGCCCCTCTGATAACGCCGAGAACACTGAAGACTATGCAACTCGAGGCGGGTTCTTAAATACTCAACGAGGAGGTCGATCTGGAGACGGATCTTTTCGCTTCAGGGACCTCAGCCCTGGCTTCAATGTTGATACAAGCGGAATGCTCGCTGAAGAGTCTCTACAAGCCAGCACCCCGAAACAGTTCCCCTCGGTTCGAACAAATACTACCAACCCTTATCAGTCAGACTTTTTCGATATCAGCCCTACCGTCCCTCGGGCCCCATTTCCTAGTCCTGATAAGAAGCATGTCTCATCTGGTCGAAGTGCGCCATCTGCCGGCAGCCCCTTGAAGCTATTCGGCCCTTATGATACCTTTACTAACCAAACACTTCTCCGACGCATCAGCCAGTTTGAAGAAGGCATGTCTGGTACGCCTTCCCGACACTCTCTCGGTCCCCATGACCAGTTCGACTCTACTGTTCATGAGAATTATGAACCTATGTCCAGCCCGTCCTTGCCTACACTAGCCCCTAACCCTGTCGGTCGCAATTTTTTCACTAGGTTCGGTCTTGGTGATCTTGAAGGTTATGAGTTCAGCGAGGAAATCTCTTACGCCACCCAAGGAGATGCGACGGCTTATTCCGACAAGGAAAACAACGCCCCTCAATCGTCAGCCCCTCAATCCCCAGCTTCCCAGGAACCGGAACAACCTTCATCTCCTGACGAGCGTTCAGAGCTTCTTGTTAGTCGAAGCCGCAACAAGTCGACGTCATCAGCCACCAGCAAGCATCACAAAACAGCGTCCGGTTCCAGTCAAATCCGCAATAAAGCACTGGGCCCAGCGAAGGGTGCACTCGGCAATGGAAATACTTCCAAACGCGATAGCGGCTCAGAGGGTAAGAGACCTCGAACGTCTCCGTCCAAGGACCCAACCCCCAAGCGTAGACGCACGCTCCATCGGGCTGACATTGCTTTTGGTCGCGAGTTGCTGGAAGGTGTAGAAGCTGCAAGCCGTGACATGCAGTCAGTGATGGGAAAGAAACGTAAGGATGCCCGGCCAGGCGAGTATCAACTCGCTCACCCTAGTGTTCTTGCGATGCGAACAATCCTTCAGCCGCACAGCCCTACGCATAGTCGTAAATCATCACTTCACGGTGACCCAAACATGACATTCGATGCGGAGAGTGACGATATCAATGACCTGTCGACACACACACCCTCCCGAGCCTCACAGCAGGGAATGATCGATGCTACCACGGCAGCCCACAGCGAAGTTGACAGGAAGCCATCGATTATGACTCAGGATTTCGTCAACCAGGCTGCGCAGATTATGGCCATGATCCGAAATCAAGTTAGACAGCCAGGCTTGTCTAGTGTAGAGGAATCCGAGGCCGAGAATGTTACGCCTGAAGCTGATGATGCCGACGACTCTTATCAGGAGTCTACCAATGAGCCTCTGTCTCGCCCTCCCAGCCGTGAGGGCAAACCAATGTCTAGGGTGCCTCAATATCAAGAGGATCCCGAACTGATCAAGAGGTTGAAGAAGTATCAGGAAATCAGTGATATGGGTGATCTTATCACATTGTCCATGCGATCCATGGGTTTAGTAAAGGAGGCAATCCTTGCTGATAAAGAAATAGAACGCCAGCTTGAGGGATCGCAGCGCAGCCAACCAGATCTGGATCACAGTGCCAAAGGAGAGGTTATCAGCGACCCGCCCAACATCCGCTTAACAGCTGGCCCGTCCCATGATGGTTCATCAGGAAGCCCGACACGATCCCATTCATCTGGAGGAGACACACATAGGTCATACCCTACAACTTCTTCACATGCTTCCGAGACCAGGAGGACCATCATGCCGGAAAGTGTGTCACATCTCATCCCCGATCGAGTAGGCAGCATGTATCTTGATAAGCAGAACAACATCTGGATCAAGAGAAAGGAAGCCCCTGCTCGCCAGCCTATGAACATATTGCCATCAGATAGCGACGATGATCCTTTCGCAAGTATTCCGGATCTGTCTGTCGATTTGACGAGAGAGATGCAGAATCTCGTTCTCAATAGTGCGAAGAAGAACAGCGCTCCTCGTGGCACAACTCCACCCACTAGTCCTACAAAATCGAGTAAGCATCGATCTGCTAGAGGGTATATGACATTATCTCCCAATGGACACTTGAGTCCGGATATGGCCAGTCTTGCTCGAGAAGAATTTGAGAAACTGGATGCTCGAGTATTGGAAGACTCAGAACTTTATCTGGACCAATCCATGGAGGACGAAGGAAGCTTCAACGACGACAGGGCTAGTAGCACACCCTCGATGAGTGCAAGGAGGCGAAACCTTACCATCACTTTTTCCTCACCTGTAGCGTCCAT
This sequence comes from Fusarium nodosum, assembly GCA_014898975.1. Taxonomy (NCBI): domain Eukaryota; kingdom Fungi; phylum Ascomycota; class Sordariomycetes; order Hypocreales; family Nectriaceae; genus Fusarium; species Fusarium nodosum. Next base: position 104,790 of record JAAVUE010000119.1, on the reverse strand, counting down.
CATCCAAGATGTGGTACTAGCAGAGGACTTGGATAACTTGGAAGATGACCCGGAGCTTCCCAGCATGCACCAGAACAGTTCGCCGCCCAAAAAGTCACCAGGCTGTGCCAGTGTCGCAAAATCAGCGCTTAAGAACAACGGGCATGGGTCAAGCCGCCATCACCACACTAGCTCACGAAGCGGCCCGGCCTTTGTGCCCCGTCCCGTTTCTCGAATCGACGAACAAGACGAGGATAGCACCATCGAGATGCCTTTCGAAGATCAGCGACAAGTCAGCATCATTGGAGATACCAGCGTCGTCAGTCATAAAACACCTGACGCCCGCCGGACCAGTCTCAGCTTCGTTGTTAACCACACACCTGGCAACAACTTCTTCCAGCCAACTCCAGATGACAGTGCTTTGATTGGTCAAAATGTTGGAAAGCTTTCTCTCAGTCCTCTGTCCGAGTTTACCTTTAACAATGCCGATTCGTCGTTTGGCTTCGAGGTCAGCTATGTCATGGGCCGTCGACACGCGGCCACCGGCAAAGGCTCTAAGAAGGTCATGTCCATGACAATACGGGAACTCGTGGACAAACTTAGCGAGGTTGAGCCTTATGAGCCTTACTGGGAAGACATAACAGAGCTGGATCTTCATGAGAAGCGGCTTGCAAGTCTCCATATGCTAGACCAGTTCTGCGGCAAATTGGTGACACTTGACGCCTCAAAGAACGCCTTGGGCCACCTGGACGGTGTGCCATCCAGCATCCGGCAGCTCAAGGTGTCCCAGAACATGCTGACCGAGTTGACCTCGTGGGACCATTTGATGAACCTTCAGTATGTGGACATCTCTGGTAACGAGGTTAAGAGCCTGTCGGCACTCAGAGGTCTAGTGCACTTGCGAAGCATTCGTGCGGATAATAACAAGCTTACCAGCCTTGATGGTCTTGATACACACGATGGACTCCTCACCCTTCGAGCTCGAGACAACCTGATCGAGGAAGTTGACTTTGCAAGGGTGAAGATGGAGCGTCTCACTGAACTCGATTTGGGAGGCAACCGGATATCGTCGATTCGAAACTTGGAGCACGCACCAGCCCTGGGACGTCTAAAGCTTTCCAAAAACAGGCTTACAAGATTCACTGTGCCGTCTTGCAACAAGGCGATTCGACAATTGGAACTCAGCGACAACCAGCTTGCTCGCTTGGATATTAGCAATATGCCCAACCTGCATACGCTGCACGTTGACCGCAACCGCATCACTGAGTTGACAGGATTCAGCCGAGCTCGAAAGTTGGACAGTCTGAGTCTCAGGGAGCAGCGGGCTGATCAAGCACTCGATCTCGGTTTCCTCTCTTCAGCTTGTGAGGTCCGGAAGCTTTTCCTCTCTGGAAACTACCTGGGCACTTTCGAGCCTACAGTTGATTTCCTCAATTTGCAGTTACTTGAGCTTGCCAACTGCGGTATTCAGGCGTTGCCGGGCAACCTAGGTCAACTGATGCCCAACCTTAGAACATTGAACCTTAACTTCAACGCAATTCGAGATTTAGAACCACTCCGGTTTATTCCACGACTCAAGAAGCTTCTGGTCGCTGGCAACAGGCTTGCTGATTCAACTGCGGTAACTGAGCTACTGATCGAGTTTCCACACCTCACTCAACTCGATCTTAGAGATAACCCCGTCACACTCGGATTCTATGCGCCTATGCAGGTGCTGGTCCCTACAGATCGTAATGGATATGTTGACCCATTCATGCTACCTGACGCAGATGCCGAGCGGGACGCACTTTTTTCTAGTCGCTTGGATGAAATGACTAAACTACGGCGACGACTACATCAGATTGTATTTGTAGCAAGTTGCAAGAGGCTACGTATGTTGGACGGACTCGGCCTCGACCGAGAAACGGTTCTAGCCAAAGATGCCGTGTTTCAGACGCTGGTTGCCGAGGGCTTGTTGCCAGATGAGACTCTCGTTGGTGAGGGTTCGTCGCCCTGCAAAGAGGCAACGGAGAGGGATGAGACAATGGGGACGATGAGAAGCAGCCGTTGGAATGCGGAGGATAGCTTTGCTTAAAGGGAGCATTGCAGTGTACAAAAGAAGGCGAAAGGAGGTGCATGCACATTTTGAACGAGGCGTTCTTGGAATGTTTTTGATAATGACTTTTGATTTTTGCTTAATCAAGGGCGCGAGAGGCCAGGAACCGGTCATCAAAGGGGGCAAAAGGTTTTAACGAATAAACATGGCATGGTTTGCCACTTGGGATTTGGCATTGGTAGGAGTTAATGGGTTGTCTTCTTTACGAGTAATTACCACAAGTGTCGTATGCATACATGAACTGTATGAATACACGGTATAAGAAACCATTTTGAAGATTCTCAAAGTTGAAGGATACAGCTCATGAATTGTGAAACGACTTATTAATTACGAGGCGCATTGACAAGGGAGGTCCTGTCATGCGGATAATGGTTGTCGGTTAGTATCAGGTACTTGTCCTTAACGGTAGTTAATCTTCAAGGGTATAACCTTGTGAAAGCGGGCAAATTGATTGCATAATGAAGTCACGCTGATCATGCCGTAGGCGCATCGACGTCAGAGATATGCATCCTCTAAAGAATACGGAACGTAAGCTTTTGTTGATCAATATGGTGAGCTTGTTGAAGCTTTACCAAGCCGTTAGGTGTCGCGTGACAGACTGCGAGACACATACTTCAAACACGTTCCCTCATAAAGAGAAACGTCAGCTTCTGTCTCTCTTGACAGCTGAGATAGTGCCGAATTATTTATTATCCTTGCTTGATCTAGCCTGGGACAGACGTTCTGGAATTGCCAAGGGTGCGGGAATCTTCGGGCTGTTGGCCAGGCGTAGTTCTCAGGGGTACAGAAAACTTGACACCATTTGCCTCAAGAACAAAATGATTTAGTCATTTTATGTCATCTTTCGACAGGCTCCTGACCTTTTTATTTTTGTATCTTAGCCTTAGGTCCCAAGTTTTCTGACATGCCCTTGGTAGTCTAGCTGGGATGGCCTTGGAGATGAAATCTATCTCAGTGCACGAGCATATAAGTGATCCGTCCAGTCCTAGGTCTGATAATTTTGCTGCTGTAAATAACAACATCCAAGCTTTTTTATTTTATTTGTTCTTTCTTGTTGTTGGTCCTTGGGCTCCTGATAAAGAAACCTGACTACCCAACCGTGGAGATGGCGCCAGGCACGCTTTTGATATGAGAGGTTGATGAGGAGGTTAGTGCAGTAATTAAAGGGATGATTATTCTCCTGGTGGTTTTAGCTTGGTAATAGAATAAGGAGAAAGCTTGTTGATCGTCATAGATTTACCATCCATTTCGGTGTTTTATCCATCACATCAATTTATTTAGGCATGTACCAGATACAGAAGGGGCAGGGCAGGCTGTTGGTGTAGAGAGGACAGTAGGGCGACGGACGGTGGGCCAGCGCATGCTCCCTAGGTAAAACAGCCCTGGAAACCAATCAATTTTGTGGAGGAGCCAGTGGATGCCCAGACACCTGGACAATCTAGAAGGGCATAAATCATGGATGCCCAGACATCACTGGCACTTCCATGACACTGGATGAGTGTGTGCATGTACATGTACTTGTACTTGAACTTCAATCGTTGGCCTGGCACTTTACAACCTATGCGTACAACCCGCATCTTGATAAAGTATTATCGACTAAATGGGGAAAAAAGAAAAACTCAGTATTTACTCTGAATCTCGTATCCTCAAAGCATCTTGCAGCTGCTTCATAACCCTTCCACTGAGATCATCACATCTTACTAAATGCTTGGTTGACATCTTCATCCCATTTAGCAGATGTACCTGATACAAACCCCTCGGTTGCCTTTTCGATCGCACACCCTCATCTGTCACACCCACACACCCTTCCTTAATGATTGATTGATTGCTTGATGGCTCGCTCGTCAACCTAGTCCAGTTCTCTCATTCTCTTCCATTTCCCTTCATCTTCCTCTGCAACTCTCTCTCAGCATATTCTTGTCAATAGACAAACAACTTTTTACGACTCTTCAGCTATGGCGACGGCCGTGGAAGCCGTCGACCCCATGTCGTCACTCCAGCGGTCCGTCTCCCAGCACAGCAGCGCTTCCTACGCATCCCACGCCTCCCACGTTTCCCGCACATCCAACCGCAGCAACTCCAGAAGCAACCGAAGCACAAGTCTCCGATGCCCTCGTGGTCGAAAACGACCCAGCCAGCCAGCCAGCTCCGCGAGCAGTGTCGCTGCCAGCGACAAGAGTCTCACCAGCTTTCCCAGCTTTTCGCCCGACGAGCGACCCGATAATGGCGGCTTCGACTTCCAAGACAGTGCTGCCGACGACACGCCCGTTCCTCAGCCCGCGGTGCCCGAAACTGGACGTGGTTCAATCGTCGATCTTACAGGAGGTTCAGATGTACGAAGTGCCTTGTTCGAAGAGGATCACCCGGTTCGCAAGGTACCTGGCTCGTTACACAACGCCGACGATGAACACCTTCAACGGTTAATATCGCGCCACGGCGCCGTTGGACTCATCAGACAAATAGCCGAGGACCTTGCCCAACGAGATGCCCAAATCGCTAATATGCGCCGCCGTGCTGATGAACGAGAACGTGCTCTGCGTAAGATTATTCGAGAGTGCGGTCTCTCCAACTTGGATCTCGAAACTCGCCTACGGACCGTTGAAGCCGAGCTCCGTGCAGCCGGCAAGGGACTCCGAAGAGAGGATACTGGTTTAAGTGACCTCATGAGCGATGCGATGCAAGACACAGTAGGAGTTACAGCATATGGCGAGACAATAGCCAAAAGCTCCACGATTCGAGCAACCACCCCATCTGTCAACACACCGAGTGAGAGTGGAAAGGGCACATTGAAGGGATGGAAGGATTATCTTTGGGGTTCTGGAACCGCAAAACGAGCCAGCCGCACCGGAAGCGTAAACAGCGAAGTCAACCCTGCGACTGTGATACGATCGCACTCTAGTATGGATCGACGACCAACGTTGCAGGATGACCTTTTTAACCCCCCGGATTCGCAACCAGTTCGCAGTCCAAGTCGGGCATCCAGTATCCAGTCGGGGGCTGCGAGTGAGCGCAAAGCATCATCGTCGATTGCAAGCATGGCACTGCGCTTGGTTGCAGGAGGAGCTATTAGCACTCGTGAGGCTGAGTCTAGAGGCCGTGCCGCGAGCAACACTTCCGTCAAGGGCGGCTCCCTTCGCGGTGTTTCTACCACAAGCAGCCGCGCGGGTCAGACTCGAGCTACATCAGTTGCTGGCGGTCCCAAGGCCTTGATGGCGATGCGTAGAGCGACACCAGGACCATCTGCTCAAGGATCAGGCAGGTCGCAAGAGCAGGATTCCTGGGGCAGCATGCGAGGCAGTCCACCAGATAACTTATCGTCACGACAAGAGAGCTACGGGCCTGTTGAGATGGATGCTATTCGGTCACCAGAGTCTCAGCCACCAACGTTAACACATATTTACAACAACTTCCCGAATAGCGAATACCTGACTGATCGGTTTGGTTTCATCTATGATCAACGACGCAAGAAACGTCAGCGAGAAGCCGCTCAAGTGGCTCGACATATTCGCAAGGGGAGCCGTACAACAGAGATGCTTGCAAACGGCCGAGCGGGGATTTCACCCAACGTGTTAGACGATGTCCCCAGCCCCAAAGGAAGCATATCGAGTGAGGGCCGCCCCGAGAGTCTCAACAGCATGGAGGAGCGCAATGCGGAGGAGGGTAAAACTAAAAGATGGACGGATTACCTGAAAATTGCGACTTTCCCCACAGAACTACTGAGCCATACACCAAGTATAGCGATACCATCGATAGAGGTGATGGAAGGAGCTCAAACACCCGAACCCGAACTGCACTCTACAGAGTCTGCCAAGCCAGCAATCGTTTCGACAAACTCTGGCCTAATTCCATCGGCCAGTACAACTACGGCGGTGGACAGCGAAACCTCACAACCCTCTCAGTCAGAGTCGTCGATTGCGCTCACTAAAGACGATACCGAACCTGTCAAGCTGCTACTTCAACAACTGAGTGATGTGCACGACTCTCTCCAGCGCGACAAGACGGTGCGATGGAACGATTTCCTGCGCAAGGTGCGCGCTGAGCGGAAGCGTGAAGGTGATGCGGCTATTGCCGCTGCCAAGTCAGCTGCTGATGCACGATACGAACAACCTGCCATGATTCTACCAGAAACTCGAGTAGCCGATGGAGAGATGATCGGAGTCTCAGGACTTGGAGTTAAAGGCAAGGTTGGACGAGCCAAATGGAATGAGTTCAAGACCCTAGTACTGGGCGGTATTCCAGTTGCCTATCGAGCCAAGGTGTGGTCTGAGTGCTCAGGAGCCACTGGTCTTCGTGTTCCTGGTTATTACGAGGATCTCGTGGCTGAAAGTGGCGAGGACGATGATGCTGTCGTTGTTAGTCAGATCCAGATGGACATCAACCGAACACTAACGGACAATATCTTCTTCCGCAAGGGCCCAGGTGTAAAGAAGCTGAATGAAGTATTGTTGGCCTATTCCAGACGCAACAGGGACGTCGGTTACTGCCAGGGAATGAACCTAATTACCGCCAACTTGTTGCTCATCATGCCATCGGCCGAAGACGCTTTCTGGATTCTGACATCAATCATTGAAAACATTCTTCCTCATGGCTACTACGACCATTCACTTATGGCTTCACGTGCAGACCAACAAGTGCTGCGACAGTACGTTACACAGGTCCTTCCTAAGCTCTCAGCACACCTCGACTCTTTGTCTATCGAGCTTGAGGCGTTGACCTTCCAGTGGTTCTTGTCCGTGTTCACAGATTGTCTCAGCGCCGAAGCTCTTTTCCGTGTATGGGACGTTGTACTCTGTACCAATGATGGCAGCACGTTTCTCTTCCAAGTAGCACTTGCGCTACTCAAGCTCAACGAAGGGAACTTGCTTCAATGCAACACACCCGCCGGAATCTATACGTATATCAGCCACCAGATGACAGAGCACGCTATCAGTATTGATGGCCTACTCCAAGCAAGCGAAGGGTTACGAAAAGTTGTCCGACGTGAAGACGTTGAGCAGCGAAGAGAGAAGGCGATACAAGCAGAAAAGGATATGATGATGGCCCGCGATGGGGACTCGGCCAGAAGCAAACCCACCGCCGAGACCGAGAGCGAAACAGGCGAAGAGTAAAACTTACAGAACGAAAACGAAAGAAGATCAAAGAAGTGCATGATAGAACAAAATTGGACATGGATGATTGGACAAAGGAGCAAGGGATTTTACTTGGAGTTTGCATCTCAGAAGGGCCATGATACCCACTACCCCCCGCGATATATAGATGTATTGTTCGCCAGGGGAGTTGATACATTACGGCGTTGGGATATTCGAATTGCAAGGTTATGGTGGTGCGAGGTATTCACTTGTTCATTTATACACGAAGAGTAAAGTGAAATTACACGAAAAGATATTTTATTTTGACACATTGATTGAACTGCCCGTGGTAAATCTTCACCATGAATATAGACCTAAACTTATATCACAAACTTATCATATTGAACATCAGATAATCATGACATTCACACTACTCCAAACAGGTCAATATTCTTTCTTATGATATTCATTTGCTATTTGACATTTAATTCGGAAACTAGATCATCCGTCGCCATGCAAAAAAAAACACGTGTTTCATATCTTCCACTCTTTCTATTTTGGTATCTGGTCCTTCCTTTCCCTTGTTTTCCTTTCATATCCAAAGCAGTCTACCTTCCCATTTATCGCTTGATAATGTCGGTGGCCATCTGTCTTGCATGCTGAGCCATGATGGCATCGGCAATCACAAGCGCAGCCATGCCCTCAACAATGGGCACCGCGCGAGGCACAACGCAGGGATCGTGTCGGCCCTTGGCGGCGAGGACACCCTCGCCTTGACCATCGTAGCGCGCTGTGGTCTGATCTTGGCTGATGGTGGCAGGGGGCTTGAAGCCGACCTTGAAGAAGATGGGCATGCCGTTGCTGATACCGCCCTGGATACCGCCAGAGTGGTTCGTCTTGGTCTGGAGCTTGGAGCGGGGGATGCCCGTCTTCTCGGAGGCAGCGTCGAGGGCGGGGGCTGGCACGAAGGGGTCGTTGTGCTTGCTACCGGTCATCTCGGCACCTTGGAAGCCGGAGCCTAGCTCAAAGGCCTTGACGGCGGGGATGGACATCATGGCGTGGGCGAGAGTGGCCTGCAGCTTGTCGAAGCAAGGCTCACCGAGGCCAGAGGGCGCATTGCGGATGACGCAGGTGACGGTACCGCCAGTGCTGTCGTGAGCATCTCGCAGCTCAGCGATACGCGCCTCCATGGCTCGACCGTAGGCGTCGTCGGGACATCGCACGGGGAGGTTCTCGTCAACCTCTTGGCGGGTGATTCTCTCAGCGAGACTGAGGAAGGCAGGATCAGAGCTCATAGAGTCACTGTCACCAAAGAGCTTGATATTTCCGACAGAGGTGACAAAGGCAACGATCTCAATACCGTAAGCCTCCTTGAGCCACTTCTCAGCAACAGCACCAGCAGCCACACGAGCAATTGTCTCGCGGGCAGAGCTGCGGCCACCGCCAGATGAGGCCTTGGTGCCGTACTTCTCGAGGTAGGTCCAGTCGGCATGGCTGGGACGGGGGTAGAGGTCGATGGTCTTGTTGCCGTAGTCCTTTGGTCGCTGATCCTCGTTGGGGACAGTCAGGAGGATCGGTGTGCCAAGAGTGACGCCATCCTCAGTGCCGGAGTGGATAGTGACTCGATCTTTTTCGTTACGGGGCGTGGTGATGGCTGATTGTCCTGGTCGACGACGGTTGAGCTGGGGCTGGATATCAGCCTCTGTGAGGCCAAGGTTGGGAGGGCAGTTGTCGATGATGCACGAGACGGATTTACCGTGAGACTCGCCAGCGCTGAAGACAAAGAGAAGGGTCTGTTAGTCTGGGGTTTCTGTCTATTTGTGGAGGGGTAAATCACTTACGTCGTCACCCGGAAGAATTGTCCAAAGCTGGACATGATGGGCCCGATTTATACAGACAAGAAAAGGGAGTTTAAGTGGTGATGATGCAGGTTTTGGTGTTTATGGAGGGGGAGAAGCGGGAAGGTGGGAAAAAAAGATGGCGGCCGTTGAGAGTTTAGTTTTCGAGGGAATGGACAGAGGTCGAGAACCTGTGAGGCTGGAAGTTGACCTATCCGATGTCGGTGCCAGTTTTTTTACTTTCTGTGTCCTTTGTCTGGTTCTTTTTTGATTGAAGCGCGGGGGAGGGGCAATTCGGCAGATGTTTTGGTACAGATTTAATTGGTCGATGATGTAGTTGATCTCAATTGATTCCAATTAATGGTTTAAATAATTCAAGTAGTTGACTTAGATTAGTAGATAGATCATTTATAACGATTTATGAAATAGCAATTTATTATATACCATTAATGTAGCGACATCGGGCTGACTGTTGATGTGACTCAAAAGAAAGCATTGGATTTAATCCTCCAAAAAAAAAAGTCTGGATAATTCATCATCCCCCACCATGCGCTGTAACTCCAGGGCAATTCTACTGTAAAAGGATACTAACAATGGATGGATAACAGGGTCCATTATGGAACCCTCCACTATGGAAGAAGTAAAAAAAAAACGTCATAGAAAGAGGATTACCGATCTGGTTTATCAATCAACCGATCACTGGCTAAAGACATTCACGCTGTGAATCGGTACTTTCCACAAATGCAAGGCACAGCAATATCACTGGCTTGAGGGCCGGGGACCTATTCATGGACGGATAGCACCGCTACTGTCCGTTGAACTGCCTCTAAATTTACAGGGCGCTTCAGCGTGCTGTGTCACTGTTTCGAGTCCGCGGTGGGTCCCTTCCATAGATTCCCTCCTGGAGTTTTCCGGGAGATGCAAGGCTGAGATTTGCTAATTGGATAGCTTCAATAATAACTCACAATTCACCAGGGCATCACCCGAATTCTTGGGTAGAATTCGTGTCTTTCTACTACTCTATCTTCTAATTGATAATCCCGATACTTTTCCTGTACTGGAAGTAGCCATTGGCTCATCTCTCATCATGATGCTTCTCAAACGCCCCTTGCAAAACTCAACGCCGAGGACGATATCACGACTCATTCCCTCAACGTCAACTATCCCAAGACGCCAATTCACAGATGCAGCATCTCACTCATCCAACAAGATACAAATTTACACTTCAAAGTCCCGCGACCCTTTCTTGAACCTCTCTGTAGAGCATTATCTCCTTCAGAAGACCCCCCCTGAGTCAACTATCCTCTTCCTCTACACCAACGACCCTTGCATCGTCTTTGGCCGTAACCAGAACCCGTGGATGGAAGTGAACCTCCCAAGACTTGACAAGTTCCGTAATGATCCTGCGAGTGTAGGTTGGACTGGCGGGCCGGTACAGCTCGTACGTCGTCGTTCTGGAGGCGGTGCTGTCTTTCACGATGAAGGAAACGTCAACTTCAGTGTCATCTGCCCGCCCGCCGTGTTTGATCGAAACAAGCACGCCGAAATGGTTGTACGAGCACTTTCATCCCTTGGAAAACCAAATACTAGGGTCAATGAACGACACGACATTGTCATGGACATCCCCAACGACCCCATCGGAACCTACAAGATCTCAGGATCCGCCTACAAACTCACTCGTCTCCGCTCTCTCCATCACGGAACTTGTCTTCTCCGCAGCCCAAACCTGGACAACATCTCTGGCATGCTGCGCTCACCTGCCGAGCCCTTCATCAAGACTCGGGGTGTCGACAGCGTCCGCAGTCCCGTTCGAAACGTGGGCATCGAGAATGCCGCCTTTGAGGGTGCCGTGTTGGACGAGTTCGCACGCATGTACGGCGACGCCCAAGTTTGCGAGGAAATCAGCGACCAAGTACGTGAGCTGGATGTCATCAGCAAAGGCTATAATGAGCTGCAGTCTCGGGACTGGATCTATGGCCAAACACCACGCTTCACCTTCTCATCCTACCCATATGCCGAAGATCCCCGGGAACGTCCACAGCTGAACTTTGATGTGAGTCACACCTTACACCGACACACGACAGATAGGCTAACATAATCATAGACCAAACTTCGCTTCGATGCCAGGCACGGTGTCGTTGAGAACTTCACAGCTCAGGGTGCATCATCTGCTACGGAAGAAGGTGACTTGTCAACTCTCGCGTCATCATCCATCTACGACGTCCCCAGCTGGAGTGCGCAGCTTTCCCAGGCTGGTATGTCCGACGCAGAGGCGGCAAAGGTCGGGACATGGATGGACAACGTCCTAGGAGTCGAGTTCACGAAGCCCACACAATAATGCTGCCTCTGCAGAGGGCTGCAACTTGATGACACGCAAACGTTAGAGAGGCAAAATACGAGCAAGCAATCTCATCCACCTTGTCCGTCTCTTTTACTACGCTACTATTACACCACTTCGCTGCACCGAGCATTCCATTATCTTCCTTGGTTTCCATGTCTCACCCAAAAAGTGTGAATCCGAATAGACCTGGTGACTGCCTAGTCTGTTGGTTAGCATGTGAACTTGGCACACTACTATGGTAGAAATGGCTACACACTTTTTCGGACAAGGACAAGGCTGGCCGAGCCTCGTCCGCGTCGCGTCCGGACGGCGAAAAGACGCGTTGCCATCTCTTTCTATCGCCTCTTAATGGGTCAGGTCTCGAACTATGAAGTGCTGGAGTCGAGGATTAGATCTCGGTGGCTAACGGGTGGGAAGCTGGGGTGAAGCTAAAAGGGCATCACATGGCTTATCAGCCGACCTAGAATCTATCACACATCAAGACTCCCAAACATTGCCCAGCCTTTCGACAGTGTAGTCTGTGCTCAACACCACCCTTTCTTCAGCCTCCCATTGTCTGATAGGCGACCGTCTTCATCATGTCTTGCTTCCATATCCGGCGCACTGTCCAGATAGTACAACATGACTGGCCGAATCGATTCAACAAAAGCTCAATGTGTGGCTGCTAAGCAGACAGCTGCTCGTACGGCGAGGATAGTGAGACATTTTGGCGGAGATTTTTGAAAATCAGATCACAACCTACAACGTATTAGGATAAAGGGGCCAAGACCCTGAGGGCTCATGGGGTTACAACCTTCTCTACCTGAGGTTGTTGAATATCCTGTTTTTTGAAACAAATAAAGATACCCATGTGGTCCGGCAGACAAAAAGAGATGATGAGATCTCCAGATGGAGGGTCCGGGAATGCGGGCTCCGAGACATGCACTGCTGATCTCGAGCGGTTATCGTAATTTCATGAGTTTTGTAACAGCGGATTTGGGAGGGATTTTTGTTCGTCTTCAACACCCTGGTCCCTGAGAGGCGGTGCAGTGGCCAGAGCCGTGATTATTGCTTGATATTGTGTACATCACCGCGGGCATAAAGTAGTGAGGAGAACAAATAGTTTCTGCTCGACTGAGACTCAAGACTCACAACTTGGACCTGGGCTTAGGGCTGAAGTAAGCCATGTCAGCCACCTGTTGATACATTAGGCACTATCACAGGTCAGATTTGGAAATAAAAGACTTATTTGATAGACTATGTAGTACTCCGCTCACGAAATCATGTCATGTATATCACATTCATCAAACACGACTCTCGACTCAACTCAAGTGGTAGCCGGATTCGTGTCAGCACAACCCTCACGAGACAATCCACCATGCCCAAGAATTGACGAGATGATCAATAGTTGGCCCAGGGTAGGTAATGGATTATTAACCCACCTGCATCTTCACCATAGACGCATCATCTTGACGTTGGACTCAGACATGCCCTCCAAATCCCCACACCACCAATAAACCATGCTAGTCAGTTAGTCACTCAGCCAGCCGTGTCCCCATCCTCATCACCCTCTGGGGTCCGCAAAAGCGAACATGTTGTGCATGAGCCTACCCCAGGCCCAACAAATAACCTATCAATGCGATTTCCTCATTCGACGTTCAGTTACACTCCAAAAGTCAAGCTGCGCATTCCCGCTTGTGGCGTAAAAGACTACATACATGATATCGAAGCTGCACGAGTTTGATTGGCACTTGTTGTTGACAGCAGACGCAAAGTTGATCAAGACCAATCCTGTCTTGATCAGAGCGCAGGGCTCGATGCCAGTCAACATATTGTGATAATAGCATTGTGCTCTGTACTGTCGCATGTGTTTGGTCTGACCATTGAACCCTGCTCCGTAAATATTGACAAGGGCATTAAAACGGAATGTGTGCTTTGCATACGTATGCATGTCCTGTAGAGAAAATGGTGGTTGCCTTTTGTTCAAACCCTGCTCGTAGCCCAACCATGTTCTCTTACTCGCACTGGCTAGTAAACGAAACGGTGCATTTACACCCGTCCGTATAGCCAACACCGAGACAATCAAGAACCCGATTCCAAACAAAACAAAAACACGAGGGCAACAACCACCAGCTCCGCGGTCCGAGACTCTGGAGCGTATCTTTGTTACAAATCCAGATAGTTTGGTAATCAGACGATGGAGCAGTGTCTCCGGGAAGCTAGTGCATATCTTGTTTTTTTGGTTTCCGTGTACTGCTGGATCTGAAGATCAATTGCAGCTACGATCCTGGCGGAGGGGTACCAAGGTTTGACTATCGAAGCCAGGTTCGGTACAAGGCAGGGGTAATGATGGGTTGCCAATGAATGGTACCTCGTCATCAAGTCCTCTCCACAGTGCACCATGATCTTTCTTATGGTCGTCTTGGCTATTTCACCAGCAACAGAAGTGTCAGCAAAATATGGCTTCGAGTGTTGATCCTTTTCACTCAGATAGACAACGGCCTGGACTCGGCTAGAGCATGAGAATATGATAAATCACTTTCTGTGCCACCAGAAACGAGCGTTTGTGGAACTTGTTATGTCCAATAGCCAAGACATGCAGCGTGTTGCAGAGCCTTGCCTGTTTTTAGACCATCCACCAGACACCAGAGTACAACCGTTCATCAATTGTCGAGAGCAAGCAGCATCATGGCACTGTTGAAACGGTCGACATCTGATGGATAACAAATGTTTTGATTTACATAGCTCCATGTGGGTGTTTTCGCTGATCCATGGCGTATGGAACCGACCATATCAAATATGACAAGACCAAAAATCCAATATTGGAAATGCAGACATAAACTTGTGTTTCGGAGATGTCGAACAAAGGCGTGTCTGAGCACACCGTGATGACTTTGTCGGATTGTCTCGCTCGAGCGACTCGCTCAAAGAATGTGATTCGTCAACTAATGGCTGAATATTCCGTCTTTCCCTTTATGGAACATTCTTCTTGGCAATGTAACGCTCTGAACCCTTCTTTTAATCATGACGGAACAAGTGCTACGCCTCATTTGCTGGAATTGTCAAGGGCACCACCTACAGTACCGTCGCTTACGGCGGGACAAAATTTCCAGGTACGACGTAGAGTAAGTAATACGGTAGATTGGGTTTCCTGAGGACCAACAACAATCATAGTCCTTTTTCTGACAGAAAGTCTTCGTGACAGGGTCTACGATTTCTGAGTACTGGAACTCACTCCCTTGGCAATTTGTCAGGCTCAGCGATTGTCTGTTTTTTGTAGTGCTCAAATCGCTTCATCTTTTGCAATTGAAGTTGTTTCGAGTAACAGAGGAATAAGAAGAGAAAGCGCGAGGAAGCCAGCCGCAGAACCCGTGCAGTGTGAAGTGCCAATGCACTGCAGCAAGTGTCAGGCCTGACCTGACTTGGAGTTGGATCATTCGTCTACCGATCTCACGCGGCTTTTGCGATGGCTGGACTCAGATCAGTCAAGAACCGCCACGTTGGATGCAGGAACTTGAGGCGCTGCAATGCGGTTGTGGCACTGTACAGCATGGCCCTAAGGAGTGTTTTAAATGGGAAATGTCAAAGAATAGCATGTGTTACCACTGAGAGGTCAGCCGATTGGTAGTTTGAGTTCCTTGGGGTTGTATTGGAAGATATGAAACCTGAAATTGCATGGATCTGCTTAGCCCTCTTGTCCCCTCAAAGTATTCTAAAATGATTGTCTGCAGGATGTACTGGAGATTATCAGACGATGATGCTTCGAACTGCAATTGATGGGAACAAGAGCTGGTCCGTGGCCTCGGCTATGATGGGACGGAGCGACAAACGCACGGTTGTTTGGCAAGGATGATGGGTGCGGGCAGATGGGGCTATACTCCTGGAGGTATCGTCAAAGCGGACGACGACCCCACCGTTGTCAGTCCATTGCGCACTAATGACCTGCTGTCCTGAGCTGCTGCAAGACTTTTGAAATGAAGCATCTTTGATGTTTGATGTCGCAAAAAGCACAATGGAAGCCACAACGTGAAATGAAGCTGTCAGTTTGTGCCTCAATCCATGTGTATGCTCGGAGTTTGGCCGTGGGTGAGTAACACCGAATGGTGTCAAAAAGAGTGCGATATAATGCCCATTGGCATTGATGTAATCCTCCAACTTGGAGAGTTGAATATGTAAACAGATCGTGCAGTTGCATTATCGTTGCATCTCTGCACATTCTTTTCCACGTATAACCCTTGTCAGGCCATGCAGCGCAGAGTCCAACGGCGTCGAGACCATGGGCGTCTGCAGTGTCATCTCATGGGCCGTGACATACCATAGCAACCCGAAGAGCGCTGCAAGTAACGCAACAGTGGTTTGCGATCGTTCAACGGTGTCAGCAGTCAAGCTACTTGAGAAGTGACCTCACTATGGGACTCATGCTTGGTTAGACCCAACCAATAGGCACGAGAGTGACTCAACGTCACATACGACGTTAATTATCCATGCCACCATGGATGCAGGTAAGGCGCTGCTGATATTTTCTTAGTCGCTTTAATGGAAAATAATGATACCAGCGGGAATATAGAGGCTGAATATGTAGTACGTAGTTGCGTCCCCTGCCTCGACCCCTGTCATGCTGGTGATGAACCCTTGATCGAGTTCCATTGCCCAGCTCATACCCCAAGGGCAGGCCCGCTCGGTGCTCCGCTCATCGTCCGAGCCGGGCCGGTGTTGAAGCCTTTGGTGGTTGTGAGGGTGCTCTAGCGTCGGAGCTACAAGCTCCCCTGACTTGAATACAGAATACTCTCCAGCTGCCCCTGTCTCATTCCATGCAACAGTTTGTCTCTTCTTCTTACCGGGGAAATTGCCCAATGCACAAAGCTTGACCCCAAGGATCTTGGATTTGAATGGGGTCTCTCTGGTTGCCGCTGAGACTGCAGCTTTGACACCATGTAGTTATATGCTGTATAGCAGTATCATTGCCGGCAACATTAGATGAGATGAGATGCCTGCCCGAACCTCGTGGTTTTCACAGAAGACCTGACCCTGGAGATAAGTGTTCCTGATATGTTAATACCCCCAAAAGAGGGTGTTGTGCCGGGCTAGATGTGGGCAAAGGTGGTTTGGCATGAGTGCCCATTGGGGCTGGGCGCGAGCTCCTTGAGAATGTGAAAAGAGGCCCAGAGAACTTCATGTGAGTAGAAATTTGTCTATTAAGACCCCTGCTTCTGTGGTCATGACGTTGTGAGACATTAGATATGGTGCTTCCTGAAGTGCGTCAGTCTAAGCCTGAGCCACTCAGAAGCTGAGGTACTAGTATCTCGCCGACATGTCGGTTTCTTATCGGTCCAGTTGGCTTTGATTCTTTTTCTTCTTGCTGCTGCAAGCATTGGCGGTCCAGATCCTTTTCGATGTCTTGTATGTTGGCTGCGTCTTGACCGTGGCGGATGCTGGTGGTGATTAAATCACTAGCTCAATGTCACGGTCAAGTGATATTGGGCGTGACTGGCGCTTGGATGTCCCAAAAGGGATCGCGGTCTGCATTCTAACCCATGCTAGCGACTGGTAGGCTGTATTCTGGGAATGAGGTTGTGCTAGATTGGGCTTTTGGGCGGTATTGTGATGATGCCTGATGTTCGAGATGTCGAAACTGAGCATGGGGAAAGAGCTCAATGAACCCGCAGCAGAGTATCAGAAGTGGATGCAGACTTCCGTAGTGTGGCGGGGAAGGTGCAGTGCAACTGCGGCAGCAGGGCAGGTAGCTCTTTTGGTCAGGTACGGTACGCAGTTGCAGTCACAGTCGCAATTGAAAAAGCAAGCAAGGAAGGATCGAAGGGGTCCTTAACAAATCCCGCGGGAATTAGGTGCCTGTTCCTCGGTAGTATTACTCTGGGGTAATAACAACGACATCATGAATATGGTTCAATTACGATTTTCACCATGATGTTTTTATTTGGTGATTATACCGCAGTACAGTCTCACCTATGTCAGACTTGTCTATGTATTGATACATTAGTACTTGTTATTTCAGTGTTGATCCGAGGATGAAAGGAGGATAGGAAACGATGCAATCGCTATAGAACACGGAGAAACGACGAGCGGGGGCCGAATGCCGGTCTTGTGCATTTACATGCAGATACAGCAAAGTGCAAACAAGACAAAGACGCTAAAATACCGGCCAGGGTCGATCAAATAAAGCGAGTGACCACCATATTAACAGGTCGGTACGGAAGTGAAACCGACAGAGAAACCATCGTGGCGAATCATTTACCAATGAACTGAACAGCAAAGGCCCTCACAAAGTATTGGTTCATTTCGCATGTATAAACCAACCTACATGACGAATTCCAGTTCCAACAATGCACCCCAAACTCAAGGAATGCATGTGATTCAGAGATAGCATGATTCAAACAAGATACCTTTAGCCCGGAAGTTGGAAATAAAAAAGGGGCAGCTAAGAATTGCCGATTCTGATCGACACAGCGAATTTTGTTAGTTCGTCGTTGTGCCTGCTAGAACGAAGTCTATCTCCGGCCATACTGATAGTATGATAATCTTGGCAGCACCATGTCATTCAACCGCTGCACGACGTAGCACAATCATGCACAATTATCCGGATAATATATCTACTCATAATCAGTTCTTCTTTCTTTGTCAAGGTCAACAACTTTCCAGGGTCTCGGCGGGAACAGTGTTCAGCGTTTCCGACTGAGACTTCCGTTGGCACGCGAGCATCGCCCGTTTGCGTAGAACCTCAGCTCACCTCGCCACGATGTGCCAGCCAGCTAGCCATGTACGAGTGTACGAATATAGACAAAAACATTTTAACTTGGGGCCGTCCGTATCCTTGCAATACACAGGGAACCTGAATCAGATTGGCTTCTGTTTGGTCCTGCAGTTGTGACGCAGACGGCGTCTAGGGCGGCGGCGTAGTAGGAAGACGCCGGCCGGCTTTTGAAGTGAGGTGATGCGGTACGACATGGACAACTTCCATTGAATCTCTGAAACGAGGCTTTTAGAGTTCCATGTACATAGTAGGTCGTTGGCTATCGAAATTCAATGCAAGACATGGCTAAAACTAGCATGTCCCAAGTTTTCCAAGGTATGGAGCAGAAAGAGCAAAGAAAAAGCAAGCAAATAAGATAGGGAAAAAAAAGAACCTGCATTTCACAGATGCGGATCTTATCGTAGCTACCTACCTAGGACAGGGGGACAACCTGGTACCCCCAGCAGATGGGTCTGGCCCAGAGACACGACAAGGCCTAGCAAGCCATGAACCCCAACGCGAGCGAATCTGACGAGTTGAGGATTCGTAGACACATGGAAAAGTGAAATGGTAAACTACCATTGGCTCGTTGTCATGATTGCTCATCCCTTCATCAATTGGTTGCTCGTTGTTGTTATCTTATCGACCCATTCATTCATTTGCAGTTGGGACTTGAGATGGACTTGGTGAGCTTCTGAATCATGATGAGCAGGGTCCTTTGTAACGCAAACACAACAGCCGATGGATGGGATGTGCTCGAGGAATCTCCTAGAAATATCCACAGAATCACGGATTGTTCCAAGGCTTCGACAGCTGATTGATGCATCATAACCAGGTAAGGTATCCGTAAGGTACCGTAAACTTAACTTCTGTCCCCAGCGAAACACTGCTCCACCGACACCACTGGTACAAACATGTACGGTTTGCGCTTAGTGTGCATACGGTACATTTGGGCTTAGTTCAGTACATTCTCAAGTCGAGATGCGCCTGTAACGTACTGGAAAGCACAACCTTACAGTACGAATCAAGGTTCAGCGATACGGACGACTTGAGTATCTTGAGGAATCCACCCCTTCTACAGCATCACCGCCTCCCGCACTTTTGACCCGCAACAGATTACGGGCCCTGCCTTCGAGTCTCCGGGCTGTCTCCATTGCGTCAGCTATCGAAGACAGCGCAGGACCTTGAGCATGGATGACGGATCTATCATTTCTCGGTTTGTGTTTTAAGTGTTCAAAGGTGCAAGGTAGTAAAGAGTGAGCATCACCACCACCATCACAATTCAGTTCAACCGTACAAGATATCCCCGAGATTATTATTGTAAGTTGACATACTGTACATAATACTGTACAATACCCATCGAGTCGCAGTACTCCAGGGATCTGATTGATCAAACCGGGTTTTTTTTACCCAATGTCAATCTCTGTACCGTGTCACTCTATCTGCAGAGCACGCAGCAAATCGCTCTTCTGCTCTCAGGGCAGGCCCAAGCGTTGCCAAGACCTTTCGGAGCAGGCCAGGAGATGCTCAATGCTGTGTTCGCTTGGCCGATTCCCTGCCGGTTGAGGCTGCCCAGAGGTTCGCTTCTGACTAGAGATGGTTCGACCATAAGAGATTGCGTCGCATGACAAGCCCAGTTGAGATGAGTTTCAAGATAACCTCATCTACACTGTTTGGCGAACAAGGTTAACACGCCAGCCGTAGCAGCGACGATCAAAACATGTCACGAAACGACCTGAGTGAGGAACGGATCGGGTGGGTGAAGGAGCAGGGCCCAGATCCTTGAAGGCGGCCGGTCCACTCCGCAGGCCAGCAGAAGCAACATCAGCGTCACAGAAAGAGTGAGAATGGCGGTCCGGGGAGTGTTTTTAGTGTTGTCACACCCTTACTGTGCCTGTCGAGCAAAGACGGTGACATGTAGGTGAGGCGATTGATAGATACCTAATGAAGAGACGGTACCTTACAAAGTCAAGCGTTAGGCGGCGCATTGAAAGAATCAAGGCCAGCTGGATAGACTACGTAGTTGCGCGGTTTATTGACTTGTTGTGTTGGCAACAAAACGAAATCTTCTTTTCTGCTGGGGACAACGAAAGCCCGGTCGGTCGGTCGGTCGGCTTGAGCGAAAACGGAACGGACACATGTGTGTTGTTGTATTTTGGTGACGCTGAACGGTGGGAGATTCTTGAGCGAGGTGGAGAGGAGAGGAGAGGGGAGGAGAGGACAAGAGAGAGGGAAGAGGGGTGAATCTGCATGGCCAAGGGTCGTGTGCCTAACAGATAGCAAGCTCTCTGGACCAGGGTTGATGAGAGAGACTGAGTGCGAGAGAGCAGAAAGGGAAGCATGGCGCCATGGGTCGAAGCACAGACCTCAATCTGTCTAGCCCAGAGCCTCCAATCCTCGCACGGTAGAGACTTACCAGATCGGTACCGCTATCAATTCGAAATGGGTGGTTGTAGCCACTGGCTGTTCTTCCTCATGGTCGCCACTACGAACCACACGCCATGCAAAGAAAATGACACGGACACTGTGCTTTTCCCACTTGCAATTCCATGCCATGCCCACCTCCATCATCACCAACTGGGTCCAACACCAACTAAAGAAATCCACACCCCCAAAAACATAAGACCTGTTCTCTCTTATTGCACCGCTCCACTTGCTCTACTGTTTTGTCCATCCATCCCATTTTACTATTAACTAGTCTAGTCTCCATCTCAACTTTCCTCACATCTCTCCCACCTCACCTCTTACTTGTTCTGTTCATTCGACCCCGATTCCAAGGACTCGATCTTCGCTGCCTTTTATATACGCGACAATGGTACTATAGATCGATCATCTTTCACGTCCGTCGTGACTTCAACCACCCAAGGCCCGCCGTTGCGAGTCTGCGATCCCCTCCAGCATGTCGAGGCGACTACGGCCGCTACAACCATCTCTCCCATCATGGATTCCTCACAATACTACCACAACAACCATCACCACAACTCACACCGCCATCATCACAAGTCACTATCGCAGCAACAGTCGTCCACCTCCCTCTCGTCGACGAACCGGGGAACCCCGCCGCTGCATACCCATCTCCCCTCCTCTTCCTCTATGCCCTTGAGGACGGCAAACAGCACACCTATGTCTTCTCCAGGTCTCTTCAGCCCATCGGCCTCTCGACAAAACCTCGTCACCTCCGTTTCCGAGAACAACACGCCGCCGAATTATGCGCAGAGTCCACTATTGCATCCTTTGCAGATGCACAAAGTTCGAGAGTAAGCATTATAAATTGTTGCGGAATATGGTCTCACAATCTTCTGTGGCTTCACTCGTCCCGTTTCCAATCGGCTCCCCTCGCCTGTGGCGGGGAGAATGACCGTGGCGTTCACCAGCCGTTACACTTCTCGGACACTAACTGATTTGTCAATAGGACACACAAGGCGCTCATTGATTCAGATACCGCTACAGGCCGGAAACTCATCAACCAATATGAAGTGATCGAAGAAATTGGCCGTGGTATGCACGGCAAAGTCAAGCTGGCCCGAAACCTCGAGACAGGCGAAAACGTCGCTATCAAGATTATTCCACGGTTCTCCAAAAAGCGACGCCTCGGAAAGGTTACGGCAAAGTCTCCCCAAGACAAGACGAAAAAGGAGATTGCTATCTTGAAGAAGATCCGCCATCCCAACGTAGTCGCCCTCCTCGAAGTCATCGATGACCCCGAACTCAAGAAGATCTACATGGTTCTCGAACATGTAGAACTCGGAGAAGTCGTATGGCGAAAGAAGGGCCTTCCTCACATCTGTCTTTACGAACGACGACGCATAGAACGCGAGATGCGAGGCGAGCTCCCTACTCCCGAAGAAGATCGCTACGAACAGCTGCTTGAGCACCGACAGGCTGTCAAGACAATGAAACGAGCCAAGATGGCTCAAAAGTACCCGGGCCAGATGAATTGGAGTTTCGAAAACGGTGGAGCAGATGAGCCTGGCAGTAGCCTGGGAAGCCAGTCTCGGATGTCCTCTATGCAAGACTTCTCCATGAGTGGTAGCCCGCCTTCCCGACCTACTTCCCGACAGACATCCCGCGAGGAGTCTAGGAGACATTCCCGATCACGCTCCGTTGTTTCATCCACCCGCGCGGTGGAAGACCCTGACGAATTCATCAACTGGGAAGACGATATGGAAACACCCGTTGGTCTTCGATCGAACCCTACCTCCAGTACCGCTTTGGATGGTACTATGTATGGTCCGTACGTCGATGAGGGCTTCCGTGGTCGCTCCCCTAGTATGGCCGACTCTATCATTTCTCACATGTCATCCCTTGACTTCAATCCCCAACAACTTGACCCTTTTACAGACGATTTTTCTTACGTTCCATGCTTTACTTTCGACCAAGCTCGTTCGACCTTCAGGGATACAGTGCTTGGATTGGAGTATCTGCACTACCAAGGCGTTGTCCATCGTGATATCAAGCCGGCCAACCTCCTGTGGAGTAAGGATCACCGCGTCAAGATCTCCGACTTTGGCGTCTCTTACTTTGGCCGGCCTATTCGTGACGGCGAATTTGACGACACTGTATCAGAATCTGAGGCCAAGGACTTTGATGATGACCTTGAGCTCGCCAAGACAGTCGGAACACCCGCCTTCTTCGCTCCCGAGCTGTGCTACACCGATTTGGATACAGAACAGCCAAGAGTTTCCGAGCAAATCGACGTTTGGTCTCTGGGTGTCACTCTTTACTGTCTGATCTACGCTCGGATTCCCTTCCTTGCTGAAGATGAGTTCCAGATGTTCCGAAAGATTGCCACCGAAGAGGTTTACATCCCCAAGCGCCGCTTGATGCCTGTTCATCCTTCCACTTCCCCCGCTGCTACATCCCTTTACAAGCGACAAAATACTCACCCCTACCGTGACGACAATGATCTGGTTTATGAGGAAGTCGACAATCTTCTTATTGATCTCCTGCGGCAGATGCTTACCAAGAACCCGGAAAAGCGCATCCGACTTCGAGATATCAAGCGACATCCATGGGTCGTTCATGATATGGCGAATCCCATCGGTTGGCTCGATGACACTGACCCTGCCCGACCGTCATCTGGTCGCAAGATTCAAGTTGACGAAAGGGAAATGTCTTCCGCCGTCGTCCCTCTTACCTTTCTGGAGCGTGCTCGCTCAGTGGTTAAGAAAGCTGTGGGCAAGGTAATGCACCCCCTCGTGGAACGAAGTGATAGCAAAACGAGACGTCGAGCCAACAGTAGTGCCGCTAGCTCCGCCGGTGACAGTGTCAGTATGTGCAACAATGGACCTCCGACTCCCCAGCAGCAATACCGTGACAGCCGACGCAAGAGCCTCCGCCCGGATGATTATTTTGCGAATGCGATGCGTGATGCTTCTGCACCCGAACATCCTCTTTCTGTCAGTACAACCGTTAGCCCTCAGCCTGAATCTGTCATCTACGATCCTTTGGCAACCGTCCTCCCCGAGGCTGGTGTTTCTCGTGGTCATGTCCATGCTCATAGTGAGAGTGAGTCTTACCGTGAATCTGAAAAGTCCATATCGGCAGCTTCCTTATGGCCATTTCATCGCCATGCACACAGCCAAGGACACGCCAAGACTACATATCACTTCCTACACTTTAGCCCTCATGTGCCCGTTTCTCAAACCACACCCACAACCCCGAGCTTCGCTAGTCATGTTGATTCGCAAGAAGACTCGGGCGCCGAGACTATTCGCAAGACTCGTGACATAGACCCTATGGACTCGATGGATGAAAGTTCTCGATCAAAATCTGTTGATCGTGGGCTTTTTGCTAGTTCTGACAAGCGTGCCGAGGCCAGAGTGGGTGTAAACACCACGGTCGTCCCTGGTAATGTTCAAATACCCCCCCGCCATGGACGACAGCCTGTCAAGTCGGTTGACTTGGGCAATATTTCGCATCAAAGACGACTTGAAGCATCTCTACTCTCTTCACCATTGGCGGCGGCTGCTGCTGGGCATCGCCACAGCCATTCCGATACCCCTCATGCCACTGAAGTGCATACAGTCACCAAGACGAGGCCTCGATCTCTTCAGAGAATGGACAGCGCTCCCATTACCAGGACGTCGCCTTCTCGCTATTCAGAAGAGCTTTGCATGCGAAGGTACGATCGACCACAATCAGAACACATCAGCTTCTCCTGCCCACCTTCACCTATTGAAGAGGAATGGGACCGAGATGAGCCTCTTCCTCGTGCCGACACCATGCCCACTACCAAGTCTTCTAGCGTAGACTCCATGGAGGCTTTGGCCACACCTTCAACCAGCCCAAGTGAAGTCACTAGCCCCGTTTCAGCGCTCCCTTCAACTGTCAGCACGTCGGAGCGGATGTTGGCATTCCAGTCCGACCCCTCTTTGCCAGCTCTGCTCAGCGGTGCCAGCTCTGTTTCAGCCGACATGGAAGCAGAGCTCCTCTGTAGGCCAGGCATTGTCAGCGCTCACCCCCAATTACTCGAGACTACCGATAGCTTGACGCCACCAGCGTTTGACAAGGAGCCCAATGGCTTCCCTATCAATCAAATCTATGGTAACCATTCTGCCATGGACAGCGGCTCTCTTGCTGTTCATCTTGAGGGCGGTGCTCGAGACTCCATCACAAGTACCCCTGTCGCCCGACCTGCAGATGATGATTTCGATGACGACGATGGAAGTGATGATGAAGGGATACTTTTGATGGCCCCAAAGAAGAAGCCAGTACAAAGCACATCGCGACCTGCAGCATGCTATCCTCCAAAAAGACGCGATACCAACATTAGCATTGCAAGCACCGAAACTGCCAAGAAGGTGCCGACCTCTGCGTATGGTGACGAGGGGACGTCGCCCTACGAACCATGATACCCTTCCCCGTTTCGTGGCAACATTTACCAAGTTATTTTTATTTCTCTTCTCACATACTTTGTCCGATGCCAAACGTGCATCGAGTCCTTTTTGTCATGGGTTGAGTTGCATTATCAGCTGTCTGGAGATATGTTTTCAAGCATTAGGCTTCTGTCAAATATACGGAGCCTGGGATCATATTAGGTGTTTTTCTTATCGTTAGACCATTGTTCAGTCCCAGAGAGGGATTTCTACTGCATTGCTGTTTATGGCATACCATTGGGTGGCACAATTGCTAAACATTTTCCACCGCATTGCTTTTTGGGGATGGGAGGCGGGATGAGAGTTGATGGATGTATGTAAGGATGAGGAAATGAGCATAATGATGGGTTATGAGACGGAATGACTGGAGATGATATAAGATGAAGGCATATATTCAACCGAGGCAGAGATCCAGAACGTACCCGTGCTGCTGGAAGCCCGTCCTCTACACGGACACATTGTTTATATATCGGAGGAGGAAAGAGGAGGAGCACAGAGCATTTTCCTTGTGCTTTTCATGCTGGGTTAACATGCCAGCCTGTTGGAGCGAGTAAAAATGGCTCTGGTGCATTGACATAGATATAAGGACGCAACATGTTGCTTTTCTTGTTGGACATGCTCTATCTATCGAGTATATGTGTCGAGTGTTGAGCACAAGACACCGATAATAAATAGCCGCTTGAATCTGCCGAATCTTGATTGTTATATGTGACAATGAAATTGGAATTGAAGGTAGTTAAGATATATTAAAATTAGCAAGCCAAATGGATGTTTGTATTCCAAATCAGAATTTCTGGGTCATATCGATCCCTCCCTCCATGCCTTTTAATTAAGTTGCGAACTCTGATGGCACAGCTTGCTTTCCCATGCGAGCAAAAAGTACTGAAGCTACCAACCCCAAAAGACATACACCAAAGAGCGCTGCTACGTTGACAACAGTTCGCACGGAGGATGAAGCCTTCTTATCGACGATATCGTCCAAAATTTCGTCGAACCGGCTGGCCATCTGCGATCGTCCAAACATATCCTTGACTCTCGCTTCGCTTCTATCCCCCATAGACTTGATCTGATCATCGCCAAGTTTCAGCGCAAGACGCACGACCTTGGCCCACTCATCTACATCATCCGGCGATCGCAACCATCCTGTTTCACCGTCCACTATCGTCTCGACAGGACCGCCCGAGTTGGCGGCAAGAACAGGCGTCCGGGCGAGCATGGCTTCGAGGGGAACGATGCCGAAATGCTCGTTTTTGGGCGTGTAGAGAAGAACACGTGCGGAACGAAGAAGTGTGGCCTTGAGGGAGTTGGGGATCGAGAGGAGGAAGAGGACGGGGACGGATGCGGGCGCGGACAGAGCAGTGATGAGAGTCTTGGTGGTGAGGTGCTCGAGACCATGGGAAGAGGCGAGGGCTTCCAATTCGGCGTGGTATTGAACGTTTTCGGAAACGCGAGGATCGTATCCGCCTGCGCAATGGTTAGTATCGCGATAGAGAACGAGACTTGAGGGCAGTGTACCTGCTAAGATGAGGCGGCAGCCCTTGCGCTCAGCTTCAGGAATGGCAGCGAAAGCCTTGATCGCAAGTCCAATATCCTTCTTCCTTTCAAAACGGTTGATACTCAAGATAATCTTCTCCCCCTTGAATGGAACTTCACCATCGTTGCCAAAATCTTCCTTCTCCTTGACCCCAGTGTCGACACAAGGATACACCACTTTGGTGTCGGTGCGCTTCTTGAGATTAGGCCACGTCTGGTTCACGACACCCTTTGTAAATCCAGAGTTTACCGCCACGGCACTCGCGAAACCCATGGTCCATTCTTCAAGCCAGTCGAACGGGCGACGATATAGGCGCTTCAGGGCAGACTCGCGACCCTGCGCGAGGAGAAGGTCGGGGAAATGGCAGTAGAAGAGGATCGGGCTATCGGGGGCGATGTAGCGTAGGAGAGGGAGACCGGCGGAGAGTTGGTCGACAATGAAGGCGCGCGGGTTCAAGGCGTATAGCTCGCCGGTAAGAGCTATGTGGATGAGGAGGTGGACATGACGGAGGATGGCGCAGAGAATTGTAAGGCGGGAGAGGATGGACATGGGAACGAGCCAGTGGCCACGAACACGGACATCGAGAGTTCCTACCAACAAGCGTTAACTCGAATGGTGATGCGAGAGAAGTTAATGAGGGGGGTTAAATATGTACCATCACGACATTCATCGAAGCAATGCTTAGGATCGCAGTGGTTCGTAAATATCACCACGCGATGACCTCGCTCCTGAAGACCAACAGCAGCGTCTACGACAAGACGTTCTGCACCGCCGATGCCAAGATCGGGATGGAAGAAGACGATTGAGCCTTTATCTTTGGCGTCTCGAGCCATGTTTGCGCTCTTGCAGTAGGTAGGGAGGAGGGTTTGTCTTGGTGGGGGGAGTTTTTGGAGTTGAAATGAAAGCTGGAGCTAGCGTGGGGCATGGAGAGAGGAAGGTACAACATTACGTGGCTGTCATGGGAAGTGGGGCCGCTGCGTTCTAGGTATCATAAGGCAAGGTACGTACCTTTTTACCCCAGACAGACAGAATCTTTAATTGTTCAGGTTCACTCACATGCGAGTTAAAGAGAGGTACGATGTGTAGAATGGAAAGTAAGTAAAGTATTAAAACAGCCAAACACACAGTAATGCAACTAATGTCAGCCATACATATATATACATGTTTGTTTGTATGCTAAGTATGGCGGTTTGACTCGTCCATCATATGATAGATATCTCATGCCGAGATTCAATGTCAGATCGATGGATTAGATGGGTCAGTCTACCCCAACTGAGCCGAGGTCCCCCACGCTTCTCTTACTTATACCCGTCCATACCTACCACTCTCACTACCTTTCATCATATTCTCATCCGCATCAACAACTAACCTTCAAAAATGTCTATTCTCTTCACTCTCCCTATCGCGCAGTGCGGCGCTCATCCAGGCGGTACCCTCACATGCACTGAACCCTCACCGAGAGTCTACCTGCTCACCCTCGTATCGCCTCCCGACAACCGTCTCACAACGCCTGTCCTCAACGCCTTTCTTAACGCGCTGGATATAATCGAGTTTGGATACCCTCACGGTGTTGTGGCGACAACGTCAGGAATTCAGAAGTTTTACAGCAATGGCCTTGATCTTGAACATGCTGTTGCTACCGAGGGTTTCTGGCCTCTGCTGTATAATGTCTGGAACCGCTTCTTGACGTATGTCTTGACAAGTCCTTTCGCGCCTCTGGACTCACTCACTCACTAACTAACTACAACAGATACCCCATGCCTACAGTGGCTCTTATGAACGGCCATGCCTTTGCAGGCGGTCTGATGCTCGCCACATCTCAAGACTACCGTCTCGCTCCCTCTCCCCGCGGCTTCCTCTGCCTCAACGAGCTTGTCTTTGGTGCGCCTCTCAAGCCCGCCATGTCAGCTCTGTTCCGCGTCAAGTACTCTCATGCGACCTACCGCAGCCTTGTTCTCGAAGCTAAGCGCTTCTCGGGCGAGGACGCTGTAGCAGCCGGTATCGCCGACGGTATCGCGCCCCAGGGCGTCGAGGACCTGCTTCGCTTTGTCAAAGAGAAGGAGCTTATCGACAAGAGCAAGTCGGGCGTGTATGGCGTGCTCAAGATGGAGATGTATGCGGGTTTGGTTGAGTTCATGAAGGGCCCGGCTATGGAGGCGCATGAGCAAAGGTTCGACGAGGCGCAGGCGATGGAGGGAGAGAGGAAGGAGTTTGGAAAGGTTTGGTATGAGCAGTGGTTGAAGGATGCCAAGGCAAAGCTTTAGGGTTATCTTGTATTGTATGTATATATATACCCAGACTAGCCAGACAACTGTAAGCATATTTAGACATGAAATATCACAAAAGCAATGCTATAACATCACCATGAGTTATGTCAAGGTTTTCTTTGGTGTTGTCATTATTCAATTTTGAAATTTTTATATAGTGTTTTCTTGACTCTGGTTGATTGGGCCGATTTCTTCAGCCCTCAGCCGTCACCATTTTCTCTACCAATCTCACAATGCGTTATCTTGAAGCCACCACCCCTACATTATCTCTAGTTTATGAGTAACCCCTCTCATATAACAAGTCTGTATATATAAAAACACATCATAAATCCAAATCCACTTTCCGTACACCTGCCTGCACCAAACTCAAACGCGGTAAATCTCAATGGGTATAGCAGCCCTATTTTGTTGCTCCGATGATAAACGCCAAACCCATGCATGCACCATATGGACGCCTCGCAAGTATCTTATGACATGGTCTGTAGACAATGAGAATAGACATAATGGTCGAGTCAATGATTAACCAGACAATAAAATCAGTGACCACCTTGACCCATGTGCGGATGTTGCTGCTCCAGCAGACCCAGCACATCCGACGGGAAATAGTCTAACCAAGGGCCCATCATATCAGATTGCTGCAGCCCCAACGCAGCAATGTCGATATCCTGGCTGTCAAAAGTGATACCGTCCATGCTCCCCATCGAGTTCACCCACGGCATGGTGTAAGGGAAGTTGTTCTGGCCATGGCCAAAGTACATGTGATTAGCTCCTGGGAGTGTAGTGGACGGAGTCACTCCGTTCTCTGCCATCGCTGTTGGAGGCGAGACGCTATACGCATCAAATCCAGTAGTAGGCTGGCTTGTGGGTGTAAACCTGGGCCCAGTGTAGAAGTCATGGTTTTCACTATCCTCAGGTACTCCATCAAACTGGACATGAGGTCGCGTTTGGGTGCTTGTTGCTGAAAGATTCGAAGTCCGACGGGGAACAGTGGGACGCGATGACTGCCTCACGGCCGAGACGTTGGGCTGGGGGTAAGTAGGAGCAAGCATGTTTGTCGAATCCGGTAGGCTTTGTCGAATAGGGTCAAATATCATGTTGCCCGGAGGCGTGCTCGGTGCTCGCGGTGGATGCGACGTATGCGGTCCAGTCTGAGCCGGCGAATCCCGATTTTGATACATGAGCGTCAGACTCGAGTTTGGTGAATTGGCCGTTCCTGCCAGGGTCCAGGCTATAGGAGGCCCTGATAACCTTGGGGATGCTTTATTCTCAAACTTTGGGAATGGGTTGTTCAATGCTCCGTTGCTGCCTCTGCGAGGGGCCTTTGTACTTTCGTACTCTTCCGCTGTGTAGGTTTCACAATCCCAGATCCCCTTGGCTCTTTGGTCCAGAGCAGTGATGATATACGTAGCACCGCCCCAGTACATTTCAATCTGCTGAAGTGAATTGAAACATTTTTGGTAGTTCTGATTAGCTGCCGAGGCCAGTAGGGAATGTCTCGATGATTTTGCATCACGAGACTTGTTGCTCGCTGGAGCAGTTGGTTGGGCGCCAGGAGGAGAGCTGGCTCTTGAAGGCGAACTGGACGCATTGGCACTCGACTCCATTACAAAGGCGCAAGCGGCGATGTAAATCGGCTGAGCAGTAAAAGGGTTTCCGATAAAACTCTTTGGGTCGATCAGATCTGCAAATGACAAGATATCGCAAATTGTCTTTGCGCTACTCATACTAAGCTCGCGACTGTCTGGGAGGAGCTGGAGCTCGGTGCGTAACTCGGCAAAAGGCGTAAGGAGAGTTGGCTGGTGGAGGATGATGAAGAGAGCGTGGAACCAAAAGTGTAGGAGGATAAATGTGGTACCTTGGCCTGCTCCTAGATATGCCTTGAAGTTACTGACGTTGAACTGCAAACGCCAGTCCCAGTTTTTATAGAGTCTCGTCAGCTCATGCTCCATCTCACCAAGCTTGTCCCATGTATCCTTGGTGAGATCTTGCGCATTGCGAACTTTGTTTAAAACGTCGCAGACACGCCCATAAAGATGGATAATCTGCAGGAAAATGGGATATGGCGCCGGCCAGTTCGTAGCTGGGTCAATAAAGGGTTCCGGGATTGAAAGTTCTAGATCGTCGTCTCGAAACGTGACAGGACGACCCGTCCCTGAGGAGATGACACGATCGAGGACAAAAACAGCCCAGAATGTATCCATTCGCTCTTGAACGAGTTCCTTTTGCTCTTGGGGGTTCAAATGACTTGATTCGCCTGCCTTTGTCTCCGAGTCTCCTTCGTCGATAGGCTGACGCCCCCAGTTCTGGGAGTATAATGCGTCTTTTTCGCCATGATACTGGACACCAACCTCCTTTTGCAGGCCCAAGTCGACCGCCATACGAATAGCCAGACCAAGGTACATCCAAAGCGCGCTGTCTTGACCTGCCCCAAAGCCTTCGTATGCCATTAGCAGACAAGCTTGCACAGCACCAACAGTTGGACATGGGAAGGTATCGACAGTGGCCTGTCGAGCTCTTTGTGCGAACACTGAGCCCCGTTCCATTCTTGGCATCTTGTCATTTCCGTTTGTGAGGGACGGAGAATCAGAGAACCTTGCTGATAAAGCGCATATCGAGTCGACGAGTATGGGTTCAACCCGCTTTTCCTTGACCATACGCAAAAACTTGGTTTGTCGAAGGAATGGGTAACTGGAACCCATCTGCGTAAAGAAAGTGTTGACGAGACTGATAATCAGGGGATGAACCGGGGTCGGATCGTTCGGGTCGTATGTGGGTAGTTCCTCAGTGATCGCCTCACTAGCAACTGAACTGCTTCCCTGCGGTCCGCTAAGTGTTGATAAAGGCGACGTCCCAGCCATCGAACCAGCTGTTGAGCGCCGGCGATCGCGCACAGAGACCACCATTTGTTTGAAGCCAGGAACAATAGCAGTCGGGCCAAAGTATCGGAAATATGGGACACGATGTCGCTCGGATTTGCGCACAGCCGTCGGAGAGGGAGTGTTCTGCGCAGGGACGGACGAGGGATGATGACTGTTGTGTGAGGGCGCACCGGGGGTTTCTGTCGTGTCGTGTTTTGAATCCATCATGTTTGCGAGCGACATTGTAGTCTCCAAAGCTACATGGGGAGTGGGTGCGTCGGGTGTGCGCTGGACCTGCACAGGCACCTTCTCGACTTTGATATCTTCATCGTGGTAGTTGTGATGTTCGTATTCGTCGCGATCGTGACCAGTCCTGTCCAGTGGCAGCTTCTCAATGTCTTCTCTTTTTATTTCCTCGGGGTATCCCAAACATCGGTGGCCGTTCTTGGTGCAAGTAGAGCAAACGGGTCGTTCGCCGGCGCACCTCGTCTTGCGCTTCCGACAGGTCAAACACCTGAACCGCAAAGGAGTTAGCACCTCACAATTGGCTTGGCAGTGATGATTCGGGATCCGCACGCATCACGAGTATAATGTTGGTAACTTCGATTAGGATGCGGGTCTGAAGTCGTGCGACTAGTGCTGTGCCGCAGCCAGGGGCGAGTGTAAAAGACCGGGAAAACACTTACGCAGCATTTATTCGGCGCCGCTTAGAAGGCGGCTGTCCTTGATTGTGTACGAAGCGAATCGGACGCGGCGGCGGTGGCGGCGGAACTGAGTCCGATGTGTTGGTCTGGGTGCTCATGGCTAAAACATGGTGATGCTTCTCTCAAGGTTGCGGAAGTGGGCGCAGAAGCGAATGTCGAGATTGAAAGTCTAGGAGCTCGGCGCAAGGTTGGACGACAGAGGTATAAACATGCGAAAGAAGATGACGAACGAGCAACAAGCTGATCAGCGGGGTTCGGCGTCCTTCTGGGCCTGCTGCAGACTGTGGCTTGTTTGTGTTGGGCGAATGCTGTATGCAGCAGGTGGCGAGGTAGTTAATGCAACCTCGGGGAATAGGATGCAAGGGATGCGATGCGACAAGAGAGATTGCGATCGTGTTTGGTTCGTAAGCTCTAAGAGTTTAGAAGAAGAAAAAAGGGTTGAAGCGATGATGCTACTACCGAGTCGACGAAAGCGCTAAGGGTAGACGGGAGTGCATCAATGGCTTAGTGGCATGTTCAGGATTGGTCGTGTGAAGAGAATCAGGAACATGAAACCAACAGGCGACGAGAAGTGACAGTGACAGTTCCTTAGGCTGAGAGGTAAGCAGGGATTTCGGATTGGGCTCTCGGGAGAATAGGGAGGGAGAGACGACAAGTGAGAGTCGCAATATTGATATAGTGAGAGAGGTGACGAAAGGAGGTGAAGAATTATTAGAGATTACTAAAGGAGGATAGGTTTAGGATTTGGGGGGATAGAAGTACTGCAAAGGATCGTTGGTTGGAGTTGGCTTCCTTCTGCTCAGCCAAGAAGAAAGTGGACGACGAGCAGGGAGTCACGTCTGGGGATGGAGATGGTGGTGTTTAGGCAAGTGGGGTAAGATGCTGCTTATGTGGGGGGAGAGACGGAGAGAATTCGAGAGCTCAAATGACCAAAGCTATAAGAGACAATAATTAAGTAGAAGCTATGACAACATACCTCAAGACTCAGTCTCTAAGAGGCACACACATAGACAAGTTTAGACTTGTGTCGTGGTGTTGTTGTAGGAATAGCAAAAAAGACGTTGCGTGTCGTATTAAAGTAAATAAGCTAGCTAATGCAATCAACCAACAGCCAGCAAAACCGGGCACAACGAAAAGAGGAACGAAACATCGTCACATTTATGATCCATCCAGTGGCAAGATTTATCTAGCCTTGATCTCTCCTCTTTTCTCCCTCACTCGCCTTTTCCTATCAATTCATCTCATCCAATCCTCTTCCACCGTCAACTGATCCTTCTTACCTTTTTCATACCATTCTTTCTTTCCCCTTTTCCTTAGCCCGTTGAACCCTCCGAGCCCAACCTTATTACACTAAAACCAAAAACAAAGCAAAAGCCAACGTTACGGCCCGCCTACCGCCTCGTTCAGCCCCCTTATTAGTCTAGGTTGTCAGGATTGTCGAAGATCAAGTGACCGGCCGAACTATAATACCCTTGTCTACATGACGCTTCTCTGTTTGACATGATGCATCTCGCACATAAAACACCGAAATGCATGTAGGCTGTCACATGGGCACTTCTAGGTGGTGTTTTTAGGGCCAATTTGACTTTATTTCGCATTATAAGCTTCACGACAACCAACGCAAGGTGACAAATACTTCACAGCTTCTAGAAACATTATGTATCTGATTGTTTCATCTTTAGAGGCTGAAGCGTACCCCACGGCGCTAGACAGTTGTCAATCCCATGATCCAGACAGCCACCCTGTAACTACTACTAAGTCAACTACAAGCCGAATGGACATTGGAAGCCAAGCAAACCGGAGTAACGGGCTTTGATCCTAGAGTGCGGGGGAGCGATTTGTAGTCATGACCTACTAATTGATTGACCTTCCATACATCCATTCCGATTACTCTTCCTTGAGTAAGAAAGCCTCCCCCAAGCTTCGCCAACCTGTGGTTTAACTTTCACATCCCATGTCTAATGCAGATCATTATGCACCGCCTGCCTCATCACCATTCTAGGAAATGGAGCCTTCGATCTGTCGAATATCAGTGGCGAGTCGTGTCGAGATCCACTAAACAAACACTGCGCCAATGATACACAAGATGTCATGAAACCAGGCTTCCAGGCTGCCTATGTTGAAATATATATTTATGGGTGAACTTGATACTCACTTACAAAGACAATAACCCAGAACTTCATATATACATACGTACAGGACAAGATACTTAATTACACCTTCAAATAGCCAGACCCAAAAACAATTTGCAGATTACCAACCCCAACAAATCAACGCCAGGTACTGCTCCTAACCCCCCTCCTGAACAATGCATTATCACTTCGCTTCCCATCGCTTTTCAACTCCTTAAATGTTTCCAGCTGTGTATAGTTGCTGAATGGGTATCGCCAATCCACTGCCATCATTTCAGTCATGCGTCATCTTCTTCTCGTTATCCAAAAACGATAGTCACGCCCATATCTGCGCTGACTCTTCTCCAGAGGTCACCTCCACTTCTGACACCCATCATCATTGCCTCCTCTTGTTGTTGCATCATGTCAGTCTTGTCGGCCCGTCTCCAAACTTCCTGAACAATAGTCCATGCACGGTCGATATTTGTCATGCCTTGCCGGCGGTTGATGGCGATGAATGTCTGGCGTGCCAGGTCCCGGTCAGAAAGCGTAGTGGCCTCGCAAGCCGCGACAAATAATGGCCAGAGAAGAGCGCTCATTGGACCAGTATTGCTGACGGTTCCAACACAATGAGTAAGACTGATGTGCGCATGACGTTGTACAAGTGGATGCCGCCGTGGGTAGCTGTAGATGGTGCGGTAGAGATATACGAACGCAGAATGGCGGTAGGACAAGGCATTACTGAGAATACTTTGGAGTCGGCTCCTTTCGGTCGATTGTTCAGGGCTCAGTTCCTCGGGATTCTGATTCAGGATCGAATTTTCGGGAAGCACAGGGTGCCAATCCTCCAGAGCGGTTTCGATGGCGGTTGCTGAGGTCTCAAATTCCGTTCTGAGGACCGCCACCTTGGAAACCTCCTCGTTCGCAACTGCAACGTCGAGTTGGTCTTTCAAGGCTAAAAGGTTAGATAGTCGGTGGATGATAGGCCATAAAGAAGTCGCCATGCCAAGTAGAGTATCAACACTATTGAGGGGAGATGTAGCACCACCAGAATCAAGTGGAGGAAATGGTGCCAGATAGTTGGTACCTGGAGCGCTAGAGAGAGGAGCAGTACCGAAAGACAGCGCTGCGATCACATCATAAAAGCGGAATGCCTATAAAAGTCAGTAGTTGGTCATATAGATCTCAAGAAAAACTTACCCGCTCTAAAAAGACGCCCGTCGGGTCGGTGGCAGTCCCGTTGTTGCTCATGATAGTCATCGCACCCTTGAGATGACCATCGACAATGTTGGATCGACCTTTTTGAACCAACTACAACAATGTTAGATAAGCAGTATTAGGATGTTGTGTTCATCCAGACTCACCACTTCGTAATACACCAGAAGCATAATAGCAGCTAGTAGTTCGTTTCGATTCGCACCTGACCCCTTCTGAATTAACCGCGCCAGACCTTGAATAGCTTTGTTATGGAAGTAGACACTCTTCTCGGCGTTTTCAACTCCGCGATATTCGAGATGAGCACTTGCGAGAGCATAAACAGCGTTGCTAACAGGCTGGCTCTCGTGGCACAGGGGAAGGACGAGTTGCTGGAAAGGGTTCCCACTCTCTTCACGGAACACAATAAGATGAGATAGAACGTTGCAGAAATGGTCCACAAGGGCGCGTCGGTTGGTGCGCTCAGAGAACTCTGAGAACATCGGAGAGCAGAACTCGAGTCGAGGAGATGGCGCTGGGACGGGTGCAATCATAGCAAGAGAAGGCGAAGGGGTTGCATATGCAGGCGCATAGGTCCCGGCATAAGTTGTCGTGGGAATGTTGATAGTGATCGACTCCCGGCGAACAATCTCTTCAACATCCTCTTCTTCGTTCTCAAGATGTTGCACAACGAACTTTGGTTCATCGAATGGCGGTAACTGAAACTCCACCGAATCAAGGGGAGAAATCAACGGAAGGTCTGTGGGGCTCCAGTCGAAGGAATTCACTCTATGTTTGCTTGCAGTGCGGTTGACGAGAGAAGTATTGAGTGTTGGTGTCCCTGTGCTGGCGAGAGCTTCGTCGGAGTCTTCGTCGGCTGATTTATCGTGCGCATCGTCGTTCCATTCTGATGAGATCTGGGCATCTAAAGCCTGAGTCGCCCTGTCTGAGCCGGATGAAGAATTGGTATCGAACGGCGAGCAGGGAACAGTCGAGTCGCGCTTGCGCCTCTGGCGAGGTCGGACGGGCTCATAAACGCACTCCTGGCCACGTTCCTGGCATCGAGCGCATGCAGGTCGAATTTCGTCGCACTTCTTTTTCTACAGAAAACGAGTCAGTACGGTACCAACTTCACTATTTGAGCGAGCTGTATACCTTTTCCTTGCTGGAATGTGGTGTTAGTTAATGTACTGGGACAGGGATGGGTGTTCGTTGACTTACCAATAGCTACATCCTGTGCGACAGCAAACGATATCAAGGTCAGCCAGTCATCCATAACACAACACGATAAGTGTAACAGAATGCTTCTAGAATAATTTTCTTTTTTTTTGACGTACCTGCACGCGAACGCTTCTTGGGAACCTTTGGGGGTGCAAGTCTGGTATATAGCAACATCGCGACAGCTATATATGGTGGCGAATATAGATGATCAAAGGATCACGGCGAAAATCATGCGGTTTCCATCTACCGGGGATAATGTTGATGCTGCATGCGCCTCGAGGAAGATGATAAGGTGGTACGAGTGTTGCAGCCGTGTCTCAATCCCCAATACGGGAAACGTTTGTTATGATATTTGATATGCCGATGAAAGCAGTTGTCGACAGGAAGTGAAACAGTATCGATATCGAATAGGTGATCTGCGTCGTTGTGGGGGAGGAAGAGGGGAAATAATGTCCACAAGAAGCCGAGGATCTGGGGAAAGAATTGATTGCGGAGATGGAAGGATCAATAGCGATATTTGATCCAAGTCGAAAAATCACGATAATGGTTGAACAGGAATCAAGGTCAAGACCAAGGTCAAGAGGGGGGAGACGAGAGAGAAAAGAGCTGGCAAGGGAACAAAAATTGATGCCTCGTGCGTCCCCGGGGCGTCATGGTTCGGTCTATCACTGCCAGCAGCAGAAGGACCTTACCTTACTCCATGCCTTGTCAGTCTAATTCTGTCACTACACACCATCGTGATCTTTGAGCATCCACGACCTTTCCATGGATCCCTGGCCCATGCCGAGACACTTTCCCAACTCTGGACGTTACCCTTTGCTAGCTTGCGGGGTTACGGGCGCTACAATTGACTTGGATCAGGCCTAGAAATGCAACTTTTCCCTACCGAGAGAGGGATTTGGGGGATGAGATGAGTACAGGGGCCCTCCGAGTCCATAGAAAAATTTGACTACGGGGAACATGAGGGTCGAAATAAGTTGGGCAATTCGTGTTTGTCATGAACAACTCTTGTGCTTACTGATTCTTGTTAATTCTTACACTCCAACATTGACGTACTTAGCAGTTCAAAATCCCCGCCACTAGGAGTTGATTCTAAGCAATGTTTTACAGTGGATGAGGGGCCGGGGAACAGGAGCCGATGAATTCTTACTGTGTTCATGGGCTGTTTATCATCTTCTCAGACAGTGTCTGTACAGTTTAACTCAGAACAAAACAGCTTGGGCAAGTCCACCCCCGCTCCCTAAGTTAGCAGGTGACTGACTGACTTTCCTTCACATGGATCTCGGGGACCCTCCCGTTTAATCGACGCCACCCAGCCAGAACTCACCTCGCGGAATTCTAGAATCGACGTAATAGACGAGAACGGCATCAATGACACCCTCAACATCTGCATTGGAGGATTAAACCTCGAACTCCTCGTGTCCCTGCAGCCTCAAACAGGATTCCAAAGGCGGCAAACTCCTGACCCTGGCATTGT
This sequence comes from Fusarium nodosum, assembly GCA_014898975.1. Classification (NCBI taxonomy): domain Eukaryota; kingdom Fungi; phylum Ascomycota; class Sordariomycetes; order Hypocreales; family Nectriaceae; genus Fusarium; species Fusarium nodosum. The sequence goes on along the minus strand of JAAVUE010000119.1, from coordinate 66,497 downwards.
TTTCCCCGGTAAGCTGGAAAATCCGGGGTAATGAGACTGCCAATCCAGCACAATTAGACTTGCAACAGCTGCCACTAGGTTCGAATGGTGACGGGCAACTCGTTCTGACAGGTGCGGCAAACAGAAAACCTGGCTAATTTATTAAGCCATTGCCCGCCCCCCGCGTGCTTTGCCGGACGCCGCAACCCCTTCCCGCTTCATCCATTCAATGGCATGCTTGTATCGGTCAGAGATCTTCGTCCTTTTTGACAATAGAATTCATCACGGAGATCAAAATAAGGGATCAGCATCCCCGCAATGCACGCGTGGTTCGATGGCGGAATAGGAAATGCTGGGTTGAATCCGACCATTCGCCTTTCATCATGGTATCAGAAATGTTGGCCGCTAGAAGCATAGGAGATGAAATTAATAAGTCAGTTTATGCTATATTTTTGTATCCTAAAGCTCATAGGCCAATGTTTGTTACCCACTAGGCAGGCTTATACAACTACGCAGAAACAGCAAATTCGATGGATGGGCAAAAATAGAGTTCAGGAACCCCTAATTATACCATTGATCGACATGCAAAACTGGGCATAAAGAAAGCAATACGATTTTGCAACGGGTTTGGGCGTACCGATTCGACACTACAGGTCCGTATCCTACTGCCGATGGTTTATTTTAGTAGCAAGTGAAACCGAAGGATGACGGACGAAACTTCAACTGCAACGACCGATCATGAAGCACAAGTCTTCGACCATGAGACCACAAAGCTTTGGTCTGGTCTGTGGCACCTGGTGAACGAACCACCGGCATGCGACTAACGTTGCAGAACCCTTGAGAGACCTAACGGGCTCTTGGCAGGCCACAGTCAGGTTACAGCTCCCCTTGAAGCTACAGCTGCACGGAGCCACAGCTGTTGACATCCATGCAGTATTTGGGAGGTCAACTTCATGATCTGTGGATAAGCACCGGAGCTAGGGGAATTTGGCTTTGAACAAGCATTGTTGACAAGTGGAGCGATGTCGACGCTTGCGCGATCTGGACTGATCATTGATAATGCTGCTCTCTGGCTACTGTCCTCGACGTTGCAACTGTGTCAGGCCAACTTATCTTTGTTCATCATGACCCAACCAACATTACGGCTTCTTCCTGGTTCTTGACCAGACGTCCAAGCAGGAAGGGGCTCGATACACCGAGTATCTACAGTGTCGGGTCTGTTGACGAAGTCCTCTAAATGCCGCTTGCCCTGGGAGCCGAGGTTCGCAACACCTCGGAAATCTTTCAGATTAACATTAGCTCAAAAACGTCCCCACAGTTGAATTTCTCATCCCGTCGTCTGCTCCTCCAGCGAGGGGTCAATCTATATTCGGAAGGAGTACCGTCCCGATGTCAACAGAAGAAGCTCGTGGTATGACCAACCAGGCCAAACGAATAAGTTCCGAACTGAACCCCGTATGATCGTCGAGACAAAGGATTGCGACTTTTAACCATGGTCGCTGCATTGTGGAACACCGAAGCTAACAACAGCCTGGCCGCCGAAGAAACGGTCAGATTTATTGTAGTAAAAAAAAAGCCCAGACAGATATGGCTTGAACAGACCCTACGATTTCATGATAAGCCCAACATCTACGCTGCCTTTCCGATCCGTGTATGTCTAGTATTCGCCTATTCGGCTTGTTCGCCGGCTCGGTTAGGACCCACACGGCCAAAGTTCTCATCAACTTCATCAATTAAACACAGCCAAAGTGCTCTTGTTCTTCGTCGCAAAGGTTGCTCAAGTCTGTCCGTCTCTCCGCTCACAATGTTCTCGGCCCCCAAAACCCCAGTACTTTGGTAACGCCATGTGGCTCTCCTGTCGATTATCGACAGGGTTGTCTCGTTCAGCAAAGCATTCAATTCGTGGCCTTGTCTGTTTGTCAGACGGACAAGTCCTCTGAATGGCTGCCACGGCAGCAACCCAATGCACATGGACGCACCATTTTGTTCCGAGGGCAATGCATTCTCCGTTTATAGTCGGCCACTGGAAGGCTGGGAAGTCGGTCGTTGACCAATAGCACAATCAGAGAGACACAGCAATTGTCTTGGGGGTCCAGAAATAGAGCAGCTTGGGGCTTTGCTCTGGTCTGTCGGGGCACAGTCCCCAGCAAATCCAGTCAGATGCGTCGCTGCATGAGCTTCGAGTTGAGGTAGGGCAACAGAGGAGGATGTCATACTCTAGCAGCTCCGTCACCGATCGATAGTTTTGAGGCTTTTGACCTATGGCATCGCCGATTTGGTTTCACCTCAAGCTGATTCCTGCATGAGAAAACGAGCCGCGTGTCATGCCCATTTATGCTTATCCTTAAACAATTGCTCAACATGTCTGTGCTTTTCATCTTCTCACCGTTTCATTTCTTGGGCTCTGTCTCCACGCTGGACCCATGATAATATCCTCAAGAGGAGCTATAACCGTTTAAATCTCACCAGCGCAGCGCACTGGGCCTTTCTACCCAACCAGAACGACTGGTACAGCTGGTTTCGGTGGGCATTTTGCTCAGCCCTACAGACGCCGTTGTCTCGTCTGGCACGATTGCAGTAATTACTGCTCACTCGTGGCGTAGCATCTTTTGACCCCGGCTTAGGACAAGCCTCTAATAAGGCCTCCGTTGCTGACATTAGGAATCTGTGTTTTGTCTGACTTTGTTCTCCTTTTTTACTCTTTCCCCATTTACGATAATTTTGTTGAACGAATACCCGACTACAGCTCGACGACGATCCTAGCTCAAACTGACCTGTGGCCGTTTTAAACCAGCAACTATCGATCAAGTTACAACTATACATTTGCGACGGCCACCACATCAAGAAGTTACATTTATCCGTTTCGCATTTGGTTCATGATCGGCGCCCCTCGCGGCTTTGCGAAATCATCTCGGTTCACTGTCCCAGTCCCCCTCGGTTCCATGATCGCACGAGATGAGGAACTGGGGGTGTAGATTATGTGCCGCCTCGCTCCTGAGTGTGTTTTGGGCTTTGGGGATCGAGGCGGCCGACTTCAAGAGATATGACGGAGTTCATAGGATTGAGAAGGAATCGCAAATTACGCAAGCTGCGGGGCTTGGTCGACGAGCCGAAGAACAATGTGCTACGAGTATGAAATTGTGCCCGGTAAGTCTGAATGGAGGCTGCTGTCCCGAGAATTACGACTGCGCCAAAGAAAGCTGTCAAGCGACAACGAAGGGTCCCTCAACGTGTGGAACGAAGATTGGTTGGCATGTTTGTGATCCGGTCTATGGAGGTTTGTATTTGGGTGTCCGGTGTTTGCAGAGCTACGCTTACATATAATAGGTGGTTGCTGTCCGGATGGATATTTGTGTGAAACTGCGGATGGTTGTGTTCCGCCATCTGGATCACCGTATACATACGGATGCCCGAGCAGCCAGTATCTCTGCCCGTCTTCATTAAGCTACGGGTGTTGTCCCAATGGCTTGGCTTGCGGTGTGAACCAGTGTTACCCTTCTGACCCCGTCACCGTTACGAGCACTATGATGATCACAACGACAATACAAGGAGAGCGAACAACTTACAGGACGACGGCCACTGAAGTGGAAACACCAACGGTTCCTACAGCCCTTCCGACAGTCGACGCCGGCGAGAATAACGACCAAGCAGTCCTGAAGTACTTTCCTTCAACGATCCCTAAAGAGAGCCCGATATCCTCATCTGACAAGGATAACAACGACAAGGGAGGCCTATCAACTGGCGCACTAGCCGGTATCATTGCCGGTTCTGTGGCCTTTCTAATTATTGTGTTAGTAGCAGCCTTTATCATCATTCGTCATTTGAACAAGGTTGTTGCTGCAGTCAGCACCTCAAAGGTATCTGACAGATCCCATGGATCCAACACTCAGAGACCTACAAGAGAGTTTAAGACAGCGGACTCGGAGGTCGATGAGTTGAGCGCAAATCCCTTGATTCATCCATCATTAATACCTCCACGGCCGAGAAACCCAGGACCTGATTCAGCAGCAACATCACCATTCGGTCCCGCAAGCGCAGATCAAAGTTCGAACGAACCTACGCCTGGGATAAACGGATACCATGCAATATCAACAAGTGCCAATACAAGCAGGCATCCCAGCTTTGACGCGATGGGCAATCGTGACGATTACTTCGCAGGTGTGGCGGCAGGCGACCAGCAGCGAATCAGCCAGATTTCAAGATTTACACATTCAACAAGGAACCGGTCGAGTACAGACTCGCACGGAACATATACCCACGTTAGAAATTACAGCAATGCTTCTGAGGGTTCTGATGGCACTCCTGGAGTGATGGCGGGTTCCCAGCCCACAGCAGAGCTCGAAGCAACGCCTTATATACCAGAGCTACCAAGCTCCCCATCGTCGGTGGCGTTCCCACGAGACGAGAGACGGCGATCATCTGGTAGTATTCCAAGTACCCAGAGTCGACCCCCAGTTGCTCAGCGGAATTCTAGCGGGCCACGCATACGGAGCGATTCACTGGGTCAAAGCCATCTTACCAGTGTTACTGAAGAAATGCATGGATTCTATGGGCCGAGCGAACATCTCGTGGGCCAAACCGATACACATCGACCAGGCACGAGGGGCTCGAATACCCAACAGCAAACTCTACCGAAAGAACGCCCTGGTCCTGTGACTGAAGAGCCATAGCGCGTTGTTTGAGGCAATCGTTCACTTGGTATATTTTGGCGCTGACGGAGTTAGAATGCTGGAAATGCGACATAGCGTGGGAGGCGTTCTGTCACGGGTCGGATAATTTGCATTGGGCGTCTACGAGGGTTATAAAGATCTTACCTAGGGAGAACACGAGCATAGCAATTCATTAGCGTTATACCTTTTATAATTTGTTTCGGTGTCAGGGGTGCGGTGCTTCATAATAGGAATTAAGAAGGGCCTGATATACAGGCGTTGCTGGGTGTTCTATTTGCATTCTCTATGGGCTGGGTAGTAATTGAACTTGGAATCGTTTGCTCTTCTGATTCGGTTACAAGTGAGGCTCATTTTTATTCGACCGATATGAACCGGGGGGCTGGTTAAGCATAACTGCCAGGAATGCGATTGCAAGGGCTACCATGCGTGTTGGTTACAGTAACAGGAGTGGCGTCCAGGATTCAAATCACTTACAGTCGGGCAAACGGCACGTGGCTTGTTCCCTATGTACGCTTTGACCCAGGATCATAGATGTGAAATATGACACTATTACAGATGCTCTACTTGAAAACATGAAGTGACTTGGTTCTGTCGGTTGTGTGGATACTACCATACTTTGTTGCTCGCTAGTATTGTTGTAGTGACACGCCTCTTACGATACAGGATACAGGACATACTAAGTTACGGAGTGTATGAACCAAAAGGGGGTCATGAGAAAAAGCTCCAAGCATGAGGACTACGCATGGGAAGAGTTGTTCCGTGGGCATATGGCATGTCGTCGGGTTAAACATTACGCTACTAGCTAGCATTGGCAGAAGGAGGTAGCGAATTTTCAATTTTGAGTTCCTGGTCTTGTTGTTAAGTTCGAGAATAAACATCGAAGCTGTGGTAGGGCCGCAGAAATAAAACATGATTGGCATGGGATGGGGTTTATAAACCTTCCTTGACATCGATCCCTAACCATATCTTGATATTGTTGAGAATTATGCTTCACTCTGCTTCTAAATACAAGACAACTTTGGAGTATACTGTGTGTTTAACATAAAACACCCTGTCTATCTTAACTCTAACTTTTATCTTAATGTATATCTAGATATTAAAGCTTATTGGAGTTGTTGCTTCTGATACGAGAAAAAGTTTGATGAGCTGAGCATAAATATATGGCATGGTGACCACTTACCTCTATTTCTTGGTAGAAACAGTCTTCTTCAAAGCAATCTCAATCAATCTTATATTCAACAAGCCTCAGCCTATGGGCTTCATCTCGCATCAAGATGAATCATCCACAGAGTCTCGTTAAACAATCTGCGGGCAACTTTCAGTTTTCACTACCAACCATCCCCTCACAGAAGCAACAGAAGCCCGACTGTATTCTTCTCAACATCCCTATCGAGATTCTGGAGCTTATAAACGAGCATCTTCCTTTGAGCAGCCGAGTATGTATTCGACTAACATGCTTAGCCATGTACAACTCGCTCGCGAGCCCATCCCAGTCCCCTGATCTTTATGAAGAAAGACGAGAGTGCCTTGCTCTGATTTGTCGAGACCGACCTGACTGCTGGCTGGCTGGGACAAGGCCGTTGGTCAGGAATGTGCAGAAAAGCGACATGCCCAAGCTACCGGAAGGCTTTCCCATCTTTAAGGGTATGCCCTGGGACTCGAGGCAGATATACGAGTTTGAGCGCAGTGCCTTGATGGTTGAGCATAAGCATGTCCAGCTTGCCATCAAATACAGCCAGCTCGAAAGAAAGACCTGGCAGCAATCGATGTATCTCAAACTCCTGTTGCAACATTACGAAACGGTATTTACACCTGGCTTCAAAGCTGGCCATCCGTTTGATCCCATAGAGATATGTTACTTCGAGTGGTATCCCAAGGTCGTCAACGGGAGGTACCTAACATTTACCCAGCGGCGTTTCACGACAAACTGGGAAGTTGCGCCAGTGGAACTGCATCGAATTGGAGCCTTTGGGTCATGCATGCATCAATTCACAGACCCAATGCGATACCAACATTTTCTGGCCCGCCAGAGACGGTATACGAAGGAGCGCTTTCCTTACCGTGAACCGAAGCGGCGGTGGAAAACGGGTCCCGAGTGCAGCGATCCTTTCTTTGAATGCCTACAAAATGCAGATGACAGGCATAGAACCTGGTTCGACGGAGCATGCCCTTGGTGTCTTACTGAGTTTTCGATTTGTGTAGAATCAAGAAGCCTGGTTCTAAACACATGGAGAGATTTGGGAGGTGCTGATACACCTTGGAATCATGACTGGCAGTCGCATATTTGCTATTCCCCTCTTGGGACAGATGATTTTATAGAGCGTTGTCCTCGGGATATTCGAAGTCGCTACAGGGGTTGTTAATGGGAAGTAGTTGGTTTCTCTAATTGTTGTTTTATTTTAGAGCTGAGAAGACATCTGCTTGTCGAATTGGTAAAGGATAGGTTTTCAGACTTGGACAAGACATGGTTATTGTGGTCACCATGCATCGTTTACAGAGTATAAATACGTCGCAATCTTGCCTTGTTACAAGAAATATCAACGAATCAAGTTTGTAAGCCACTGTGGTCATTGTGCACCGGAAATAGAGACACAAGGTTTCACTTGTACCTTTGGTAACTGTCGAGGAATGCGGTTGTTGTAAGTGAAACAGGTCTCGACCTAACGGGCCGTTCCCCGGGAGAAGAGCTACCCTAAACTACCTTAGTCCCTAGAGGATCTTGCTTGGTGATCGAGCGGTGAAGGGAATAGCAGAGTGAATAGTAACTCAAGAATGATGTTTAGTCAGAATCGCGATTGAATGAATGAATGAATGAATGAATGGTCTGATGTGATAGAAGTGCATAAAGAGATGGCATGGGTTCATTCGGTTGCTGGGCATCTCTTAGTAGCTGGACTTAAAGTGACTCAAAGTGATCGTCCAATTGAATGACATCACCTAAAAGATTACACTAAGATTGGAAAGGTGAGTTTACTAGGTATGTAAATTGGAGTGAGAGAATGCCAACAAAAGAGCCATCAATTCATCAAGTCTTATATAAAAAACTGGAGGGACATTCAAGGACATATTCAAATAATACCAGACAGCTCAACATCAACCTCTATCGCCTTCTGTTTGCGAATCTGTCGAGCCATCAGCGACTAACGTTAGGGATCGTCAGGTCAGAGAGAGTTGTCGACCCAGCAACGAATGTAAACAATGGCCGGGGTCTGTCCCAACATCCTCGACCAACCATCCGCTGCCACACAACCCATGCGTCTGGGGAATCGAGACCTTAATATCTGCACCATTCCAGGAAGATCCCTCGATCTCTTTCTCTTTCTCGCTTCCGTGTTCATTTCCTTTTTTCTTATATCTAAATACTCTCTCTCGTGTGTGTGTGTCACTGCAAAACCCTCGACACACATACACCAACCACTGACCGCTTTCCCCTTCGTCGTCAGATGCCCCGTCGCAACACTATCAGAGCTGACGACCTCGATTTCGAGATCCACGTTGATCCATCGTGCTTAAGCGATCCTATGGACGATAACGAAAACAAGGCCCCCGAGGAGCCAAAGGTACAAGTTGAAACTGCCACCAACCAAGACACCGAATCCACCAACACCACCCATATTGATACAGAAGACCACGACAACTCGACGGCTGAAGCCAAGGTCGATTCTACGACTGAAGCTACCGGAGAGGATAAATCTACCATAACAGAACAAGAAACCGAAAATCCAGCTATACCAGAGGCTGAAGCAAAGGCTGAACCAGCTTCAGAATCTGAACAAGAATCATCCGACTCGGAGTCTGAAGTTGAATCTGACGAAGAAGCCGAGCCTCAAGTCGATTCAGAAAAAGACACCGACGAATCGATTCAACAGCTAGCAACAGAAGCAGACGACGAACCTGCATCTGAGGCTGAAATCGACACCCCGGCTCAAGAGCCTTCATTGGACGAAATAGACGATAAGGACGACGAGGAACCTACCCCTGTCGAGGACGCCACTACCGCTGAGGATACTCCTGCTGAAGCTCCAATTGAGGACACCTCTTCGGCAGATAACTCTACCGAGGACATTTCTGTCCAAGACGCTACCGCTGAGGATCTTGACGACTACGAGCCCGTCGAGGAAGATAAGGACAAGTCTACCGCCGAGGTAGAAGAATCTATCGAGGATATAGAAGAGCAACACTTTTCTGAAACAGAATCAGACATTTCTGGGTCTAGACGTGTGTCTTCTGGTTCTTCCGGATCCAGTTACTCCGATCGACAATCTACTCGCTCTGAAGCTATTCAGGAAGTCGCTCGCGATATCGCCTCTCAGATTGACAATCACGAGAAGAGAGAATCTTTGAACGACTACTCCGAAACAGAGGACGACAGTTATATCTCCCACGCCAAAACTGTCAGTGCTCGCCAATCGGACGCCAATATGGCTCGCTCAGTCAAAAGCGGTGTGGACGAAGCTGGTGAGAACAGCTCCCATCATGAGCAGGAAGACGATGTTTTTAGCGACCGAAGTCCTCGAAGCTCAGTGGGTTCTGTATCCGAAGGTGATCATCGGAAAGCCCAGGATGCTATGCACCGAATGACCAGGTCCCCCCGTGTCTCGGGTATCTCTGGCATCTCTGGCTTCTCTGAATACGACAGGGAAGATGAGGATTTTATCCCCACTATTCGAGGTAACCCTCGACCCATCTTCCGGTCACCTTCTTCCGTCAAGGCCATGCAAATGTCATCGCCTCCAGGCTCAACAGTCGGTGGCTCTCCTCGCTCCGGTCGAAGGGCACCTCTCCCAAGCTCATCCAGGATGAGTTCTCCTCGCTTTTCAGAGCAATATTCACCCAAGAGGACACCGCCTCGCTTCAAGAGATCTACACCGCCACTTGTACTTCTTCATGTCACATTACTTCCTCTTCGATGGCCTTGGGGTGAAGTTCTTGAGAACGCAGACCCAGAAGAGCTGAGCAAGGAATGCAAGACAATTAAAGATGCTTGGCGCACACTTCAGAACCGGATGGGAGATACCACCGTTGAGCGTGGTATCCTCCTGCCCCATCCCCAGAACGACTATGAGGTTCTCGAGGAGCGGTTACTGGAGGCACTTGAGCTTCCCTTGAGACGCCGTGCTCGCATCCTCGAATGCGGTCATTATCTCGGTCCCTCCAACATGATGACCATTGAGGATTCAGACTCGGAGAGCGATGAAGATGAGGAGGAAGACGAAGAAGAGTCCGAGAGGCGCAGGGAAATTCGTCGCCAATCACAACCCACACATTGGTGCAAGACCTGTAAATCTGACATCCACTACGAATCTCTCGGCCAGGGCAAGATCTTCCGTGTCAAGGTATACGCCAGCAACGGTCTGATCCGTGGCGGCGCTTGGGAAGCTTGCTGGAAAGAGATGGAGCGAGTTGATGTTGAACTTGAGCCTCTTGTCGATGCAGTATCCCAGCATGAGCTTGTGCAATTGGAGGCTGACCAGGAGAGGGAGTTGGCTATGAGAGAAGCTGAGGAGGAGGAGAGATACGTCAGGTTGGAAGAGGAGCGCAGGGAGTTCGAATCCAGGGAGCGGGGACGCGTGTCTAGAAGACGAGGAGACTCTCATGGACCTATTGAAGACCTCAGCATGAACGAAGGGGAGTCACATCTGAACCATGATGAGAGCCATGCCGCCGATATCACCAAGGAGGCTGCTGATGCTGAGCAAAGCAGATCTTTCGATGATCTGGAGAAAGATATTGATGAGCATCTCCAAGAAGAACGTGAGAGGAGCCTGGCTGAAGAGGCATCGGCAGGTGCGCCTTCACCCAAGGCTTCTCACATCGACGAATCATCTGTTACCCCCCAAGATTCTGCCGAGTCCAAGAACTATGAAGCAGAGTACCAAAGCAGAGACGATGAGCGAGATGCCCAGCGATCCTTCGAGTCACAGTCCCAGCAGCGTCATGCTCAACGCGGTTCTGCCGAGGACCGCAAGAAGGCAATGACGAGCGCTACCCTCCCAGAGCTCTTGGCTGAGTCGGCTCGTGTCGTGATGCAAGATAAGAAAAACATCTTGATCGGGTTGCTGAGCATTCTCATTGTACTCCTCGCTATCCGCGGAGGTCCTGGATCCCAACAAAGCCCCGACACATTCGAGTTTATCAGGAATGCCGAGGTCCCTACTGTCACAGTAACACAAGCAATGGGTTTGGAGACTGTTAACCCTGCCGAGGAAGTCACTGCTTCTGTAGCTGCTGCCGTTGAGGAGGAGAGCAGCGTCGAGTCTGATTTTCCCGAGGAGAGTGTCATTGTTGAGGATACACCTGCTGCTGAGGAGAACAATGGTGCTGAGGAGGAGCAAGTCAAGCCTGCTGTCGACAGCTCTGCTCCTGGCCCCGTTGGTGATGCTATTCCTTCACTCGAGGCCCCTTCCTGTTCGGAGCGCATTGTTCGTGTCGTAGAGACGGTTACTGCTGTCGAGACGGCGACTGTTTACGCATCTGAGATGCCTTCTATGGAGACGCAGGCTGCGGAGGCTGTTAATGTTGATGAGGACCAGGCCCAGGAGAGTGTGGTGGCCGAAGCTGAGGGTGCTCCCGAGGACTCTGAGGGTTCCGCTGAACAGGAGTCCATGGAAGATGCACCTTCTTCTCAGGAGACTGCTCTTGTTTCTGAAGAAGCTGACACCATTGAGGAAGCCAAGGAAGAGCAAGACGCTCAGGAAACTGCGTCGCCTGCTGATGATTCTTTCGGCGACCTCGAAGATGAGAGGGCTTCTATCACTGCTGCCCCACGGGCTTCGTTGTCTGACAAGGAAGCCCCTGAACAGACAGCGGATTCTTTGGAAGAGGAGGATGATGACGACGATGAGGAGGAGGAGCTTTAAGATATTTGCAAGCGATGCCACGTTTTACATGCCTTGATGTAAGTTGTTACGAAGGATATACCTAGAACGCATTCTTTTTGATGAAAATGGCGGGTATTCATGTGGTTCCGTTGCGATGATTGATAGTTTGAATGATACATGAAGGGTACATAATGAGTGAGTGACCTGTTATGGTGACTAGACTAGTCGATATGATGAGAATAGAAACATTATATGTATACCACCCAAAACCGTAATTTGTTTGTGAAGTATCGTGTTATTAATGCTGTATGTATACAGTACGCCTGCCAAGACCGTGTCTAAGTGATCATGATGATGCGTGTCCATAAAATGTACGTCTGATTAGGGCCACAGTATTGACTCCTTTGCCTGATATCAAAAGGGGCGTCCCCTATAGCCGAATATAGATATCCATACAATCAATCCTCCACTCCCTCTTACCCAAAAGATTCCTGAGCCATTCAATCCCCAGCCCGGACCACTCGGCCCTCCTCGCCTCGAGATCCTCGCTAGCAGATTTCACGATTGCCGCGATGGTCGTGTTGACCATTTCGAAAGCGGTCGAGTTAAAGGTGGCCTCGGCAATCTCGTCAGACGGTATCTGGGTGGCCGGCGTCACAGGGCGAGGCAGGAACCAGTTGCTGCTAAAGTCGAAGAAACATCGGTCGGACCAGTTGCACGAGGTCAGGAAGAGGATGAGCAGCAGGATGGAGCAGTAGACGCAGGGTCGGTTGAGGAAGTAGGTGCAGATGAAGAAGAGAAAGATGAAGGCGGGAGAAGCGTTTGTCGGGATGAAGAGCAGCGGAAGCCAACTGTGAAAAAGAGAAGAATATATGTAAGCATTGGTCTTTTATTAATAGTGTAGATTTAGTTGGTGGTGGTGTTTACCTGCGAAGACAAAACATGTTGGGGGATATCGACTTATGCGCCGTGCATGTAATCAAGGTGTCGGTATTTCGAATGGTATATGTAGGTATGTATATGTGTAGAGTTGTTTACTTCGTGCCTCTCCTTTGGAGGTGTTGCTGCTGCCGTCTGCGCGCGGGCGCAAAATGGGAGGGATTGTTTTTTGAAGATGGGATGGACTGGACTCGGTCGGAGGCCATGGAAGTTTGGTGGTGGTGGCGGTTTGGAGAGGTGTTACGTCGTTTTGGCAGGGTGAGAGATACGGGGGGAAGAACACATTAGGCTTAGTCTCGGTTGAGTTAGTGCGTTGAGGCTCTGGGGGAGATTTTTTAGTTCAGTAGTGCTGTCGATATAAGAAATAAAGGTTAGGTTGCGGTATTGGCTTGACGGTTTTCTTCTTCTTTTTTTTCTATTTTTTCTAGAAGGGTACAAGTTAACCTTGCTTTACTTACTCTTGTAGTTGAGCATAGACTAGGTACATTTTGGATTTGTTGCTGTTGGATGTGTATTGTATTAATGAAGATGTTAGTGTGTTGAATCTAAGCTGATAGAGACATGTTTGCAGCTCTGAATAGGACCTGGGGTAACGATGAACCCGACAATAACCGTATTGAGACTAAACAATCGATTAGGTCATGTTTCTGCTGTTGAGACATGATCATGCAAGTTTGCAAGTAAACTTGACAGAGTCTGATTCACAAGTTGAGCACGGTTCATATCAATGTTTTACTGGGATGGCCTGAAATGCCTAAGCGATATCTGTACTGAACCAGGATTAACAACCAAGTTCAAGATAACCAGGTTGGGCATGCAGGAGTTCTTTCGACCGTTTAAAAACAAGAGATTGGTCGATTGATCGATTGGTTTCAGAATATCTTCAACAAAGGAAGGGTCCAGCGGCAAGTCAAGCAGTTTGCCATTTGGCCTGCAGTTTGGCTGCATATGTTTAGGTATGCACTGCACTAGTCAGGATTTGTCTCTCTTTTCAATTCTCATGCTCGAATTGAATCTCGGAGTCTTGTCTCTTGTTTAATTAGACTGTGTGAGTCACGAATAATGATAGGTAGCAGATGTTCTGCGATCTGTAACTATTGCCTGTCCAATAGAGCTGTAAGAGGCGGTGACTTTTGACAGCTGGCAGTCTGGGCGCTAAATGAGATGATACTGTAATGTACATACATACATGTCTTGGCCGAACGAACTGGTTTCCCCAGCTTAGACATCAGCCACTTTAAATTATTTGGTCAAGAACAGACAGATTGTAGTCGACGGGTAAAATCTAGATAGATGCAGATCTGATCTCTCTTTGCTTGTGAAATATGTCTTTCAACTGTCGAGGTGCACATGATCAAAGAAACTCGACAGTTTGGGTACAAGCAACATATACACATACACACACACACACACACACACAAAAATATAACCAACCAGCCCGAATCAACCACGTCACTCAATCCTTGTACCTTTAGCTCCCTCCGTGCCTCCCTCCTGTGCGTTACCTTCCATACCTTGCAATCGGGGAATAGTCTGAGGTGGAAACATTCTCCCTCACCTTGCCAGTTGGTACCCGCGTTTTACTCAAGTTTGGGCTGCTACAGCATTGGCCAGTGCATTGGCATTGGCAGTTTTGTTCTCAACTTTCATCATTGGAGGGCAAAAGTCAATGAGCTCTCTGATCTGGAGAAAACTCGCTTCAGCAATCCCCAAACACTAGGATCGGTGCACAGATGATTCCATTGCTAGATACCTAGGTACCTATTCATCATCATCATCATCACTCACCTTCTTTACTCTCTTTCTCTCTCTCACACACACACACACACTGCCAACATCCATTTCCCGCTAGTTAGCTTTACTTTGCTGGAACTAACTGGAGCTGGAGCTAAGAAAGGTACCACACCCTACAGAGTACAGGTACCTAACCGGTCAGGTCTACTAAGGTTTTTGAGGTTGCCAGTGCCGGCCAAGTGCCAGTGCCACTTACCAGCCATTTTACTGAGAGGTACCTTGCCTTTCACCGTCATCATCATCCATTCGCGACTTTTGTTTTTTTTTCCTTTCCCTCTCCCACTTAGGTCACCACCTAACCTTCGCCTCATCCATCATTGAAGAAGAGAATCAAAGAAAGACAAAAAAATAATAGAATCACATCTCCAATCCTATCATTCTATCCTCTCTTTTTTCCTCTTCTTCATCATCATCCTCATCTCATTTCATCCTTTCTCTTGGCGTTCTCTTCGGAATCTGATCGGCCCGTTTGCTTTGCTTTCGTTCCGCCTCCGCTTCCCTTTCGCCGCATTTTCCCTTCGTCTCTGAATCACTTTCAGATTCAAACAAACCCCAAAATCAAGCGGGAGCTCTTTTCGAGTCCGCAACCGCTACCTCCCTCCCCTTCCTAGGCTGTTGCCATGGATAACCTCGACATGCCTCCGGCTCCCACGCCGCCAGCCAACAACAATGCGAGTAACACTGATCGCACTGCTAATCTGCTGAACCTTCTCAAGTTCAGTGGCTCAGGTGGCTCTCAGCTGCAGAGTCAGGCTGCGCAAGCTCGCGCTCACGGCCACAACCCGCAGCAGCAACAGCAGCAGCAGCCGGTCCAGCAGCCGCAGGAGTTGCAGCAACAGGAGCATTCTCCTCAGCAGCGTCATCAACAGATGTCGCCTGACCACCAGATGCACCAGTTCAATCAATTCCAGCAGCATGCCCAGCAGGGTCGCGGAATAATTCAGAGCCCTCTGCCCGCTCAGATTCATCAGCCTTCGCCTTCCTCCGCTGACCCTACCGGTCTCTTGGCTGCTCTTATGCGCGGCGCTCATGAGCCTGAGGAGCAAAAGCAGCAGCAGCAGCAGCAGCAGCAGCAGCAGCAGGCCCAGCCGCAGCAATCCTTTAGCAACGGATCGCCTCCTGCCGATACCCGTTCCTACCTGCTGAACCTTCTCAACCGCCCCAAACCCAGTCAAGGTGACCAGCAGCATTCGGTTTTGAGCGAGGCTTCACGTTCGACGAACCTTACGCCTCAATCCCCCGGAAACGCTCCCGCTGAGACCGCCCGCTACTCGGGCGTTTTTCAGCAGCAGTACGGTCAGCATCAGCACTCGCACAGCGGCCAATTTTCCAACCACCAGCACCGCCAAACCGAATCCTATGCCGGCTCGCATGCGCCTTCCAACGCTTCCGACTCTTACTATCCCTCTCAGGAGAACCAGACCGATGCATCGGCTCTTTTCCAGCAGCTGCTGGGAAACCTTGCTCAGTCTTCTCCTCAGAGCCAGAGTCATGGTCACGCCGCGCAGTCACCCAGTGCTCTGCCTTTTCAGATTCTCAAGAAGGACTCGCCAGCTGCTTCGCATCACTCCCACCACTCTCATCACTCCCACCGTCCCGACCATTCGGTTGGCGCTGGTAGTGAGCGAGCTGCTTTCCCGACTTCTCCTCACCAGATCCGTCGTAAAGCAACCCGAACTGCGTCAATTCAGTCTCACCAGTCCGTGAAGCAGGGCACACCCCCGGCCTCCGAATTCGAGAACCATAACCCCGCGGCCAAGGCGACGGTTGCGGAGGCAGTTGAGGACATTGCTGAGCAGGCTGATCATGATGCCACTGAGGCACTTGAGCGTGCCGAGTACGAACGGGCCCAGGCTGAAATTGCCCAGGGTCTGAACGAGATGCGCAACGCAAAGTCCGAGAAGGAATTCGAGGACAGCGCTCAACATGCCGCTCAGGCTATTCAGGCTGAGCTCGACCGCAGCGACAACGAAGGTGTTCTCGAGGCCGCCCTTTCAGCTGAGGTTGCCGAGACCGTTCGTGAGATTGTTGACGAAGCTGCTCACGGTGTCGCTGAGAGCTGGGAGAGTGCTGACCAGGACGAGATTGTTGTGATCGAAGAGAAGGAGACTCCTCCCGTCAAGGTCTTCAACTTCCCAATGAAGCCGTGGATCTCCATTACGCTTCAGGAAGAGGGAACCGAACCGCGACCTCAATTCCGCGACGAGACCATTATGGATATCGCTCGACTGAAGAAGGAATTCGACCAGATCGATCGCAACCTGTACACTGCCACAGAGAACTATATGGCCTACGGCATGTCTAAGCAGGGAGGTCTCCGTGTCATTCGACAGGAGGATGGTAAGGATGCCAAGATCTTTACCGACACCAAGGATCGCATTTTCAACGTCGCCATGTCTGTCACACCCACCGACCACGAAGGTGCTCACCGCGAAGCCATTATTGGTACTGGCATCAGTGGCACCGTCTATTGGGTTCAGATTCGCGATGGCGAGAAGGATCACATCGAGGATACTCATATGGAGCAGTACGGCTTCGCTCTACCTCCCATGAGCTCCCAGGAGGGTGACGCCCCTGGCGGTGTTCTCAAGACCCGCGCTCGCACCTCCACCATCCACCCCGAGTACTTTGCCGTTGGCCGAGGCAAGTCCATCAACCTCATCTGGCCTTCTTACATTTTGCAGAACAACTTGTTCAAGCCAGGCCATGATCGTGTTGTTGACACAGAAACCCTTGCCAAGCAATGCTCATTGAAGATCAACACTGGTAAGGCCGGCAAGGACTTCACCTTTAGTCAGGACGACTCCGTCATTGTCTCTCTTGATAAGTCTGGTCGGGTCAAGTTCTGGGATGTTCGAGACCTGACCGCTGTCAAGGAGGGTTCTGACCCACGTGCTCCAATCCCTGCGCAGACCTCTCTCGAGGTCAAGGAGCCTTTGATGACTCTTGCCACCACCCCTGAGGGTGAGAAGGCCTGGCCCACCTCGGTCCTGCTCCTTGACAAGCAGCGACCCTACCAGAAGCGATGTGCTCTCCGGTATATGATTGTCGGAATGAAGCAGAACCACACTCTGCAGCTTTGGGATCTTGCTCTTGGCAAACCCGTGCAGGAGTTCAACCTACCTCACACCAAGGAGTCGGACGCCGTCTGTAGTGTCATGTACCACTCCGCCACTGGCATGATTGTCATTGGCCATCCCACACGAAACTCGATCTATTTTGCGCACTTGTCGGCACCTAAGTATAACCTCAAGAGCGTCTCCCAGGCCGAGTACATCCAGCGACTTGTTGCTCAGGACTCCTCCATTCCCCAGCCGGATAGTACCGCTGTCATTAGTGGTGTGCGAGAGTACTCGTTCGCTAACCGGGGTATTCTGCGAAGTCTTGACATTCTCGGCACACCTGCCATGGTCCAAGATGCCGGTGAACCCACCCTCTTTGAGCTGTATGCAATGCACTCCAAGGGTGTTGCTTGCCTGCTCGTCAAGCAGACCGAGTTAGGATGGTCCAAGGACAACAAAGTCTTCGACGCGGTTGACGCCGTCGCCCAAAATGTCGTCACCGTTTCGAAGCTCAAGGCTCCCCAGCCTGCCGAGACGCCAACTCCTGTCAACAATGGAGAACCCGCTGTCCGTGTTGTCAACCGTGGATCCAACAAGGAAAACGCGCAAATCACCCCTGGATCTCAGACCGAATCTGTTCAGCGTGGACCTGAACCGGCTGTCCCAGCCAAGGCAAAGACTGAGCCGAAGGAGGCTGAAACGCCCATCCAGTCCGCCAAGGATTCCCAGTCTGAGAAGCCGGAGCGAAAGTCACGAAAGAAGAAGAACGCAGCGAACCAGGGCGACGTTGCCACCAACGGAGCTACACCTCGTGCTGGCAATAAGGACGCTAAGGGTGCAAACAACACTTCTGCGCCTGCTGTCTCTTCTGAGGCACTGGATGCTGCCATCTCTGGACTCGAGTCTCGTTTGAACGTAAGCGTTGGCGACACACTCAAATCATCTTTCAAGAACCTTCACGGCAAGCTTGATGACGAGATCCGTGTTCGGGACGAGAATTTCAACCAGCACCAACTTAAACTCCTTGATATGGTTTCGGAGGTGCTGAACGAAAACACTCAGAAGGTGCTCGAGGCTCTCATCCACCACCAATTCACTGAGCTCGTCATCCCCGCCATTGGTGACAAGGCGGGTGCCGCTGTTACCGATCTTCTCGAGAACAAGCTACAGCCCCACCTTGCCTCTTGTGTGCAAAAGGAGATTCAGAGCTCCCTTCCTCATGCGCTCAACAGGTCCCTGCGCTCCGGCGACTTTGTGAAGAACATCTCGGAACGAGTTGGCAGCACTGTTGCCACGAGTGTCCAGCAGGAAGTGGCAACACTGACTCAGCGACTTACCCCTACTTTCACTAATATTGCAACTCAGGCGTCGCAACGTGTTGCTGGCGAGCTGCATCAACAATACCATGACCAGTTCGAGTACATGAAGGCTCAGCATGCCGCCGACAGCGCCAAGATCGATCAGTTGACGTCTCACATCACCCACCTCTCCGGCATTGTTGAGACCATGGCTGCATCACAGGCCGCTCTTCACGCAGAGTTCCTCAAGTTCAAGCAACAGCCCGTCCATGAACTTTCTGGCATCCCTCAGAATACTGGCCATGGTCAACCCATCCCACATCACGGATATGCCACTTCCAGCCAGCATCACCCCCAGGGAAGTCTCACTGGCAGTTACCACCCGAGTCAGGCTGCCAGCCAAGCTCAACAATTCATTGGCAGCCCCCAGTACGCTCGTGGCTCTCAGCACGTGAACAGCCCCCAAGCCTCCCAACAGGCCTCAGACTACGTCGCTCCTACTGCGAGTGTTGGTGCCCTTGCTGGTGCCTACGCTAGCCAGCGCAACCAGACCGAGCCTGAAGCTGACCATGACTTGATGCAACGCATCAGGATTGTTGAGCAGGCTATTCAGGAGGGCCGCTACCAAGATGCCATGATTCAGTGGATCCAGAGCGGCCGCGAGGAAGAGATCTTCCGCCGCTGTCTCAGCCGCTTCCCTCCCAAGAAGTTTGAGAACATGCCTCTTCTGATTCTGCTTGTCGTGATTGCCACTATCTCCAAGAATCTGAAGCCCAACGCCCGTCTCAAGGAGGAAGTTGAATGGATCGAAATGGCCCTCAACGCGTTTGCGGAGAGCCTCCCCAACTTTGTAGGTTTGAATCTGCCAACCCATATGAGCATAACTAATCCATCGCAGGAATGGGATCAGTCCGGTGCTCGCGATATCATCAAGAGCACGACTTCGGCCATGCAGCTCCTCATTGGACGCATTCAACCTCTCATTGGCGGCATCCAGGACGGTTTCCCTACGGATCCCTTCCTCGCCAACCTTGAGAGAGCCAAGCTCGACTGGATTGTGCGAACATCAGAACGTGTGCTTGACATCTGTGGCGCCCCGAGACGCTACGAGTAATCGAACGCTATGATCTATGACATCAAAATCAAGAGGAATTTCTACTAGCGATCAGATTCTTGTCTAACGAGATAGACCATGGAAACATGGCGCTTTGTCGTGGGCTAGAAGTTGCGTCTGCAACAGTGTATATGACACTGGGAGATATGATTTCACATGGGAACATTTCGGAACGTTTCACGATTGGTGAAAAAAAAAAAAAGACACGCATGTGCATTATTAGGAAGTTGATAATGTTTTATGGTGTCGTGGCATGTTTCTCGCGGTGCGATTTGGTATCATGTTATTTGCGAAGGCATTGGAGGTATCGGAACTTTGGTGCAGCTTGTTTTCACATTTGGGATGCTATGATACCCCGGAGAAGGGGGAGGATGGGGATGGAGTGTTTGCGGAGGATACAGGAGAACAGACAATGTCTTTCTGATCTAGTTTTTGGTAATTAATGTATGAGTTGCTATGAGATGTGGCATGTGTTGTGCGTTGTGTTAGTCCAAGATATCTAACAAGAATATTTGTGCCCAATATTCGGTCAAACTGCTGTCAAACTGTCGAGATTGATTTCATGTTCAAGAGCCTCATGTAATGCCATCTCCTGGGCATATTCCTGGCCACTCCGGAAGCTGCGGAAGTCAATGGGCACATGCTCTCGGCAAATGAGCATCATTTGTCATATTAGACAAGCTTTTTCGCGGCGTGTTATTTCAGCCCTAGGTTCAGGGGCAGGTTTGGACTTGAAGTGCCAAAGAGTGGCTTCCTCGTGTAACCTTGTCTGATATCGAATGCTTGAGTCTCTTGATTCGATTGGGGGCGAATCGAGAGAATTCCTTTGGTGGATGAGGTGGGCTAGTCGTATCATGAATAACACATGCTGTTGATAAAGCAGTATATATATGTGATTGCATGTTAGTCGTCTCGTCTCGTCTCGTCTCATGCCATGTCATGCCATGTCATTGCCAAAAGTCTCAGACCGAGGCTAGACACCAAAAGTCCCAGTCCTTTGCTCCACGCCAAAGCCTCTGCCATGGATCACACCTTGTAGATCTAAATTGATTGACTCCATTACCAGTATCCGCGCACTCCGGAAGTCGAAACAGAGGACTGGAAACTCAATTTCGGAGTCAAGCTCAAACCCGAGTCACCGGATTATAAGCAAAGGAACCATCTTCAAGCATAAACACTCTAGATAAGGTACGCATGAGATTAAAAGCTTGTCAAGGTTAGTATAAATGTCCTTACAGGGAACCCTGTCAACGACTAACATTGATCTCCAGAACATTACATACCAACTAATTATTAACAAAAAAAACCCATACACCTCTCTTCTCTTAGACTGTAAAAAAGAATCCATGTCTCTGGACAAGAGGCAAAAGAAAGGTCTCGGAGGGAGTCGAACCCTCGCTGGCGGAATCAGAATCCGCAGTCATAACCGTTAGACCACGAAACCAGTTATTTTATGGTCTAACGGTTATGACTTTTTAGTTGTTATTCGACTCAGCAAATGGGTGAGGCTAGACTTTTGGATCATCGAAAACTAAAAGAGTCGTCGGCAACCTCTATCAGCGCATGTTCTGTAGACAAGGGGCCAATGTCTGTATTAGGGTTGGGTGAGATATCTGAAGTTTGTTGAGTATTGTATTTGCTAGGCTCGCAAGCGCCAGATGTAGCTGCTCTTGGCTTTCCGAATAGGCTATTAAGTTTATGTTGGCCAGACGGAGCTAAGTACGATCAGGCTGAACCTCTGTCTGGTGGTAAGCAGTTGTTGAAAACCAGTGCGCCAAGAAGGTGCCTTGAATGGAGCGCTGAAAGGAGTGTTTAGCTGCCCGCCTAAATTAATGTCTGCACCTGAAGCACTAGACGTAGCTGCTCTCTGCGTGACCTGTAGTAGGGATATGGCAGTGGTCAAGCCCGACTTTTGTTCATTGGCAAGTGTCTGTCGAGGGCCGGTGAGCCAAGACGGTGTTGTAGATGGGGCGCCAAAGGCCAAGGGGCCACCATTTGCTGGCGCAGACGTGGTAGGGAACGCAGCACCGAAAGGAGGACGGGCAGACCAAGAGGACTGCTTGTCGGCGTAGGTCTTATGCCAAACTGCCGCAGCAGAGTCTTTCTTCTTCTGGTGGTATGCTTTCAGGTCGGCTTCGAAATGTTCACCGACAACACCCTTGATCTTTATCAGTTGCTCTGACGGAGAAATGGCAACAGTCAGAAAGAAGTAAGGGGATAGGAAGTTCTGTTTAGATATGAGATCTACTTGTCGGTGGTGATGGTGAAGATGTTGAATGGTAATGAGAAAGGGGAGGATTGGGAGAGAGAATGACTCAAATTGTGCAAAATTAAGAATAGAGTACATTCAAATGCGAGCATTTGAACGAACCCCGTTGGAGCTCTTTTCGATTTTAGAAATTTAGGAAATTAGCCTAGAATTAATATAAGAGGCAATAGAAGCTAGAGAGGCTCGAGGGAGACTTATCAAAACCACAGCTTCAACTTAATCCCTTTCTGCATTATTGCTAGTGTATTTTAATGCCTGCAGGCACTATAGAGCTGCATATGCATGAGTAAAGCTGCCATTGATTTGCCTGTCTAGATTTGACTAGTGAGATAGATCTATTAATGTTTGTGTGTAAGCCATGTTCCATCGATATTGCGAATAGTCATGAGAAAATAGGACTAAAAAGCAGACAAGCGCGATACTCGACTGGCTCTATAGGCCATTTCCACTCTTCTTACATTTCTTCTCGTGATCAAAAAGGCGGGTGTAGGTGCTTTTGGGAGATAACAAGGTGTATTTATTTATACATGACTTTCGCATCGACACGTTACTTTTCTATCGCCACATGACTGTGACAGATCTTTAGTGACCATGTATTAACTCGTCTCACTGTGAGTTTTGCTTGTGAGCGATTACGACTTGGATGTATCAATCAAACAAACCTTGGGGAAACTCATCATCTTTGCAACATAGGTGTGCTAGAGTGTTGTAAAAGATGATTCCTTGTGTTCCGGCGAGTCGGGTTTGAATCTGACTTCGGTGCTAAGATTCAAGATCCCCGTTCCGACTTCCGGAGTGCGGTTCATTAAATCGGGCGAGGTCAGATACAAGGTGTAATCCATGGTAGAGAGACCTTGGAGACTTGGTGTCTAGCCTCGGTCTGAGATCTCTGCCAATGACAACACACACCAAATCTCATAGCAACTCTCACTGAGAGTTATGCTCTTGACAAATGGTTTCTATGTATATCGCCCTATTCGACATGATCTCCAAGGCAGCTACAAGCATGATTCCTCCCATACCTTGAGTGAACCATTCATTGTCTCTGAAACATTTGGTGGTTGTACGTGATTTTCAAAGCCTACCAAGTACTGGCTTTGCCTCTCTGTCTGCAACCCAGACTCATACTATGATAAAGTTCACAGCAACCTCAATCTCACGTGTACCTTATCTTTGTAACATTGCATTTTCTAGTGTTTATGCTTGAAGATGATTCCTTTCCTTACAATCCGGCGACTCAATGTTAATATAAACGGGCCGTGCAGGGATCTCTGTGAACGTCCAACCTTGATGACAACTTGCTACTGTTCTACAACGCAAAGCGTAACACAAAACATTATTTCATCCAATGGTTTCCTGCCAGGTTCATCACAGTATTTATTCCCATGCGTTGACTGCGGTACATGTAACCCTCCAAGATAAAGTCTCGCCTGGTTGCAGTGAGTTGCGCCGCTGCGAGTTTGATTCGTTGGAGAGCCTTGTCGAGGCGAAAACGGTAACGAGCACGAGAGTTAAGCTTATTGCGCTTTTCATATCGCGGTTTTGCCATTGGTTGGTTGGTTGTAAAGTGACAAGCTGCACATATGATCTGTCAAGACGGCTGAGGTGAGCTTACGCTTGTGAAAGACAGAGCTACAGAGAGAACAAGTACTGATGAGTTACAGATAGAAAATAGATCAACTTCCATACCATACTAGGCTGAACAGTCCAATAGACCGTGATATAGTCCGATGCTCTCTTCAAGTAGAGAGAAAACCGAGGCACCTATATCCACCCTTGATGTGTCCGTAGTATCCGACGCCCGCCAAGAATCTTGGTGCATGTGAAATCTCCTGAGCATAAAATAGAAACTACAAGGTTGTGTAACACTGACAGCCAGACTCTGCATAGTCATAGTGGCTATCCGTACCTATTCTCCGATGACAAGCTTTTCCTGTGATTAGTTGCTGCGTCTCGTGCCTAGTTCCCTGTTTTGTCCGCCCAAGCTCACTTGTTGAGTGATGGGTGTAACCATGAATATGTATGGATCTAAACTATTACTACGTATATCTCCCTCTCGTTTCCTGGTTTTTCGCTCCCGGGTCCTTTACCTTCACTCTTACCTCACTCCTTTTCTTTCTGGTCTAGGTTGCCAAACTGGTCGGTCAGTTTCCAACAATCACATTCTCTGGACTGTGTTTCTATATGGTTATACATCTTTTGGTTCCATTTTATATTCTTGGTATTGCTTTGTCTTTCTAGGAACAACTCTCATTTGCAACCATGGTTACAGCTTCGAAGAATGTGGTAGAGCCAGTCTGTACGTCCAGCCAGGTCCACCATTCAGCTGATATCTAATAAAACTGCCAGTCATTGTTCTCGCCTTCACAGCAGGATGTCTAATCAACAGACGAAAAAACACCCAAGTATCATACATTGAATCTTCACAAGATGTCGAGACTGGCCAACGATACATCGACTCTCCGCCACTGAAACCAGTTCTTCTCCAACGAAACGAACAACCGGCACGCAAAGCTCCCAACTTGTTCTTTACTCTTCTTTCACGCTTCTTCAACACTTTCCCATTTCTAATAGAGATTTGGTACTGGAACTTGACATACTGGTGCGTATTACAGTTGAACAATATACATAAGTTGCTGACCGGGTGTAGGATATATCAGGGCCTTCGAGCTGTATCAGCCAGAGCAATTGCTGGCAATGAAGATATCTTCGACCGTGCAAGGGACCACGCTCTTCAAATACTTCGTTTCGAATCCTTCTTCGGTCTCGATATAGAACAGCGTTTCCAGGCATATGTGATGTCCGAGCAACCATGGCTCATGTCCATCCTCGCCAAGATCTACTACTCTCACATCAGCGTCGGCATCCTTTTTCTCATATACATCTACACTTATCTCCCACCTTCGACATTCCAACGAATCCGTCGTACCATCGCAGTCGATAATGCAATCGCTTTTGTCATTGTAACCCTCTGGCGCTGTTCACCTCCTCGCCTGCTACCTCCCGAGTACGGCTTCGTCGATGTTCTACACAGCAAAGCCAGTGGTTCCAACGTCTGGAACAACAACCGCTTCCAGTTAACAATCGCCGCGATGCCGAGTTTGCATTTTGGAACATCTCTCTTCTTCGCAGTCTGCATTTGTCGCTTCTCTCCGCATCGCTTCATGCTTGTACTCGCTCCTCTATGGCCTGCTGCCATGCTCGTCACAATTGTTGCGACGGCGAACCATTTTCTCACAGATGCTTTTGTTGGAGCTCTGGTTCCGCTGCTGGGATGGCGTATTGATCAGGCTATTCTTGTCCTTAAGCCTATTCAGGATTTCATGTTTGCGCCTTTTGTCAAGAGATTGGACCTGATAGATCCCAACATACGGGCTGTTCCTAAGAATTTATAGTAATAAGCACGCTCTCTCTATGGATCAAACGGAGGTTTGGAAGAGGTATAGGAAGCTCAATGTTTATCCTCGACCTAGTCCATCATGATGCTTTGGCGAGGAATCGGTATGAATCCGAGTTCTTTATGCATCTTGGCAAGAGTCTAATGCAGTGTAGTGTTTCTCCAACATATGTCGCGACAGTACCAGTACTAGGAACCAGGTAAAGCAGCACTTGTGCTGAATTAACTTAACTCTTAACATGTTATATAAAAGCTCTATGTTTATTCGTTTATCGGCTTAGACATGCATCCATAATATTCCATCCTCTATCCGCTCTTTGAGACCTTGACAACAACCTTTCCAAAGTGCTGTCCACTAGTCAAGTACTCAAGTGCCTTATTCGCCTCTTCGAACCCGAAAGTCTTGCAAATTACAGGATGAATAGAGTGCTTCTCGTAGAAAGATACCATCTCCTCAAACCGATCCTTGGGTCCGTTGATGATACCCTTGAGCGTCACGTTCCTCCGCAGAGCAAGCAAGTTGACGCCGATCTTGCCGCCAGTATCCTGCTCCTCCTCCTTGCCAGACAGGTAGCCGACGCAGTTGATCAAACCGCCAAAAGCAACTGAGTCGAACGACTTGCGCAGCGTGCGCGCACCGCCCGTCTCGAAGATGATGTCGGCGCCGCGGCCCTCGGTGGCTTCCATGACGGGGTCCTGCCACTCCCAGTGCGTACGATAGTTGATGCCCGTGTCGGCACCGAGATCCTTCTTTGCGCGCTCGAGCTTGTCGTCAGATGATGAAGTGATGATGACATTGAGGCCAGCCGCCTTTGCGATCTGGAGACCGGCGATGGCGACGCCGCCCGTACCCTGGAGGAGAACCGACTCCTTCTTCTTGCTGCCGTCGGCGGGCTGGCCCAGGGGTCGCATACCGTTGATGCACATCCAGGCTGTGACGGCCGCGATGGGCAGGCAGGCGGCCTCTTCGTCAGAAAGATAATCCGGGACGGTAACGAGACTGTCGGCGGAGAAGCAGCGGTACTCAGTCAGAACACCGGGGAGGGGCAGGCCAAGACCGGAGGCCATGTCGGCTTCGACGACTTGGCCGGTGAGATGGGTCTGGTTGAAGATGGACATGACACGAGTGCCTGTCTTGAGCTTGGGAGAAGAGCTCTGGATAACAGTACCGCACATGTCGGAGCAGGGCACCAGAGCTTCAGTGTCTTGAACAGAGGCGTGGTGGTTGTAATCGCCATTGATGACTTGCGCAGTTAGTGTAATCATGTCTCTTCACAAAAGCCATCAACAACATACCTTCAGTATCACGATAATTCAAGCCAACGGCATGAACCTTGACAAGGACCTCGCCATCCTTGGGCTGCGGGACCTTTCCCTCTCCAAACTGGAGTTTATCCAGTCCATCCTGGCCGGTGGTCCACTGCTTGTTCGTCTCGGGAGTAGCCATATTCGCTGTATTTTCTGATTTTCTAAAAGGTAGATAAGAATAGATGAGACTAGTCGTGAAAAAAAAGAGGAAGAGAAAGAAAGAGAATAAATACTAGTGAATGGATTCGACGTCAACGTTAACGTCAACTCCCAGTCAATGCGCCTACAAGTGGAGATGACGTCGCTGTTGGTGGATAGAGACTATCCTATCAGAAAAAGAAACTAGATCGTTTCAGGTACTAATGCCGGACGTTGTAGAAATGTCTTAATAATCAAGACAACAGGTTACAGAATCATACAGACTGAGTTTTCTCGCCCTTTAACACCTCAGTATGGAGCTTGTAGTTAACACGTAGGTGAAGGGAATGTAGAAGAAAGGAATACCCAAGTCATGACTAGCAAACAAAGAGATATACAAGAGATAACCTCAGGCAGGAAGGAGTCCTTCATTCATGATACTAACATGATACCAACATGATACGACAAACACGTATATTCACTCGATAAAGCCAATGCACAACACCTATCACAGCAAAAAGCATGTCACTCATCATCTTGTCTGGTCTCGCTGATCATCCTCTTATTTGTGTTCTCAACACATACTATACTCGCTATACGATACACGCACCCTCACCTCTGGAACTCTCCTCACGACGTCGCTACCAGGCAAATTCAGAATTAATCGAAACGGCGCCAGAGGCCCATCACTCCAGCCAACTAGGCGTACAAGAAACCAGAAACTGTAACAGAACCATCAACTAGATCAATCAAGCAAACAACGCAGAACCAGATATTGTAACTTTTTTCTTTTCCATTCCATCGCGGCCTTCACTTCAACATCAGCCGCCTTTAGCTTGCCCTAGAGTCCAATAGCCGGACTCGGGCGTCTCCATATCGTCTTCATCGTCGCGGTCATGCCAGGAGCAGCGCCTAGACAGAAATTATTTGGTGGGTATAGTAGTAGGTTGTAGTCGCCGAGGCAACTCCTCCCATCGCTGGCGATGTACACAGCCTGATGAGGAGAAGCCAGTATAGCTGTCTAGACGTAACGTCGTAAAAGCGTCATAATCGTCAGGTAGTGGTCGTAGGTCTTGTCGGGGTACAGGCGAGGGTATTCCAAGTTATGCGTGTTGCCAAGCGGGTTCGTGACCTTCCATGTTTGGTTGCCCAGGTGTGTTGAAAACATTGTGTATCCAGATATCCTATCCCATACTCTCTCATCGGTAGCTGTCATCAAGTCGGCCACACTTATGGGCCACTCTCGTCCCCAACAATCTTCAGAAGTCATAAAACCATTCCCACGTAAACTATATGCAATGAGGTTTAACAAGACAGGACAAGGCATAAGCTTGCCATCACTTCCCCAGGTATGTAAATATTACAATTCGTAATAGCAAATGCAATGTAAAAAATTCGATGCGTCGTTTTCGTTGTCGTTAATCAACGCGCAATTGTAGCCGGCGACTGGCTTCAACGTCACTCCAGGCTTGGCCCGCCAGGGGTCAGCGAACAATCACACTCAGT
The DNA here is from genome assembly GCA_014898975.1 of Fusarium nodosum. NCBI lineage: Eukaryota > Fungi > Ascomycota > Sordariomycetes > Hypocreales > Nectriaceae > Fusarium > Fusarium nodosum. The sequence goes on along the minus strand of JAAVUE010000119.1, from coordinate 38,202 downwards.
GATATCGCGAGGCGTTAGTGGAGCTTGAGCCAACACGAGCTCCATTGTCGGACGAGTCTATGATGATATTAGTCCATATTCAATTGTTCCGCAATTCATTTAACATACCGCTGCCGCGAGTGGCGTGGCCGTTAGCCCGTCGTCCCGCAAATCCGGAGTTGAACTCTAACTCAGGACCACGGGGCTGACGCTCGGGAGCTCCCTTAGAGCTGTTACCGGGGCGCTGGCTGCCAATAGCGCCAGGGGTGCTTCGTGCCTGGCTCTGCATGGCGCTGGAATCGTAGCCCAGGTTCATGTTGTTGAGGCTGTTAAGAAGAGCCTGGTCGTTCTTGGGGCCGGGAGTACCACTGCTGGGGTGGCCCGAAGGAGACATGCTCCCACCAATGTAGTCATTGAAACGAGCATTGGAGCCACCGCCCATGTTGTTCATACCAGAAGGCGCGAGGTAGCTGGAGGAGGCCTGCGAAGGGCTAGGGGTGAAAGATCGGAGATCGGCAAAGCTCTTAGCAGCTCGGAGGTTGTTGGGAATACTGTTTCCATCAGGGCTTCCGGGAAGCTCGAGAGTGGGGCCTTGTCGACCCATGGCATGGGCATAGTTGCTGCTAGCAGCTCTAGTCTCGCGATCCGCAGCGAAGTCAAATGTAGCAGCACGGCTGAGGCCACGCTTGTGCATGTCAAGACTGGTAGCCGGCTGACTGTGAAGGTTGGTAGTGGGGGATGGCTGCTGTCTCTTGAGCACAGTAAGCTGGCGAGACTCGGCCTCGCCCATGGATTGATGCTCGAGACCCATGTTGTGGGCAAGGATGTGGATAGATCGGCGGTGCTCAGGAGCGATACCGGGGGGGAAGACAAGAACCTCCCGAGAGTCGTCACGGCGGAACATAACCAGCTCAGTGTAGAACTCGAGGGTCTGGGGATCGTTCAGATCGACGTCTCCTGGCATACCGATTGAGGGAGACTGAACGCGGGATGCGTCAAGCATACCAAGGTGCGAAGGTCCTCGGGCCTGGGACTGTGAAAGGCTGCCAAGGGACTGGATGGAGCTTTGCTGGTGCAACATGGGAGCCCTGTGCTGCTCCTCGAGCTGGCCACGGCGCTCTCGCTTCTCACGTTCGATTCTCTCTCGCTCAGCCTCGGGGAGCATCTTCTTGTATTCAACACGCAGTTTGCGGCCATGAACGTCCATTCCGTTCATGGCTTCAATTACCATGCGAGTGTCCTCGGCGGACTGGAAGTTGGCGAAAGCCAAGCCACGGAAAACACCGTTGTCGAAGTGGTAGTTAAAGGCATATGGCTGAGGAAGGTGCATTTCGAGCATGATCGAAGCCAGTGTTTCCTTGCGGACTGCAAAGGGAATGTTCTTGATAACAATAGCAGTGGGAATGAGCTGGTCGGCATCGGAGGTGTTTGATCGGAGATCTGTGGGAGATCCATGAGATCCAGGGTGCTCAACGCGGAGGTTGCCGTTTGACATTGGGTTGTTGTTCATTCCACCTTGGTAACCCTGAATACCACCGTGACTACCATGGATACCAAGACCACTGTGGTCGGTCCATGTCTGGTTTTGGTCAGTTTAGTCCTGTGATTTTGACACGGTCACATACCTGAGGGAGAGCAGCTCGGCGATTCACGTTTCGCTGTCGGCCAGGGCCGTTCACGGCTCCGTTGACGGTGGCGACACCATTTGTGTTGTAGTTCCAAGCCTGGCCGTTGTCCAGCATATAGCCCTGCATACCACCAGCCATGTTGTCCATACCTCGATGGTTGTATCCACTCGCGATCCTGTCGGCAGGGTAGAGCGCAGATGAGCCTAGAGGAGCGTCAAATGGGCGTTGGGTCTGGCGGGGTAGTGAGAGTCCCGCAGAAAAGCCACCAGCTGTAGCATAGTTCTGTCTCGAGTTCGGGGAACGGTTGTTAGAGGCACCATAATCAAGGTAGCTCATGTCGTGCGGTTGTTGCGACATTGTGATGATTGGATCCAGTTTGGCAAGGAGCTGCTGATTCTACCCAGCAGCCGACTATACCAGAGCAGTGATGTTTTTTTTCTTTGAAATGGCCACGCAAGATTTACGTTGGCTTAGAGATGCGCGTCGCAAAAGATATCAGATGCGTAATAAAAAGAACTGATGATGCGGCATCAAAATCGTCGATCGGGGTCCGATGTTCGTTTCGGTCGTAAGCGGTGTAGCTAAGAAATGAAGCACAAGACGCAGCCACGAACTTGAATGAGCAGGCTCAAGAGTCGAGTAATGTGAAACGCAAGATTTGCAGCTGAGTCAAGTCGACTAAAAAGTTTCTCCCGTTTGATTTGTCTGTTGCAAGGTTGTCGCTAGGCAACCAAAGCGGGAACCGATGGTAGGTCTCAAGTCGTGAACTTTTAGAGGCAAGAGGGCGAGAATGTAGCCAGCACAGCGAAGGACGCTGTTCAAGTCAAGTCTTGTCAAGTTCAGGATTCCAGCGAAAGTGGCGGAGCAACGTCAGAGGGCTACTTTTTGACTCGTTTCGTCGTTCGGCAAGTAATGCGGCCAAGACGACGGCGGAATATTCCAGGAAACAAACAGCGACGTCTCAAACACAAGTCAAGTTATTTCAGACTGCTACTGAATAATAAAACAGTGTTGCGAAAAGGGGAGTGGGTTAAGGTTCGCGCGGTAATCTCGTCTCTCGTTGGTTGCAAAAAGTCGTGGATTTTCGTCGACGTAAGGGCTGAAGCTCTGGACGAACCAGAATTGCGAACTACGGAGGAGTATGTAATCAAAGGGAGAGAGGGAGAGAGAGAGAGAGAAGAGGGTAAGTGACTGGGAGATGTCGACAAAAAATTGGGGGGAGGGGAGGGGAAGAAGAAGGATTGAGGAAAGGGGGTTAGAGAGGTAGAAGGGGGAGGAGAGAAGAAAAAGAAGATGGAACAAGTCCCAGTAATGTCCGTGATGATCTGGATGGAACGGGAAAACGGCGGACGGGAGACGGGAGACGGGGGTTTGAAGAAGGTGGATGGATTTGTGGTTGGGGAGGTGACAGCGGTTTCTCGTTACGTTGTGCCCTTTTTTTTCTTCCTACTCTTCTGTTCTGGCTCTGGCTTTGGTCTTTTACTTGGAGAAAGAGAGTCCAGGTAGGAGTGGAGGCCCTTAATTTTTCCCTCCTGTCTTGTCTTGACCTTGCCTTGTCTGGTCTGGTTTTGGTAAGGGGTGAACAGAAAAGATGACTTTTGAGGATGAAGATAACAAAATTAATGCTATGATTGTCTACCTTGAAATAATGACATGCCAACTCACTAATTTTGTCTCTCATGGTTTTAGCAGCCAACTTTTCTGATCCTCCAAGAGCCTGGGACCCATGATAGATGATGAGATGGAGGGTCCTGACAGTGCGCGCACAGTGATAAGCCACCCGCCATAGGTACCCATGGCGTAAATTGGTGGGGTCTTCAGCGCTGTTCAATTCCATACCTCCTGGGAAGCCCACAGTGGATCAGCATCCCCTGAGATGCCCTTGAAAGCTAGGTTGAGATTGAATGCATATTGAGATATACAGCATCGTCATAAGTATATAATGCTATGACTTTACCTCTTGATTCAACAATGAACTATAATATTCTTTTGATCATTTATCTATGCATTACAGCACTGTGCTTAGCATTAGGTTCCATGCTAAAAATCCTATGCATTTCTCAATTCTTTAGCTCAATGTGGGGGGCTTGTGAAAAAAAAAGTGACGATGAACCTGGCAGGTTGGCTGGCCTGTCGAGGCTCTACCGCAAGTCACAAGCTACCTCTTTCTGTACTTGGCATTGTCAGCCTTTTTTTTTTAAAAGAGGCTGACTGTATCGGACACCAAATATTGGTGCTTTTCTAGAAGGGTTGTCGAATCGAAACATGATGATGGCCCGTTGATGAATATTCCCTGGACAAATCAAGTCATTTATCCAAAGATTCAACTGTGGCAGACACTCACTTAGCAAACAACAGTGCGAATCAGCAACGTCATCTGGGCTGGGTCCAGCGCTCGAGTTAGCTCAGTGGACCGCATAACATTGGGCACGCCAACTGTTGTGTTTGTTGTCGTTACCCTCTGTGTTTATGTCTCTAGCTAAAGAACTGTTCTCTAGCGAATTTATGTTGTGCATATCACTCTGCATTCAGATCTTGTATTACATGCATTCGAACCAAGTTTTGGTGGGCATCCTTATGCAGTGCTTGTTACAATTCAAGCCTTTATCGTCACACTTTTTAGCTGAATGGCTATCAGCTAGAAGAACCTGACTCGATGGGATGCATGAAACCGACTGTTGACTCAAGTGAAGCACGCACTGTCATTACATTGCATTGTATTATTGTACAATTCTTAGTTGACCTGTTGTGTATGAGCAAGGTACCAGCCAGCCTTGAAGCACAACATCGAAATACAACCCTTTCAGCTTACTTGCACTATTAGGTAGCACTGTTCCAATACTTTGATTACAATGCCCAAGGGGTCCATAGCAGTCGAGAATAGATCACAAGGAGCCCGTTGACAATCAGTCCCGCCGGTCGATTATCATTACCGCCGGAAAATCTTGGCCGTCAGTATCGTACCCCAACCCGCGTATCATCTTGGAGTTTGTCTACAGTACGTAAGTACGCACGATAGAAAGTAATTACTTCTTCTTGTTTAGCTCCAACGCCCCTTTTATGACATGACCGGCCTGTCCTCCCCGGACGATGCTAGTAAAGATACAGTAGAGACTGGCGGCGACTGTACGGACCCGATGCCATAGCGTAGGTTACAATCCATCCTATTGTGGTCACCTAGCACAAAGACACAGACAAAGACCTCATGAACCTATTTTCACTGTCGTGTTCGCGCTCGGACTGACATGTCTTTGATTACTTTTTTCTTTGCTTTTTGTTTTTGTCTCGCATTTAACCTGCATATCGGTTCTGAATGGTAGCACTGAGTTGCTGTGACATGACCATCGTGTCGTATCGTTCCCAGGGGGGGACTGCCAAGAAGATTTGCGAAGCTTCAATTAGATGGTACATTCATGCGAGATTTGACAGTCGGTTAGTATTTTGAGATGTTCATGAACCATGGTCTGAAACCACGTGCCTCAGTCCAGCTGCGGCTCTTTGTTGACAAGCGTTTTTGGGGCTTTCTTTTTGGCACCGACTTTATAATTAGCATCCATGATATTTGACACTTTGACCATCCAACGTCTTCAACGCTCGCTGACGACGAACGTGGGATGGTGTCCGAGCGGCTGTGTAGCAGGAAATGAGTTCCAATGAAATTAATAACCTGATTTTGACTTTGCGCAGATCGGAACTGACCCGACTGAGAATACCTATGGAGATTTGCTCTCTTGTGATGTAAGATTTTATTCAACTACCGCAGTACATGTCAACGGCCCGTCGGGCGGGAAGCCACCTAATCAATCCAATGTAGTGGAGTACAAGGCCTACAGTGTGAGATTTTTAGCACTAAACCTGTACCTAACCACTAACGTTAGCAATAAACTTTGCTGCAAGAAAAACAGAGAGGAAAAAAGGAATTATCAAGTGCCGTTTTACCAACCAACATCGCCTAGGAGACGCCATTTCTCTCAGCTTGCTGTATATCCACGTCATTACATTGCCGCGAGACATGCAGATTAACGGCAACGATAGTGAGCGACGACTGTCCTCGAGCAAAGCCCCTTTTGCTGTTCCAGAACCAGAGAACTGCACTGCTTGCCCACCACGACGAAGCAAGGGTCATCCTAACCCGCCCACCTGGGCCGATATCAGGGGGCCTGGCCTGACCTGTCTGATCTCAGGGGACTCCCCAGTCTTTGGGTCGCCGTTCGTTGACCGTATCTATGTACATATGTACTGTATCCGTAAGCCCCGGGATGAGAAACGAGGGGACCCGGGTCCCTGGAAATTGTCCACTGATGAGCTGAGGGGTTGTTGTTGTTGTTCTTGCTGCTCGGCTCACTATAACGTCCAGTAGTACTCCATCTATTCTGCTTGATACTCAATATATCAGTCCGTGGTGGATCTTATTCTAATGAGACTCATGTCCCTATGTCGCAGAATTACCTTGTCTAAAAGTCTTGACTGGTAGGTAAAGCATGTCACTTCATATTCTGGACCCTCCTCTCCTTTTTCCTTCTCTTTCTCTCTTGCTCGGTTCGTTTCGCCGGACTCGCCTCATGTTTCTTAATTTTCATCTGTCATTTAAATATTCGAGAAGGCCTACTAGCGCATTCTTTTTCCTTATTTCGCCTCGCTAACAATAGATAGAAGAATATCCAGGGCAAGAAGAAGAGGTGAGAGAGTGCCCTGTTGTACCGAATCAACGTAATCCCTGAGGTCTGAGGAACCGAAGAACGCCTAAGCCAAGCGAACATCCCAGCTTAGCCTCATCTCGCCGTCGCTCGCTTGTCATTACCCCCGGAGATGGCGGCTCATAGATCACGCGGCCATGTTCTCTCCACCCTGGCGAAAAAAAAATAAGATGAAAGAAACTCGTCAAAATGCTCTAGAAGCTCCGGCAAACGGATCTGCTCCCCGGCCTCTGTTGACATGTGTTTGCTCACCGATCTACGGGCATGCATGGATACGGGTATGGGTGTTGATGAATCCTTGCGGTGTTGCATTACTGTCAAGATGAAGATGCACAATTGCTTCAACATCAGCTCCTTATCCCTCTCTTCAACCTCTCTCGTCAACATGTCCAATCTTTTGGGTTGCAACCATTTATAGAAGCACGTGTCTCACTTGAACCTGACTCACAAGAATAAATACAGTCATGAGACCATCTTTTACTACACCCACAGGTTGCAAGTTGGCCCAGCTACAGTATTTTCATGCCTCAAATATCAGAAACCTACATCACGAACCGTAAATTGATGTCTTGTTCGCATCTAGCCATCAACCAAACTTGCATACTAGCTCGGGTTAGTGGGGGATCGTCGTCAGCCGCAGTGACGCCCCATTTCTCTTCCACGAGCCTCACGGCTTTCTTCCATGATATCGCCACCATAAACACTACCTCGAAGGACACAAACAAACACATATGATTTGATGGCTTGAATGGAGATCAGGCACCAACACGAGGTAGCATTTAATAATCCACGACCCATAATGGAAATCATGACCAAAGTGCCAGTCCATCGGCACCCATCATGCAGGCCTCCGTCCTCGCCTCTTGCCCGCAGCTATGGATTACAGGCACAGCTGCAGCTGCAACTCGAGCTAGTGAATGCCACTTTGACCCATACAAAACATCTCGTCTCTTCTGGGCGATACTACGGAGTTATTGTCGAGCCTCGTTGAGCAACATTGCCTCTTCGGAACCAGCTGACACCGATCCAACCACGAGGCAGTAAGCCACAACTTCACAAAATAGGCAAGATGGTTGTCACCAGTTCAAGCAAAGTCAGGGGTGAGAACGCCCAAATGACATTTGCGAAGTCTTTGCGACAAACACTGTGTAATATACTCGTTCCTGACAGCTTCTTTGATGCACCTGAGTGACAACTGAGATGTCATTTCAGCTACAGTTAATTGACCATCAGAGCAGGGGTGCAAAAGCCTCTCAAATCCCAGATCAAGGATGCTTAACGTTATCAACATGGTTATGTTCGTAGTAGGTACCTAGCTAGTATTGAGTCGAGTTTTCGGCGACTCTAAGAGTCCACACATCTATAGATCGATAAAGCGAAAAGACTATTATAGCAAGGTATGGATGTTTCCTAGGGTCAGTGAGATGCCGTATTTCTGATCTTAACAGTCCATTTTCAAAAGATGTGTCGGGACATATTCGCCACATTGCTACTTGATGTCCTAAATACCCTGTTACATAGGTATGATAGTTAGGAAACGCGACAACAAAAGGGCAATGTAAGTATAGGATCAGATGGCATTGAAAATATAGTTTTGCCATTGATATGGTGCTGGGCCTGAAATTCTTCCTCGCTTGAACAACTCATCTTCACATTTTCGCCTTCGGCTACCCTTGAGTGCGTATGCGAGATCAACGTCAAGAAACAATCAACAACTCGAACCAAAAGGATAAAATGATTAACATTTCATGCTAGATCATGACATAATTTTTCGATATTCCTTCCTTATTACGTTCATCAACTCCTCGATACTGCGATGCATCTACGGGTAAGGTACACATCTTCCGGTCTTCTTCTGGGACTAGCCATTTTCCCTAAATACTCTATATACAGCTTGAGAACATCAGCTATATTCCCCAGGTCTGGCATGTGTTTGTTTTGGATCATGAAGCAATGGTAATACCAGTTCACTTGATGATCTTCGTCTCTATTTATTTTATCAAGGTATGAACCACAACTACAAAAAGGCACATACCTCGCAATCAGTTGGGGTCCTATCCACCAACTGGTTGTACTTCACGCACATAAAAATTCTGATTTCCTCATAGGGTCGGATCCGGTCGATAAACTGACAGATCTCTATTACATTTCTTATCCCGCTGTCCTGATCAATTAAATAGGTATGCAGTGACCGGCAGTGTTGAAGAATATGCGAACTGTCCAACAACCTCTAGGTTGACTGTCATTGTCTAATTGCTTCTGCTTCTGCCTATCCATGTTTTTCCAGGTTAGGTAGCTGTATCTTGTATTGGAAGTGTATCCTAGGTGGCTTTAACGGCTGAGTGGCTTCATTTAATTTGGCAATTTGTATCAAGTAACTTGGCAGAAGACCTGGTAGCATGACGAATGACTCACCACTACAACAAGCAGTGAAGCAAAGTATAAGATATACCCTTCAGACTACACTGTGTCTTCTTATGGTAGCTGATCCCTCATAGTGGTTTGTAGAAGGGCAGTACCGCATTCATTTGGTGTTCGATGAGTTTGGACTTATACAAGACTCAATGCATGAGCTGTGGTATGTTGTCATGCACTATGCTAGTCCGAGATATAGGTATATACTGATGAAATAGTTTCTCTGTTTTATCGATCACATAAATTGGTAAATACAGACATTCTCGTCTTGATAGGTTAGTACCTATCTAACCTTGAGGGAGGAAGGAAGTGCTGTAGGTTAGCCGCTACATGTAACATGATTGGCCAAGGTGGTGAAGGCAAATACTCGGCTAACAACAGCCATGGCCGCCACAATTAGCCACAGCGGGACATGATCATCTCCAGGCCGAGCCTTGGTTTCAACTGTTCAATGCCAACAACGATGCTCTCAAGCATATATCAAGATGCTCAAGCTTGCTACAAACCGCACAGTTGACGCCTCTGTATCAGCAGAAATAACGATACATGCTGTATGATCAACAAGTCAATCAATGATCCCCGGGTAAGACAGGGCCATCAATATGCGGCAAGCCGTTGCTGGCATGACAGCAAACACAGATGAGATGAGTTCGAGTGAGTATCAACACAGCTCCTTCACCACCACCTCCTGAAACTTGGAAGAAGTCTTCCTGGAATTTATGCCCTCTGTTCTATTTCATTTGTTCTTTTCAAAGACTTTGAGGCACTCAAAACCATGTTGCAGTGGTTACGATATCCCAAGCCTCTTCCTCTCTCACAGCCTGTGGTGGCCCAGCTTCTCGCCCGGATTTACTTCGGATAGTACAGCTCCCAGATGCGGGCAAAAAGCCAGCTACCATGTACGTACCACCAAACCAACAACAGATCAGGTCGTTCTTGCCAGAGCCCAGCCTGCTGTTTGTCTGCCTGAAGGAACAACCTAGCTGCAGTACATCAGCACCGCACCACCGAATCCATCACACCCACTAAATTTCTGCCACTCGATTACTTGATCCCGCGTTTTTTTATCATCAACAACATCAATCGATTATTCTACGTATCGGCTACCGCGTTCGAGTCCTTGGTCACTCATCTTCAGATTTTTGATACTTTTATCTTACGACTTTTTTAACGCGACTACATCGACAATGCCTGGTGGAAAGGGAAAATCTTCTGGTGGAAAGAGCTCCGGCGGCAAGACGAGCGGTACTGAGGGCGCCAACAAGAAGCAGCAGAGTCACTCTGCTCGTGCTGGTCTTCAGGTGAGTTTCGACTCGAGAGCTAGCAGGGGAGGATGAGCTCGCTTTGTCCACCGATTTGCGCGCAATCCTGTGTCCCGCATCCCACGTATTTCAAGTTCCACGATATACTTCCGACGCGTCGACCATCTCCGCACGACAAGAAAACCTTTTTCTAAAATGACAGCGCATCATTTGTTTCAACCCACCTGCGCGTTTTGACCGGGGCGACGACTTTGCATCAGTTAACCGATATTCTTGGACAACTACCGACGTAACTTGGATTCACGATGGGTCAATGCGGGACAAGACGGAATGCGCACGCAAAGACGGGTCGGAAAGCAGAACGCATGGGAGACTGCTGATCCGTCTAAAACTTTACTGACATTGTTCTTTTCCAGTTCCCTTGTGGTCGTGTCAAGCGTTTCCTCAAGCAGAACACCCAGCAAAAGATGCGTGTGGGAGCCAAGGCTGCCGTCTACGTTACTGCCGTTCTCGAGTACCTGACTGCCGAAGTTCTGGAGTTGGCAGGTGTAAGTTCATCCCCGCCCAGTCACTACTGGTGCCTAGTGTCCATGCTGACTTCCATGACAGAACGCTGCCAAGGATCTCAAGGTCAAGCGTATCACACCCCGCCACCTTCAGCTTGCTATTCGTGGTGACGAAGAGCTCGACACTCTGATTCGTGCGACAATCGCCTACGGTGGTGTGTTGCCACACATCAACCGCGCTCTGCTGCTCAAGGTTGAGCAGAAGAAGAAGGCCAAGGCGCTTGAGGGTTAAAGAACAGGTCTCCTTTCGGGGTTTAGTTTTGCTTTTTTGCTTCCTTGGGTCTTGTGGTATACTATTTTATGGGACGGTAATGCAGAAATTCGAATTCGACGGTGGCGCCGCGTCGCGAGAATGAGCGGACGTCCGCACGACCACAGCTTGAATTGTAAGCTGAAGGCGCCTGCGCTTTTGAAAGAGGCACACGACGAGCTCTCGCGTCGGCTCGAGAAGGCCGGTGCAACGACGAGAGGGTTCTCATTATGACGAAACGCCATGTGCTATTTTTGCTGCGCGAGCGGTGTACAACAATTAGGTTTTCACCTCGGGTGTCTGGTACGGGATGCGACACGGGACTGCTGTGCTGAAGGGACTGGATTAGGTAGACACGGAAAACACGAGTTCCTGGTTGAGTCGCCGAGTTTTGTTTTCATATTATGTCTGTATACGCAGGTAACTGAAATGAAGCTATTATCTCCCCTCATGATGCATCCGCTTCCAAGATATCATTGTTCATTATATGCTCCCAGTCCATTGTTCATTCCCTTCAATAGTCCATGCGCATGCTAAAATCGCAAGCCCACGATCTCTTCTTCCTCACCTTCCTCGTCTTCATCTTCACGCTCCTCGTCATGCTCCTCTTCTTGTCTCTCTTCCTCCTCACTGCTGTCACTGTCAGGGGAAAGTTGTGATGTCGCAAACCAGTCGTCTTTTTCGTCGTCCTCATACGCTGCAAGGATTTCATCTTCGTTGTCAAGATCTTCTGGGTATGTTATTTGTTGATCGAATTCTGGGACAAGACCGCACAGAGGAAGTTTGCCGACATCCTGGCCGTCTTTGCCGTACACCGGAATCCCCATGGTCGTTGTGCCAGCGACTACATCGTCGGGTCTGTTCATGAAGGCCTCGAATCTCTCTGTGTGACACTGGCTCGGATAATCGCAATCAATCTCGCAGTTGTGCGTGTTGTTCATCATTCGCTCCAGGCGCTGTTGTGTGATTTCGGTGCGTCGCCTGGTCTCAATCTGCGCCTTCATCACCCGGCGCTTCTCGCCTCTCAGAGGAGAAAGATCATGTTTGTTCTGACGTCTCCAGTCTTCGGGGTCGGCTTTGTATGCGATGCGGAAACGTCGCCAGTCGTTGTGGGCAGTCCAGTAACTGTAGTCGTGGTTGTCAGCCGGCCGGGTGCCGCGATGCTTCTTAATGCTACGTTGGCGTCTTCCCGGACTCGTGCGAGAATGACCGATCATATTGCTGCCGCCGACAGTCTTGGTCTTGGTGCAGAGGAGACAACGCCTAGTAACGGCGAGCTTCCAGGTTGAGTTGCAGTAGCGGCATTGCCATGTCCAAGAGGAGGGCTTGCCAGGGGGAGGAGATACTGGGGGTGTGCAGGAGCAGGACAACATGTTGGGCGGTGGTGTCTCGAGAATAGTCGTGGTAACTATCATGACAGTAGAATGATATATAGTGTTGAATCACAAATGTAAGAACTGCTTTTGATAGAAATGATTGTAGATGAAGTTGTTGTATGTGGTGAAGGAGTAAAAGTTGATTTCATGAGAAATTGTATGAATTTATTTATCAGTTGTTTTCTGTGAGGATGTGAGGATGGCTACAAACGCGGGGCCAACAAACGAGGGAGCTATTGTTCAGAGCATAACGGATTCTACATACAGAGCAATGTTCTCACAAACGTGCTAAAAAGCTGGATGAACACTCTTATTATTGACAAAGCTGCTTTGTGGGGATTTAGTCTATTCTTTGTCACTGGCACAATGGGCGAGGAAAAGGGGGGATGAAATCCAAGGTCTGAACAATGTAAATTGATTGAACAGTGATAAGTCAGTGTCATAGAACACATGGTATATTCTGTTTAATTTCTGCACTTTCGCGGGGAGTTATACATGAGAGTCGTTGAAATGGTTGTGCATTCCCTTCAGCTTGGCCAGTCGGTCACCAACTCAACGCTATGTCAGTAAGATTACTACACAAATTGGGATATCAGTGTCTGGATCTACCCTATTCATACGAGAGTAATCCAATGAATTGCACAGTATAGTTCTATGTAAACGTGGGAGCCTTCCAGATTTGGCTGTCACAAACTTAGGTGTCGCCATCTCATCCAAGGATTGGACTGTCCCTTTGTGAAGGACACGCAGCCAGAGAATCCGAAATCATAGTCACAAGTTTGTATCAAAGCTAACATGAGTATAAATTGAGAGATTGAATTATATACTCGTTCATACCCTACTTGGTGTCGCATCTTTGACGTGCTATTTTCAAGTTGGACTCTATGCCCCTGAACATCGGGATGACACTCGATGATAAATCCAGTACGAGTCTCTATTTAATGTCAGGAACACAGCTCCCTTATTTTACCGATCTTAAAAATACTATTAGCCAAATTTCGGTGCCTTCCAAATCACTCGGCCGCCTGCCAGGTGCCAGACAGCCGCCTACTCTGCCAAAGCTATATGAACTGTGAACGCATCTTTATTATCAACAACGCAGAGCGGCCTGGTGGCTGTGCGGGCAGAGATACGCTCAAGACAGGTACCCCTAAAGGGTGCATGGATCCTTGATAGCCGCCAGTGCTAGGAACCCCTCGAAGAGGAGCAGTACGGCATTGGCAGCACCGCGCATCGCGCACCTCTAGCATTCTCCGCCCATCACTAAACCAGGCAGCTCTGTAATCGGGCCCTCTTTTTTTGGGGTTTATTTATTATGTGTGCATGTATTTTATTTGTTTTGGGGGTAGCAAAAGCCCAGGGTCGCTGTGGTTCGAACTTGCGATGTTGGCAGTTGTGGTAGAGGGCATGTACCTCGGGAGTTTTGGTGTCTCGAGAGATGAGATGAGTTTCAGACGATCGGTCGAACAATCGGATGATTGATCAGCCGCAGCCTCGCATTTACATGGAACTGCAAAAAAGTTATTAAAACCTTGTTTCTTTATCCTACACTTTAAATCTGAAGGTATTCTGTTTCTATTGTGTTTCATGCCGAAACTAAACTGTTACTCCTGGAGATAATCACAAGCAAGTGAAGTGGTGACTCCAACTCGGATCTAGTGCAACAAATGGGCAGAATGTCACACGATGCGCGTTCTCTCATAATGCTATATCAGGTGAGTGAACACGCGTGCATGATACCAACAAAGGCTTTGTCGTGAATGATCAGGCAAAGATGGCTCGCCACAGACGCTTACTGACAATGAAACTGCCCAAGCCTCCAGCCGCCAAAGACATAACCAATGATATACGTGTCGAAAGACGCGCATGTTTAATGTAAGTTAAACTTCTCAACTTTTGAGTGATAAGCGCTATGTATAGTACGATGCTGCACGGAAAGCTATTGTCTTTAGTACATGTTCGCATCTGATTGGATCTATAACCATCTTCAAGTATGAGAACCTTTTTCACGACTAGAGCAATATTGAGAACTTTTACTTATCACCTGATCAACCCCCCTCTGACGTTTCCCAGATAATACTCAGGGACTTAAATGAAAGGGCTGAAACGAGAGCTTAGTGTGTATTTTGTAAGGGTCCATGTATACTGAGTTTTGAAATGCAAAGTCTAAATCTTCTTGAGAATAGTCGTCATGTGAACAAGTTTGGGGTTGTTTCCTGTGAATTCAGACGCATCATGACTACAGAGTATCCCATACCAGACTATTCGATCGATGTCCTCTGCTTGCCATGTGTTTCCTTACTCACCATCGTGATTCCTGTGCCGATACTCGATGTAACTTGATGTCCTTACAGCTCCTTATTCAATTTCAATATGACTATGCAGTGTTGAGACGTTCCAAGTCTAAAATGTGTCATCAACCCAACAATCCCGGATATCTCTTTGGCACAATGCCTATTCTATCCGTATTTGACCTTGATGTCTACTTTCAGAATTTGCCCTTGTCAATCTTTCGTTTACTTTGAGTGGACTGAGTTTGAGCTGCGACTACAGGCTTCAGCCGTTCGTACAAACTCGACATCATGATTGTTGTCTGGTCACTTATTTACCTTTCACGATACACTCATGACGGCCTCAGCTGTGTTTTGTTGAGGAGAACCTTAGGGCACAGCTTAAAGATTCTTTGCATATAAGGAGCCGTATTCTCCTTCTCAAACTCCTTTCTTTCTACTCATCATCACATACAACTCAAGTACATACAGCAATCTACTACCCAATCTACCAAACGATCTATCAACCACCTACCAACATACCCCCCAACATATCTTTTGTACTTACTTACTCACATTCTCCCTTCTTTTCTGTATATTCTTTCTTCTTCACATTGGCATCATCCAACATATTCTGTCATGAAGTCTAGGCTTTGCAACATATCCATGCCAGGTCTCGCATTATCGCCCGTCAATAGAGACAATCTAGAACATACGGTACGCTAAAGACCTAGGCTTACTTCTCACTACGTTGAGTGCGGTCTTTAGTATCTATCGACATTTACTCACAGCATATGCCTCTGCTGTGCAATGGCTTCTTTTTCATTTTGTTCAAAACCTTTCTCATCAAGGTTCCTTCGACATTCATACTTCTCTCGACTTCCCAAAGGCATCCACTCACCAATATCCGTTGGTCCATGCAAAAAAGAAATGAGACTCACGGAAACTGAGCGCTAGATTCGTTCATTCTTGCATGCATCTTGCACCTATGCACCCGGCAGCCCTCACTTGGGGACTGGCTATTTGTACTCATTCATTTTATTTCGACTCATGACATTGAATTTGGGATCAAGCTTCACAGCATACGAAGCTAGCATACAACATGACCCTATGGATTATGTCCCAGGGACGGATCAGCCTGCCCACTCGACCCCTGCATGGGTCATTTTTAAGAGCCTTTAGTTGGCATTCGACTATGTCAACCTGCAAGTTTTGTGTACACCTTAGGGTGTGCATCTACAAGTTCTTTTTGCATCTTTTGGATGCGAATTCTCAAGTTCAGTCTCAAAAATGAGGAAAGCGTTCACGCCTCCTATGCATTGCATAAAGGGGGTCAATCCGGAACCATAATGGATACTCTCCATTTTGATAAACCGGACGCCGATCCCAGGTTTGATATGGCCTGGTAAGGTGGGTGTACCATCATATCTAGCCATCGACAGTCACAAATCCCTGGTTTGTGCGATCCCCAGGGTCTCACGAACATCAGACTGTCGGCCTTTTGTCCAGACATGACCAGAGACTTATGTTTGGCAACAGGCAAGGACCCGAATTTTGGGTTCTTGTCCAGTTCCAGTGGAGACCTTTGGACTTCTGGCTTGAGTCCGTAAGGTCTTCTTGGTATGGGCGTTTGGGATTTTGACACCGTTTATTCGGTAACGTTTTACTCTCCAAGCACATTTGGAAGAGGTGAGGTTCCGGGGAGTCTCCCCTTGCCAACTGACGGGGCTATATGCCCTCTCACTTTCTCTGATTCCATTTGGCGGCTTTCAGAGAGCCTACTATGGATATTGGACTGGAAGTGATGTTCGTACGACCTGGTACGACTCTGTTTTGCTGCACCTTTTATCTGATCAGTAATGGGTTGCATCCTACACCTTGGATCGACTTGCGGACGAATCACTATTCAGGAGGCTAGGGTATCCTCGGAATCTGTGGCGTATCTATGACTTCTCCAATTTGAAAGGAGAACTAGATGCGCATGAATCGGGTTTAGGATCACGAACCACGAATTTTTTTAATTTTTATGTTTTTATTTTTTTTTTGCTTGTGAAAGACTTCAGTCTTTGGTAAAGAAGACCTGCCCTGGGCAGGGATGGAGTTTGAAGGAACATGGAATGATGTGATATTTTTACGGTGATGGAAGCCTGATTTTGGGGAAGATGATGGAAGGCGAAGAGGCATGCCTGTACGATATTGCTTTGAATGACATCGCAAGCATATCATAAGTAAATAAACATCAAGTTGTACAAAAAGAAACAAGATCCAGTGATGAATGTGTGGTGATAAATAAGTCATGCCATGGTAGTATCTGTCTCCATGCTGCCCCTTAAGGCATCAGAGATTTTAGCTTCTGAAAGCTCGAGGAATGACAAGTAGGATTAATTTTTAAGTGTTGTAGAGTACACGCTTGGTTAGGACGTAGACTAACTACTAAACTACCTAATTAACATTAGATAGAAGTTATATCCAACCTAAAATAAAGAAGCTTTGTGGTGTGATTGTTCCCGCGTTTTTGTTCCTGGATTGAATGCAGGGGTAACTTGAGCCACAAGTGGCGTTGCAACACGTTCCGGCACACACAGCACACAGCACATGCCTGTGAGGCATTACGTAGCTGGACGACCCAATGAGCTTGCAATCGCGTCGTGTCCTTTTTCCGGCCGAAGCTGAGTTTCAAGATTCATGATCCTCATTAAGCTCCCTTGCCAAACCTCGAGCCATCAACATCAACCGCCCATCCGGACCACCTCAATTGCGTTTCTACCACCAACCCAACCCTCCCTTGACAGGCTGTCGCTCGCTTTCCCTTCGCTGCGCTCCTAGCAGCTTACTATCTACAACAATAACTTCCACTTTCTTATCTTAGCTTTGCGACGACAACAGCACCACCGCAACCATGCCTTTGAACGTCTTCCGAGTCGCCGGTACGTTTCGATATTCCGACTCGATAAATCCATCAAGAATTCTCTAACATGTTTTTTTCCAGCGGATTTTTCGCATCTCGGCTCCATCTTTATCTTGCTTCACAAGATGGTGCAGCTTAACGTTAGAACCCCCCTTGTCGATTTCGACTGATCAGCAATGTTAACGATCACTAGAGCTGCTCAGGTATCTCCTTCAAGTCTCAGACCCTCTACATGCTTGTCTACATCACTCGCTATCTCGGTATGTTTTACGAAATAAACATCCTCTACACATCCTAATCATTCGTTAGATCTTTTCTCGACCGACAGCATCTACAACTTCATCTTCAAGATCCTCTTCCTTGGATCGCAAGGTTACATCATCTACCTCATGACCAACGCCTACAAGCCCACCAACGATCCCAATGTCGACACTTTCCGCGTCCAGTACCTCCTTGCTGGAGCGGCTGTCCTCGCCGTCGCCTTCCCCTACCACTACACCTTTTCTGAGATTATGTGGGCCTTTTCCATCTGGCTCGAGTCTGTGGCTATCCTTCCTCAGCTCTTCATGCTTCAGCGAACTGGTGAGGCTGAGACCATCACCACCCACTACCTCTTCGCCCTCGGCAGCTACCGCGCTCTCTACATCCCCAACTGGATCTACCGATACTTTTCCGAGACACACCACAAGGTCGACACCATTGCCATCATCGCCGGTATTGTTCAGACCGTCCTGTACAGCGACTTCTTCTACATCTACTACACCAAAGTCATGAAGGGCAAGAAGTTCAAGCTCCCCGTCTAAGCGACGACACCGAGATACCTGTACGAATAGGGCAACAAAGCTCTCGAAACGTGTCCTATGTTCGCTGACACAGTAACGATGAAGTAGCCAAAAGGCAAGACAAGACCGCAGTTTTGGTCACGACAACTCCGGCTTCAGGAGATGCATGCACGGCGTTGGTTTGGGAGGTCAACAAGGCGGTAATCACAAAGGCGTCGCCGTTTGGCTTGGAGATTTGAGGAAAATGATCGTTGATTTCAATGCTGTAACAAGCCAAAATAGAGAGTTGTATTTGTTGAAAACTGCTATCAATTGCTGTCGCTCGTTGAAGCGGTTCAAATTGCCTCTGAGAGCGACGAGATAAAGCAGTTTATGAATAATTGAGAGAAGGAATTCACATGAGAAACTCATAGTGCTTGCTTTTAGCCTCCGTTAATTAGTCGCATTAAGCCTCTTGGCGCTCCAAGCAGCCATGACATCCAATCACGTGACTCTATCCCATTAACGCGTTACCTATACCCAGCTCTCAACTTCAACATCAAAACCACATTATCGTATCCATCAAAACCGTCAACATGGCTAGTGATGCGCCCGAAAAGACAGCAGAGCAGACCCCTCCTGCGCCAGAGGTTCCTTCTGAGGAAGCGCCTCCAGCACCGACAGTCCCCGAATCGCGATTACCGACTCGCAAGGATGTCTCCCTCCGAGAGTTCTTAAACAAGATGGACGACTATGCACCTATTGTACGCTTTTCATCCTCTGGAAATCGGACAATCTAACACTTTGTAGATTCCTGATGCAGTCACCAATTACTACATGACCAAAGCTGGTCTTCCACCACCTCCACAGACTGATCCTCGTCTCGCGCGATTGCTCGCCCTCGCGACACAGAAGTTCATCGCAGACATCGCCGCAGACGCTTACCAGTATAGCCGAATCCGCGCATCGTCGAACACCAATAATCCTATGGGTTCTCTTGGTGCGGCTGCCGGATTCCCCATTCCTGGCCAACCAACAGGTCAGCCTGGTAGCAAGGACCAAACCAAAGGCGCGCCCCTTGGCATCCAGCGACCGGGTTACGGCGGTGGTGGCCAGGGTGGTAGCCAGAACAGAACTGTCCTTACCATGGAGGACCTTGGTATGGCTGTTGGAGAGTACGGCGTTAATGTCAAACGAAGCGAGTTCTATCGCTAGGCTGTGTTTCTAAAAGACGTGGATACTTGATTGTAAGGCGTTACGGTATGGCGTTCACGGAAGGACTTGGGTCCGTAAATGATATCAGCATCACCACCAGCAGAATCAGAACTGGTTACAATAGATCGCCTTTTAAATGCGTATCGATCCCTTCGTTGAAATCATTGCTCTAGTGATGTTACATGTAGTTTTCTTTTAGTACATGGGTATACCCAGATTCCAGTTGTTATCCTATTCAAACAGACTACCTCTTGTCCCAAATGTTGGGCTTTCGTGTACTGTAAAAACATATCAGTATGTCTTGTCACTTCGTTTTGAAATGTCTAGCTTACGGTGAGAACTCGCCAAGCTTGTGTCCAACCATATCCTCAGTGATGGTCACCTCGTGGTAATCCTTTCCGTTGTGCACCTCGAACTTGAGACCGACAAAGTTGGGCAGAATCGTAGCTGATCGGGCTTGTGTTCGTACCGGAGGCACCTTGTCACTGGAGGACTTGGGCCAGACAATGGGGAGGCTATCGCATGTTAGAAACGGTGGGCAGTCAGTCGAGATCGGGTCGGCAGGCTTACGGCACCAGGTGTGGCCCTGTCGACGAATGTTAGCAACCGACAAACCCCTGAGACGTAAATTCAACATACCCTTCCACACGGAACGCTTTAGAAGAAACCGTGTCGCATGCATTATCGCTGGCACATGTCGTTCTCGAAATTTCAGGTCGGCATCACCAAGCTTCACCATGCGACGGCTCAAACCGGGGTGTTTTTCCGGATGGTTAGTCCGGTGCTGTGCACGTGACAGCCAAAAAGCATGGACATCACGCTCAGTGTAAAAAATAAACAAGCAGATACTCCATTTTTAACAAGGTATACTGATTGAATTATTTTATTTCTATACCGTTCGCAGACCTCTTCTTTACCCCGGCCTTTGTCGTCAACATGTTCTGAGTGGACGGCTCTCGGCACTTTGTGGCTCGTCAACCTGAATCTTGAGATGATTTTGTATATACGGAAAAAGATTCCCACCAACGAGATGAAAATGCTTGTTTCAATCACGGATGATCTTTTCAAAACATTGTGAATTAGTTGCGTCAACTTGATGTGTTTGATTTGGAGCTGAACCCCAGGCAGAAGAAGTCTCAATGATGAGATGCCAAGCCAAGTGACCCGTAACAGCCAAGACTTTCACTATCGTACAAACTCGAGTCAACAATCACAGAGTGAAATATGTTTCTATTATACAGCTGTCAACGATTACAGCTATTCTCGCGGGTGCTTCCCGTCGGCAATCCGGCGTATTGATTAAATATCAGGGGCCATTAGCTTCTGTTTCAGACGAGCAAACAGGGAATACTTGTCCACCCAAACTGGGTCATGGAAGGACATGTTCCTCTTCTTCTCCAGAGTCCGATCGAAACTTGGAACAGACCACCCGAGTCTATGCCATGTGGGCACACGGAAGAATCATCGCGAATGAGTGGATTGACTGACCCATGTCAGACCTCATCTTAATGAAAGTCCTGCAACCATGCAATGCAGAGTTGCAAAAGTTGGGCAGAACATGGAGGTGTATATAAAGTCGCCATGTATCCCAAGTTGTTTCTGGATCTGTGTGGCTCGTTGACCGATCCTCTGACAATCCTTTAAAACAAGAAACGAAACTTCAGTCTCTCTCTCTCCCTCTCCCCCTATAGCAAACATGCGTTTCACCGATCTTCTTCTCGCCAGCGCCGGCGCTACACTTGCTCTGGCTGCCCCTTCCACCGAAAAGCGTGCTGCGGGCAAGTTCCTCTTCACCGGTTCCAATGAAGCTGGTGGTGAGTTTGGCGAGGGCAACCTTCCTGGAACGCTCGGCAAGGACTACACATGGCCTACTACCAAGTCCATCGACGTAAGAACTCAGTCACTCATAACTCGTGGCTCATACTGACTGAGTTAGACTCTTGCAAGCACTGGTATGAACACCTTCCGTGTTGGCTTCCGTATGGAACGCATGACTCCTAGCGGCATCACTGGTGCTCTTGACGAGACCTACTTCAAGGGTCTTGAGAGCGTTGTCAACCACATCACCAGCAAGTAAGTGATCAAAGCTTACACTATACATAAAACTTATCTAACAAGTGCAGGGGCAACTATGCTGTGATTGACCCTCACAACTATGGCCGCTTCAACAACCAAATCATCCAGAGCTCCGCCGACTTTGGCGCCTGGTGGTCAAAGGTTGCCAAGCGCTTCGCCAACAACAAGAATGTCATCTTCGACACCAACAACGAGTACCACGACATGGAAAACTCTCTTGTTGCCAGCCTTAACCAGGCCGCCATCGACGCCATCCGCAAGGCCGGCGCCACCTCTCAGTACATCTTTGTCGAGGGTAACTCTTACACCGGTGCCCACAGCTGGGTCTCCAGCGGCAACGGCGAGGCTCTCAAGAACCTGAAGGATCCCCAGAACAAGATCATCTACCAGATGCACCAGTACCTCGACTCTGACAGCTCCGGTACTCACGAGGACTGTGTCAGCACCACCATTGGTGTTGAGCGTGTCAAGGAGGCTACCAAGTGGCTCAAGGATAACAAGAAGAGGGGTATCATTGGCGAGACTGCCGCTGGTCCTAACGCTCAGTGTATTGAGGCTCTTAAGGGTGAGCTCCAGTACTTGCACGATAACTCTGATGTCTGGACTGGCTGGTTGTACTGGGCTGCTGGACCTTGGTGGGGTGACTACATGTACAGCATGGAGCCTGAGACGGGTACCTCTTACAAGAAGGTTCTTCCTCAGATCAAGAAGTTCATCGGTGCTTAGGGATTTCAACTCCAAGCTTTGGTGAGCTAGAAATGGGGAGAGTTTCGAACTGGCGATTATTGTTACAGTATATATTTGATCGACGTACATAGATAATTTCTTGAACTCAATTATCACCAATTCGTTAACTATCATTTACTTGGGCGTTGTGTTGAAGGTTATTTTGTATCAACTTGCCAGAGCCAGCCATGATTCTAAAATGGTAACTCATCATTAGACTGTATGAAAACAGTGGCTGTATATACTCTGAAACTGCGATTTGGATCCACGAGACAACTCCCGTGTTGTATTCGTGTAAGTGATACAGGGTAAGCTGATCAGGAACGCCATCCATGGTGGGGTATCACGTGAAGTCGAGACCTTGCGATGGATGGGAATGGTGAGCGGGCGTCCCCCAAAAGAGCAATTAGGATTGTCCGATTCAAAAACACCAAATTTCTGGCATCCCTTTTACATCGCCGTTTTAACAGCGTATCGTTTGTTCTTACAAACTCATGCGATTCGAACAAAAATAATACGAAGCCGCAACAAACGGCGTACGCCTCTTCCACGACACCCCTGTCTGCGTGTTACTATCTCCTAGAAAGAAGACACCTTCGCTCTTGGCTACCTAGGTAGATAATCTTTAACGAACAAAAACCCGCTTTCAACCCCCGACGCTTGACGTACGATTGATACCTCGTACTTGACGACTATCACCTACACCTAGCGACCCCAGAACAATAAAAAAATTCGATGCCCAGCGCAACGGCTTCCGGAGCTGATACGGGTGGTTCGGCTCGATCTCGCGATCACAAGCAAGGTAACCAGGGACGAACCTTTACACCGGACCAGGAAGCAGCAGTTATCCGTATCCGAAAATGCGAGCCCACTGCCTTTTATGACGTCTTGAACCTTGAGAGCGTCAAGACAACATGTACCGAATCCGAGATCAAGAAGGCTTACAGGAAGCAATCGCTTCTTACCCACCCCGACAAGAATGGACACCCCCATGCAGATGAGGCTTTCAAGATGGTCAGCAGAGCTTTTGGAATTTTGGGCGACAAGGAAAAGAGGGAGAAGTTTGATAAGTTCGGCGGAGATCCTGATAGTCGATTTGCCAGCGCTCAGGCAAACAACCCTTTCTTCAACCAGCGAGCCGGTGGTGGTATGGGTAGAGGTGGCCCGATGTTCCAGGATGATTTGACTCCAGAGGAGATGTTTGCCCGTTTCTTTGGAGGAGGAGGCGGTGGCTTTGGCGGTGGTGGTCCATTTGGAGGTAAGCAGCACCGATTGTCCAAGTTGTGAGACTCATACTAATATCACAGCTTTTGATACAGGCCCTCAATTTGTCTTTAACTTTGGTGGAGGCCCCGGAATCAGAGTGCATCAGTTTGGTGGAGGAAGGCCAAGAACGAGACCTCGAGAAGCTACTGGTGGTGCGCGACAGGAAGAAGGCAACGCTTTCCAAACCCTCCTGGGTTTACTGCCCATCATCCTGTTCTTTATCCTGCCCATCATCACCTCCTTCTTCTCGGGCGAATCTGGCACGTCAGCGGGATCGAATCCTCGCATGGTTTATGACAATCCTCTACATCCTTACACCCAGGAGCGCACGATGCCGAATCTGAACACTCCCTACTACGTGAACCCCGACGACGTGGCCAAATACTCTCAAACCAAACTCAACAAACTCGATCGCACAGCTGAACACCAGCTGCTGAGGCACCTCAAGAACGAATGTGAGAATGAGTTGATCTACCAACGGAGGTTGGAGGATGCCGCTACAGGATGGTTCTACCAGGATCCCGACAAGATGGCGCTCGCACAGTCGTACTCAAAGCCGTCTTGTGAACGATTACGCAACCTTGGAGTCAAGTTCTAAGGACGTGTATGTGTGTGTTTGTAGACGGGTTAAAGCCAAGTCGATGAGATATATATGTACCTTTTTTGAATAGGAGTCGGCGTTGTGGCATTTCTGGGACTGCATGGCGACGAAGGAAACCGGACCTAACTAACGCGCAAGGGAAGGGGAAGAACGACGCCCATAATCAAATTATGTATCATTCAGCGTATAATTCTTAAGGTTGTATTTCCTATGGAGATTTTGTGATGTGAGGTGTTGGATTTGTTGCACTCGAATGGATCGCTACTTTGATTCGTAGTCATGATGGACTTGGACCCTTGGCCTGAGCGTTGTGGCAGTTTGAGACTATTAAATGGCGGATGGGGCTAACGATTAGGTCGTCCCTAAAGTGGAGGGTTGAGATGGTAGATCTATCCTGCCTTAGCAGTTACCTGCTCAATGCTTTGCTACTTTGGTCTGACTTTGTTCTACTGCATATGAATGTTCGTGACTCCATGTTTGTGTAAGTCGTTCATGTCTCAGACTGTCTCAGTTTCCTCCAACTGATTGACGTCTATGCGGTCAGTCTAGACCAAGGGTAATGACAGCCGAGAGGAACCCTCAACTTAGCTGCCATTCTCAAGTCACCAATCCTGCTGTGTAAGCGATGAGCCAGGCATCCATCTACTGAAAACATATGGTATTTCCTTGCACATTCATTGTAAAGTCCTTCTCAGCAAAAGCAACAGGAACAAGGACCTACTAAGGCCCACGTCATCGTTCCCGTTACGGCCCGTGGCTGTGGTAATCAAGTGGCGGGGCAGACGTACGGAGCATGCGTACACTGAAGGGTACAGGCTTACAGGCAGACAGGCTAAGGCTACAGCTCGGGTGGAGGCATCCGACAAGACACCAGCATCAATCAACACCAGCCAAAATTACAATTCAGCTCCGCGCATGCCATCCTTTTCTCCTCATTTGTTCCTGGAAGATCAAGAAACAATTCTCCATCTCTCACCATTTGCTCCTCGCTTCACAGTAGCTTCTATCCTCAACGAATTGCTTCCTTTCACGTTGCACCGCCACCTACAGAGTGGAACGGATCCAGTGACGACACATCTCCCCACACGAGCTATTGCTGCTACAAGCAAGGTTGAACGAGCTGGTCGAGAGAGGGATAGCTGCGAGATTGATTCATTCATGTGAACGAGGATATTTCGGCGATAACATCACTCTGCTTCTATTGCAAATACCCTTTGATTTTATGCATACATCGTGCAACGCTCCTGCAACAGTTGCGAATCGCCCCCCCCGCAATTACTTGCGACAGTGCATCAGGTCGCAGCGGCAAGGGTCAAAGACCGGTTCATTCACATGCTCTTGACATGTTCCTTTGACACTTGAACTTTACCACCTCGAAACTACACCGATTGGCACTATATACAAAAATATGTCGAATAATCCTTGGGCCGAAGGAGGGAATGACAGTGGCTGGGAGGATATTGGACCCCGCCGCAATGGACAGCCCACTTCAACAGATACAACAAACCCTCAAACCATCCCTACGATTCTAAGACCTGGCGGCGCCTTTGATAACCAGGACGAACAACAGGCATGGGGAGAAGCCATAGAACAGCCGAGCGACCAACGGAACTCCCAAGAAACACCCGGTGTGCTAAAACCAGGCGGAGACAGAGCAGGAACAAATCCCTTTCTACGAAAGAAGGTACCCCAAAGACAGGAAGAGCCGCCGACCGATACTTTCGCAAGATTGGGTCTCGATGAGCCCAACACGAACCCATGGCAGCCGGCGATTGATGCGCAAAATGCTACACAACAACCACAAGCACCTGCGCAACCGATTCCAAACCTTTTAGATGATAATATCCCCAGAGATAGATGGACACCAACCCCAGAACCATTACCTGCCGGATCACCAGGTATGGTCTCGCTACTATCAGACAGAGGATCTTCTGCTTGGGATGAGGACCCATTAGGGAGGAACGACAAACCACCTGCACCACCCATGAAGCTCTCCGAAGAGATCACTGGGGATACAAGTATATGGGATGATGCAGGTGGTGCTGAAAAAGGAAAAGCCAAAGCCACGGGAGAGGCGAGGTCAGGATCGCCTGATGATTGGAATCTGATAGAATCAGAACCTGCAACAAGTCCCATCAAAGAGCTTTCAACTGAGAAGCCCCCATTACCTCCTAGACAACCGACGCTGCCAACAGATGGAACATCTTGGAGGCCTTCCAGAGACCCAGTCGATGGAAAGACCGAGACGTATCAAATTAAGAACATACACTGGCACGACTCAAGCTCACCAAAGAACCCACGAATATCACCGATCTTGATCCAGAATGCAAACGGACCCTGCCCTCTTGTTGCTCTAGTCAATGCGCTTACGTTGACGACGCCTGCCGACATTGAAGACACTGCCCTTGTGCAGACCCTTCGATCAAGGGAACAAGTCAGCTTGAATCTGCTCCTGGATGCTGTTTTTGATGAGCTCATGTCACCACGGAGGACCAGCTCCGAGGATGCCCTGCCAGATGTCGGTGACTTGTATGCCTTTTTACAAAGCTTACATACTGGTATGAATGTCAATCCACGCTTCATTCCAACAGAGAGTATCAAAGACGCTTATAAGCGTACGTCATTGACGCATCTGCATCCTGCCGAACGAGGGGATCTGATCCCGGGAACTTTCGAAAACACGGCTGAGATGGGTTTGTATGCTACGTTCTCTATTCCGTTGATTCATGGATGGCTGCCACCAAAGAATGAGCATGCGCATGATGCGCTGGAACGACAGGCGGCATCATACGAGGATGTTCAAAATCTCCTTTTCCGGGAGGAAGAGCTTGAACAAAAGTTGTCGGATCCTGAAGGCGGACTCAGCGAGTCTGAGCAGCAGTTGTATCAAGACATCATAATCATCAAGGAATTTTTGGAAAGTTCGGCCACTCAGCTTACGCCTTGGGGCATCGAAGTCATTGGCAAGGCCATCAGACCTGGTACTTTTGCTATTCTCTTCCGAAATGACCATTTCAGTACTTTATACTGCCACCCGCAATCTATGCAGCTCATCACATTGGTGACAGATGCGGGTTTCAAATCTCATGATGAGATTGTATGGGAGACGTTGTCAGACATCAATGGTGGCAACACCGAGTATCTTTCCGGAGACTTCCGGGTTGTAGGTTCAGGCGGCGCTGGTCCCTCGGCAAGCGCAGGAAACTATTCCAGCAATGACGGTGGAGAATGGACGACAGTACAGAATGGACGCGGGAAGGCGCCAGAGGCTGACGAAGCTCCGATGAGCCCAAGCGCCGAGCAAGAAGATCGGGATTTGGCTCTTGCATTACAATTACAAGAGGAGGAAGAGGAAAGGCATAGAGCAGAAGAGGCACGAAGACGAAGAGAGAGCATGCTTTCTGAACAATTTATTGAGCAGCAAGCTCTCCAACCGCCAAATGCAACACGCGGCAACCGCGGAGGTCGCGGAGGAGGCCGTGGAGAGGGTCGTGGAGGAGGTCAAGCTGCTAGAGGAGTTCCACGAGGTCGAGGCGGAGGCGTCACTAGAGGAGCAAGTGGTCTCGTCCCAGGCCGCAACAGTTCTGTCAGCGCGCCCACGACAAACACGATCAACGCGCAGCCCAGAATACCCACGCAAAGGGTACGATCACTTATCCCAGCTCAGCCGCCTCGGCCAGCAGTGTCACGACCGGCAGATGAAGCAGCAGACGACGCGCCGCCGTCCTACGAGCAGTCGGCACACGACAGAACGTACCAGCCGCCGGTGGGACACCCTTCTCACGCTGGCAGCAGTCCTACGATATCAAGGCAGACAACAGCTGCGAGTGTTAACCCGTCGATGCCGATGGGGCAGAGACCTTTTGGTCAGTCTGCGGGCAGACGTCCGTCAGGTCCTGGGATGGGGATGAATGGTAATGTGCAGAAGGAGAGGGACTGTGTTGTGATGTAAGGAGGAGAATACGAGATATGCACTACGAAGGCGAAGGATCTTTAATGGGTAATTCAAGCATGGCGTTTCCCCAAGATGATGTATTTTATGTTTCACTTGTAGTCGAGTGTACAAGAGACGAAATTAGTAGGTCAGTTTATGAGACTTAGATCACACTTCTTGGGTCATTTATTTTATATCCTAAAGCCTGGAGGCCAACCTTTCTAGTTCCCAATGGTTTAAGCAGTATACATTATATATGTCGGTGTTACAGTGGTAAAAGCAAAAGGGATTGAGATCCTAGTGGTAATTGAGGCTTATATACTTCAACACACAGGAACTATCAGAGCTGGTAGCAAAACTACTAACATATCACCTACTGTCAAGAACACCTCAAAGAGTATCATTGTTGGCCAACTTGTAAAACACAAGTAAGCCGGTGAGATTCCTAGTATATCGTGGAACAGAGTTGAATGTTAATTATAAGAACAAATCTATCATTCTATTCGAACTCTTATTGCAGATCAAAGACTTCGTCAATACCTCCCAGCCGTCTTGTTCTAATACCCTGATGCCGTGATACTGACATTTACGCTAACTATGTGCCACCCAAAGTGGCAGGCGGTAGGAAATGTCAGAATAGTGGTTGCACAGTTACCCGCTTGAACTTTGGTTGACATCATGGAAGGAAGAACAATCCAATTTATGCCATTCATCAATTTTGTTCCTACGAGAAATAGAATTACTAATTCACCCGGCTTCATTTTCAGTTCTTCTCTTGAAATTTCCCTTCTCCAGTTGTGTTGTTGAGACGCATACCCCTACTTGGTAGTGTGCTGTCATCATGGCTATTATTGAAGGGTGGTTA
Source organism: Fusarium nodosum (assembly GCA_014898975.1). Classification (NCBI taxonomy): domain Eukaryota; kingdom Fungi; phylum Ascomycota; class Sordariomycetes; order Hypocreales; family Nectriaceae; genus Fusarium; species Fusarium nodosum. The sequence continues at coordinate 9,407 of JAAVUE010000119.1, read as the reverse complement.
CCACCCACTCGGGAAAACTACAATACCATCCTCACTTTCTGGCAGATCGCTTATCCGGTGGTAAGAAAAGGACCCCTGAAATCATGTGAAATATTCAACGTCTGACATGAACAAACAGATTGGTTCAATGCAATGGCTTACCAAGTGGTATGGCATGGGCAAAACTTCGGTATCCAGTCGCCTTAACCTGCCAGGCCGTATAGGCTGGTTGACCATGGAGGCTCCGGGTGCCATGACGCTGATGTACCTGATGAAAGTTCTTCCTGAACAACATGGCATCGACGATCTGCCGTGGCAGAACAAGGTCCTTGCGGGTTTGTTTGTAAGTTGAGAGTTCCTGGCTTGTTGTCTACCCGTTCGTCTTGCCGTAGAGGGGGGGATGTTTGCTACCGAGGTAGCGCCCTCATGAGGAGTAAAGGAGGCTAACAGGGTAATTTAGGTGATTCACTACTCTTACCGCGCGGTCATGTTCCCCTTTCTCCAGCCGTCCATGTCGCCCTTGCACATTGCGGTGTGGTTACTAGCTTTCAGCTTTCAGATGTTCAACGCGACATGTCTGGGCTCGTGGCTTGCAGCTTACGGGCCCGTCACAGAAGCAGAGTGGTCATCGCAGTCGTCTATCCTGCAGTTCTCGGCAGGAATTTTAATATTCTATCTTGGACTGTCTGGAAACTTTTTTCACGATGAAGAGCTTCGTGACATCCGACGCCGGGAGATGCAGCGGCAGGAGCGCGTCAAGCTGGAGCAGAACAGCAAGGTCAATGGAAGCCAGAGCCATGATGGTAAAGGAGCGGAGAAGCATTACCAGATTCCGCAGGCGGGCCTGTTCCGGTACGTGCTGTTTCCACATTACCTGTGCGAGTGGGTAGAGTGGGCTGGGTTCTGGATGGCAGCGGGTTGGGGATGCGGGCCTGCGAGGGCGTTTCTCGTGAACGAGGTGTTTTCAATGCTTCCGAGGGCTGTGAGGGGAAAGAGATGGTACATGGAGAGGTTTGGAGAGGACAAGGTTGGGAAGAGGTGGGCAGTTATCCCGGGAGTTTGGTGAGCTAGTTGGATTGCTGTAGGAGCTGTATGTATGCACTATGCTAGACTGACATGAAGGGTCGGGCTGAGGTTTAGCCTGGTGTTTTGTGATTAAGCATATTACTTAGTATGGAATTAGTAGGTGACTACTAGGTGTATACGGTATGATGGGATTTGATATCATGACAAGCAAGAACCGATGGTAAGAGCCGAAAGGGAACAGCCGAAAGTATGATTGATTAATGATGGAGCAATAGAGTTTTTTTTTTCTCTTTAAGTTTGATAACCGATAGACGGCATTTGTTATTTATGGGTTCGACTATGCAATAGCATGACTTGTATGGAATTTATTATAGGTAACTACGTTGTGACTCTGTTGTGTTGGAGACAGATTCGAGACTTGCCGACTCCAATTGCCGATGGATCCTTGGCACGGATCAAAGTGACCCTCCAACTCCGCATCAAGAGCTTGGATGGACCATTCAGACGATTAAAATTACCCCAGAAATCCGGGGAAAGAAGAGAGTCGAGAAACTAGTAATGTAATTAATCTTACGATTTGCTAGGTAATTCATGTTTGATTTGTGGACTCGTTGAATCTGGGGAAACGGGAGTTTAGATAGATCCAAGATCTGGGGAAGGCCTGTTGAATCTGGGGGACAATTGTCAGTGTTCGGCAGTAGACATGCATGTATCAAAGATATGTACGTATTTTATTGGAGTCACCCTTTTAATTAACCGTCTTGCCGAATATGTTTAAATGCTCTTTAGAGATTGGCTGCATTTCGACCGTTTTCTCCACGTGGTGGTTGATAACTGACAAGTGCGAATCTTGTTTTGCAGAGACATGTTCTACGTAGCCTAGTATCTACCTACTCTGTATAGTAATGATGATCAATTCTCCAACATTAAGCGTTAGACTTTTTTGTTTAACTTTTTAGATAGTTGATAATTCCCCGCATCTTAGAGCGACTACTATCTGTCTGTCAATTCGCCTAGAATAGCTTAACTTGACATTCATTCATTCAGATTCCATCGACTTGGCCGAGATTCTGTTGATTGAGATGATGAGCGACTGGCTGTTCTGTTTGACACAGACAAAGATAACAATCAAGTCATATTAGCCGAGACAACCAATACACACACCTTTCTACTGCACAAAGAATGAGGGTTCCATCAGCGGATGAAAAGGGAAAATAAGAAAGGGAAAAAAAATACAATGTTGCGGGGGAAGCCATGCCAAATGCAACACAAGACCCTTGGCTAGACTCCTCCTCTCCTCCGCCTCTACTGTAACTAGAACAGCTAGGGGCAAAAACGCTCACACTTTCCTCTCATTCTCTCTTCTCTTTTCTCAAAGAACCCAGTCAAAGTTTCTCGTGAGGGGAAATACACACCAGATTTTGATAAATTAGACACACCCTCCAATTCACTTCTAACAAGAGGGGTTCGCTACCCTTTTCTATACAGCACTTATCCCGACACGGTAGCCCGAGGTGCTATCAATTCCCTTGACTTTTGCTATATCAATCAAGCTCGACCCTGCTCCCCTTATTTTAACTCCTACCATTCCCCTTCCAATTCTGATCTGCAGTCCAGTCCGGTTCAGTCCAGAACACAGACTAGCTTTGTTTTTTATTTTATCTTATAATAATAAGCTTAAGTCTGTGTGTTTGTTGTTTTAGTTCCTACAACACCACCACACACACACACACACACACACACACACACACGCTCTCTCTCAATAGTCAATCATGGCTACTACCTCTTCTGATAGAGACCAGGAGAAGGGCTTTGATGAGAGGTCCGAGATGAAGGATATCTCTGGTCTTGGCAACACCGTTCATGATGCTGCTGGCCATGGCCACGCTGCCACTGACGCGTGAGTCTTGAGTCTCATTTTCACTATTACTTCAAAGTCTGAACTCAAAACTGACACAACAACATAGCTACGGCAACGCTCTTGTACAGTTCGACCCAGCTGCTGAGCGTCGACTACGATGGAAACTCGACTTGTACACTGTTCCCACCGTCGCTGTCTTGTATCTCTTTTGCTTCATCGACCGTGCCAACATCGGTACGTCTCTTTTCCATCTTGGCTCATCTCTACTCAAAAAATCCTAACATGTTTCCTCCCAGGTAATGCTCGTATCGCTGGCATGGGAGTCGATCTTAACCTCCAGGGCTACGACTACAACAAGATCCTCTCCGTCTTTTACATCTCATACATCATCTTCGAAATCCCCGCTACCGTCACCTGTAAATGGATGGGCCCTGGTTGGTTCCTCCCGGCCACCTCTCTAGCTTTCGGTATTGTCAGTGTCGCCACGGCCTTTTGCAAAACCCAGGGTGCTCTCTGTGGTGTTCGTTTCCTGCTCGGAATCTTTGAGGCTGGCATGCTTCCCGGAATCGCCTACTACCTGTCCCGATGGTACAAGCGCTCTGAGCTGACTTTCCGTCTGTCGCTCTACATGGTCATGGCTCCTCTGGCTGGTGCCTTTGGTGGTCTCTTGGCCAGCGCTATTCTCAAGCTCCCTCACTTTGGAGGTCTTCACGAGTGGCGAATGATCTTTGCTATCGAAGGTGTCATCACCATTGGTCTCAGTCTCCTCTCCTTTGTCACCCTCACCGACCGACCTGAGACCGCCCGCTGGCTCTCACAGGAGGAGAAGGAACTCTGCATCGCCCGTGTCAAGTCAGAGCGTCTCGCCCAGACCGAAGTCGTCGACGGTATTGACCGAATCAAGCTCTGGCGCGGTGTCTCCAACCCCATCACTCTCCAGATCGCCTTCATCTTCCTCTGCAACAACATTACCGTCCAGGGTCTCGCCTTCTTCCTCCCCACCATCGTTGGAACCATCTACCCCGACTACAGCGTCGTCCAGAAGCAGCTTCACAGTGTTCCTCCCTACGCTGTCGGTGCCGTCTTTGCTCTCGTCTTCCCTGCCATCAGTTGGTGGGTTGATAGGCGACAGATCTTCATCATTCTCTCTGCTCCCACCGTCATTATCGGCTATGCTATGTTCTTGGGATCAGAAGCTGCTAGTGTTCGATACGGTGCTTGTTTCCTGATTGCCAGCACTTGCATGGTCTTGGGTACCATGACAAACGCTCACATCAGTGCCAACGTTGTCAGTGATACCGCTCGAAGCAGTGCAATTGGTCTCAACGTAAGTAATTCCTTCAACAATCCTTTTCAACCCTTTACTCACACTATTTCTCGCAGGTCATGTTTGGCAACATTGGTGGTCTCATCGCTACTTGGTCCTACCTCGAGAAGGACAAGCCTAACTACCCCATCGGTAACAGTCTCAACTGTGCCGCAGGATGTCTCATCTTCCTCATTAGCATCTCAGGATTCCTGTGGATGAAGTGGGACAACAGACGACGCGACAAGAAGAACGTCGAGCAGGAGCTGGCAGGTCTTTCTCCCCAGGAGATTGCCAACCTCGATTGGAAGCACCCTGGTCACAGATGGCACAACTAAAACGTGCGTGTGCAGTGCATTTATTACGGTTTTGGTTGTTAGCGGATGGAATTTGCATGTTTGGGTTCTTATTTTTTGGTTACTACCAAGCCAAGAAGGAATTGTCAGAGAATTTGCAAACAATGAATAGCGTCTTGATTCTCTATCAACTTGCTCCAAGTGATGCTTATTCTATACTTTACTGCTCAGTGTGACATGACTGCTCTTACCACCTCTTAGAAAAGTTGGCCTATGAGCTTTAGGGTTCAAAAATAAATAGCCTAAGAAGCCTGATCTAAGTAGCAGAAACTGATCTACTGATTTTGTCTCTTATGCTCCCTGCGGCCAGTTTTTCTACCCGGATACACCTCCCATAGAAGAAAAGGCATGCTTATACATGCGCATACAATGTATATGGTTGTACAGGCAAGTGTTAAAAAGGGCAAAAATCAAAAAAAGAAAATCTGCGTATCGCAGATGGCTGGATCTCTCCCGCCGGGAATTGAACCCGGGTCTCAAGCGTGACAAGCTTGCATACTGACCACTATACTACGGAAGATGAACAATCTGAAGACTGTTGTAGCTGGGGGGGTTGTTGACGATCGATCGACTATTGGTAAATAATACATCTAGGGCACGAACGTCCTCCTTGTTAAAGCAGGCGTAGACTCAGTTCAACCTGGAATTGGAGTCTTTGAATCTCCTTTAGGGCCAAATACAGTTTATGATTATACGCCTAAAAGGATTAGAAAATTTAGCTACTAGAGGCATAAGGGATAAGATTCGTAAGTTATTTTATGCTATTTAAACACTCTTGTGCTAGTTGTTTTATAACCTAAGGCTTTTAGAAGACTTGCCTCATCTTCCAGTGCCTAGTTTCGGCCCGCTCCCAGCTTATGGAATAGTTTTATTTCCAGTATATACTTTTATCAACACAATTTACCTAAAGCAATCAAACATAGTGTCTCTCACTTTACCGATTAACGAGAGTTACCAGCCTTCCCAGCTCTCGACATCGTCCTGGCCTCGCCCACGACCACCTCGAATCTCGCACAGAACACCTGTGCTGTTGTGGCTTAGGGAAGTCATCCAATAACTATTAATCCAAGCCTTGGTTTTACTGGGGCAAACCCTCCGAAGTGGGTTCTTGTGTATCTTTCTGACTGATGCTGGATCGCTAGGCGATTAGCGGAACGGCTGTTGCAACCTTGATTTAAGCTTACTGCTTACTCTGAGAGAGTGATCGACCGCACAGGTAGCTAGTGGAATTTCGCGTCCGTCGGTTATCAGATGACTTTCGAAGGGTCGTTGATATTGATATTGCAGGGTTGAATCTGTTCAATTTAGGTCTTGCTGTAGATCTCGCTTATACTGATAGATGCCTGCACTCGGATCGAGTTGTACTTCGAACGATATGGAGTCTGCAGTCACTCGGCTGATCAGCATCGGAACTGTTGGTTCTGCAAAGGCACTTCGAGCTGAAGCGCAAAGGCAGGCTGTGGTTTCCCTGGGCAACATGCAATGTATACTGCCAAAATTAATAACCAATAGAGAACTAAAAAAGTCATGCAACTGGACCTGGACGGATGTTTCAAAAACGTTGGAAGCTGAATCACGAAGTAAAACAAACCAGTCAAAGAAGTACTAAATTTAGGCAAGTCTTTTTGTTACCTTTGATCGAGGTCCCGGTCAACCTGAACCTTTCACATTCCTCAAATCTTTCACAGATGCCATCGGCTTCTTGCCTCACCGTCATCATGGAACAAACCAAACGGTCGGAGTTGCAAACCCTCATGGAGCTTGAGAGCGTCTCTGACGCTCGCTCCAATAAACTGGGAGAATCACTTCGGCAATCTTCACCATCGTGGCTTAGGAGAGTGGGTTTCTCCATACCTCTTCTCATTATTCCAATTGCCTATACCAGTATCTGTCGCACTCTTCCGTGCCGAACGAGGTTCAACACTAGGCTCTCTGGAATTCCTATTGACCAGTCAGACCACGGCATCTGCTCTGAAAAACTTTGTTACCATGGGTTGGATCGGTAGTTGGGCCATTGCTGTTCTCACAGTATGGTCCCTTAGTCCTTTAGGAGGTCAAGCCACGCTTCGTTCATTACATCGTCAGCAGAACCCTACATTTACAAAAACAACAGCAACATACTTTCTTGGTAATAACAAAACCGAGGTCGGTATGTATTATTCCATGGGAGCGAGTGTGTTCATGGGTGCATCCGCTCACGCATCCCTTATTTCCGATATGAGAACCGTTCTTTCTGCTTCTTTCTCACAACGGGATACTCTTGTCTCTCATGCCAACAGCAGCAGTCCTCACTATAACGATACCATTTCTGATCTTGGAGGTAAATGGGAAGCTTCACGCAGTGGACGCAGAGATCTCTGGCGGAACGTCCGCATTCCTTTCATCCAACTGTTGCCAGGATACAAGAGTGACGACCCGCACGCCTGGGTACCGGTTCCTGACGATGAAATCGTCCCTTACACTTCGTTGATAGGACTCCCCATCAGAAATGGTTCACTTGAAGGACCTGGAAACTCAACCATGATGGTTCATTTCCATTATATGACTCTTTCGTGTGGGAAAATCTTCAATGGAAGCGAATGGGTCACAAAGGGTTCGACAAAGCTATGGTTTCACAATACCAGCTCTGGCATCGCTTTAAAGCAGCAAGGCAAGGCTGCTAGTCCAGGCAACCGAAACATCTGGCTCGATTTCCTCAACAATTCAATGACTGCAGAGCATCAAAATCTCCCATCTGGTGTTGAGCCACAGTCCAAGTTGCAACTTGTGATGGGCGGCGAATGTCAGGATACATTACCAACTGCGAATAACCTGACCCTGGATACGAAACTTACTACGATGCTCAGAGTCTGCAACGTCAACACTTCATATATCGACATGGAAGTTGCCTGTAAGAGATTGGCAGTCGATGCTGATTTGGTATGTCAGGCTGATCGGGTTCGACATGCGCCTTCGTATCCGATCAATGGCAACTGGGCGCCACTTTCGAATTTCAGAATGCCTCAAAGTATTCTCACGGAACTGACATACATGGGTGCAAGTCAACATATAGCAGAGCCTACCCTTCTAGAGATGTATTTGAGGGATCCTCTAGGGTTGTTCCAGCGCGTTCGTGGAGGGTACTTGGAAGATTATGACCCGATGAACGAACTTGGGTGTTTCGCCTCTCTTCCAACAGAGGTTATGGAAAAAAGACTTGCAACTGCACTGAACACCATTGTCGTGTCCTCGCATGATATGGATTTATTAACCAGTGGGAAGGGGAGAAATTTTAAAGTAGGACAAGAGCATTGGCAAGACACAACTGCATTATGGACAGGATTCGACAGAGACATCTACGCGTTGAACAAGCCGTGGTTTGTCACGTCAATAGTTTCGACCGTGATATTGATCATTTGCGCCGTTGCCAACATTGTTATTCGTCAATGCATCAAGGCACCTGACTTTCTGGATTACATCACCGGTCTTACGAGGGATTCTATGTTTATTGATTTACCTCAAGATGGAAGTGGAAAGAGTGGTCCTGATCGGCTTGCAACGATCAAGAATGTCAAGGTCCGAATTGGTGATGTTTATCATGGGCGTGAGGTTGGAAGGATCGCTTTGACGACAGAGCTGAACAGCCCGAAACTGAGATGGCACAGAATTTACTCTTAGAATCCAAGTATAACTGAGTTGGTCTGATAGACTTGAAAAATGTTTAGGTACAAACTCAGTTATGAAGATGACTTCTTCACAGTTCTGTGTCTAAGGGTATTAGGATCCAATAGCAGTTCCACCGCCAACAACCCCCCAACTACAGCAATCTTCAGATTGTTTCATCTTCCGTAGTATAGTGGTCAGTATGCAAGCTTGTCACGCTTGAGACCCGGGTTCAATTCCCGGCGGGAGAGATCGCCACATGAGAATACTCATGAATCAAACTTTTTGTTACTTTTTGGACGCATTACGCTTACCTACTCGCCTACCTAGGTAATCAGGTACGTACAGAGAGAGAGTATCTCTGGAGATAACATTGCATGCAGATGCTAGCGTCAACGCCGCATCGGAGAGTTGATGACGACGCATTCATGCCCATGCCATTTGCGGCTACCGACGAGGTGTCGCTTTCTCCGTAGTTAGTGTAAGTTGAGGATCTATAAACAGCTTGTGGCTACAATACCTTTTCTTTGTAGAGTTCTGGAAAGTATTTTGCCAATTGGTTAGTTACCGCGCGGAGTTAACGGATAGAAAGAGGTGGAAATATCTCTTGTTTGTGTAGAAACTGGTTTTACAGTTGGCAGCTCGGGGCTTGGCTTCATCTTAGATTGACTTGGCATCCGTGGTTTAACGGGCAGTTGGCGATTTTAGCACACGACAGTTTGCTCTGTGGGGCTTAGCGCTGCCGAGAAGTAAGCAAGCAGCCCACTAAAACTGTACAGTGGCCCCCCTGTGAGTGAGCGCCGAGAAATGGAAGCCAACATTTGATAACGACTGGGAAATACGCGTCAGAGTCCGAGTCCTTTTCATCATACTATCACAGCCAAGATAAAATGGTGGACTCATAAATGTCACCTTGTTCGGATTGTAGTTGCCGTGGAATGCTTGGGCAGTTAGATTTCAGCCTCAACGGCTCTCTTTTGCACGTTTGCTAACTATTACCGAGAGTGACAACGCCAACAGGGCGTCCAAAGTCAAAGTTTAATGCCGAGATATACAAATCTCTAAGGGAGTCCAGATCTCCCAGTGTGAATAACATACGACTTTAAAAAGAAGCATATTATAATACAAGTCGTCACCCCTCTCCGATGTGTTGTGTCCCTTTTCCTGTCAGACTTGTACTACTCATTCACTGTAACTGCCAATAAGCTGCAGCTGGGATTCCCCGTCTGGGCAAGGA
>JAAVUE010000117.1:0-90360 GCA_014898975.1 Fusarium nodosum | reverse complement strand
CCCCTCCCTGTTCGTCGATAACTTCCCCCCCGCCGAATCGTCAACGATCCCGCCCATGAGATGGCGCCCCAAAACGGCAAGCCTCACAACGGCAACTCGAAGCCTCGTCGACCTGGAGGGAGCAAGCTTGCTCAATCCTCCAAGCCTCTCCCGGCCATCCCACTGCCTTATGTGAAGCGTCAGGCTGCTCGAGCTAATGCTGCCTCTACCGTGACCCAGAAACCTGATGCGCCTTCACCCTCCGAATTGAAGCTCACGAATGGCAATGCATCTACTGAGGTCAAGAAGGCTGAATCTGTAGCTTCAGCTGCAGCACCTAGCTCGGTTTCTAGCCCTGTTTCGACTTCAGCTCCCAAAGCTGAGAAAGAGTCAATTGAGCTCAAGGTGGATGGCCCCTCAAAATCCAAGAATGATACCACCGACCCGGCCAATTCGCACAAAGTTTCTGGTACGTGTCAGAAATGCTCTAAGTTTGATAACTATGAACCTTGTAGCAATAAACTCACGCATGGTTACTCATATATAGTCGCATCTGTCTCCGAGCATCCCACCACCATCGAGAACGAAGACACCCACAAAAAACCTGCAGTCTCAGACCGTGCCGATCAGCCCACCACGGACAGTCAAGCTGATATTGGAGCTCGAACATCCGACAAGACCACCGAAATGGACAAAAAGCCAAACGGTGTCGCGAGTAAGGGTGAAACCAAACCTCAAGCTGGTGAGGCGCCTCAATATCGTCAAGACTATTCCGACGCTCACAACCCCGATATAGACAATCACCATATCTCCAAGATGAAGTCTCGACCTCCACCCGCTGTCCCTCCTGGCCGATACCAACTGCCTCCTGCTTTCCAACCTTCTGGCCGACCTCTGGGACCAGCTGCGAACGGTGAGCTGCGCGGCCCTCGACCCCTAATGCCTAATGGCCCGCCCCTTCACCAGGCGCATCCCAGCAACGGAAGCATTCATTTTGGCGCTTTCCATGGTTCGACAAGCTCATCCCCAGCTCCTTTGTCTGGAGGTATCGCACCTCCCCCTGGTATGCTGGGACCTGATGGTCGACCTCCCTACATGGCCCCCGGTACCAACGGATTCCCTCACATGATGCCCTACGCAGCGGAACCTGTCCCTGTCACCACTTTCGATAACTTCGGAAGACCTACTTCCATGGCTTATGGACCGATAGACTCATTCCCTCCTTATGGCAACAACTTTGGCCCCTCCACCCCGCACAGCTACCTTGACTCACAGACATCCGGTCCTCCAGACGATGTCAGCGTTTACAACCAATTCGCTTCAGCTCCAGTGCGAAACGGTGTTCTGGGCTCGGGGGAAGACAACCAGTCGCCGAACTACCCAGGTAGAATGTTTGGAGGCCCTGATTACCCACAAATGATGCAGAATGCTGGTCCTCCTCCACACATGATGTCTGGGATGGATGACGTCGAGAGCCTCATCAATCATTTCCAGCAACAGTTTGGATCTCCCGAGTTCGCTGATTGTGTCTTGGAGCTCCAATTTACCAACAGAAGAATTCTTCCAGTTCGTATTCCTGGTCATCGAATTCTCTTCTCCCGCAGCTCTGAGCTCGCAGGCGCAATGTCGAAGGGTCTTTCTCGGTCCAGCGACGTCGCACAGCTCCCCACCCTTGTTCTTGAGACAGAGAGCAAATGGATTCAATCCGATTCGTTCTACTTCGCTGTGCAGCGCCTTTACGGACTGCCTTTGTTCACCCCACCTCCTGGTTTGAAGCAGGGCACCACAACCGACGCTGGGTCATTGACCGAGCGCTTCGATTTTGCTCTTGGGTATGCTGCCTCTGGTCATCTTCTCCACTGGGATGCAGTAACTCGACGTGGCTGTGAGTTGGCCATGGAGCTGTTGGATGTGCAAACGGTGGAAAAGGCTCTGGAATTTGCGCTAGAGGGACACCGAGATGAGGGTTCCTATGATGCGTTCAAATATGGCGATGGTTCTCGAGCAATGCTCAGAGAGATTGTCTCTTTCATTGCCAACAATCTTCACCCCACCTTTAAACTCGACACTTCAGTTACCGACCCATCGAACTACGCTCGTCTCCCGGCACAGGCCGCCCTGGGTAGTAACGCCACAAACCGCAAGCTCTCACCCCCACCTATCGCCAGAGGAACTTCAGTCCATCTTAAGGGACGTCGCTCTCAGCAGATTTCTGGTATCCAGTTTGGTGACCTTTCGTCGACCGAGAGTGTAATGTCACCAGCTTCGGACGCCTCAGGTCCATCTCAGCCACAGCGAACCTCGCTCCATGCTGTCCTTTCTCGTGTCCTTCTCAACCTTCCTTTCGAAACACTCAAGGCCTTACTTGAAAACGCGACCAGAGACGGAAACGCCTGGCCCAACGCAGATGCCGTGTTCCACGCGGTCAAGGACACAGTGGCCGAGAGAGAGCGACGCCGACTCCAGATTGTGGAGATGGTCAAGAATCGTCAGATCCCCCAATGGGAAATCGTATCCAACCATCTTTCTATCCCGGAGCCACGCAACTACATTGGTCCTTGGGGTGCGCTAGGCTGGCAGGAAGAGATTGTTCCCTTTGGACCTTCAGAGAGCCCAACTCTTAACCGAACTTGGACTCCTCTGACGAACTTCCAGGCGACAACTCAAGCAGCATATCCTTGAAATCGACTTGTTCAATGCTGCATTTTGTTTTCGATTTGATGGATGATATTATGGGTTATGGACAATGATAAAAAACATGACATCATCTCCACTGCCAGCTACGTGCCTGTACACATACTTATCAGAGCCTTGGGTACGCAAGTGCGTTCTGACTACTCTCGTTCTTATAAAAAAAAAAGAGTCGTGCTTGATGAATCCTTTGACGAGGCTGTCTTGCGGCAATACGATACGCTTGGGAGACTTTTGGTTGATGAACGGCGTTGGGGGGCATGTCAACATTGGGGGCCTTTGAAGCGAGGAATGTTTTTAATGACTGGGACTTTGGGGATCGCGGGCACTCAAGGAACGGGGAAAAAAGGAGAAGAAACAAAAAGTACCTATTTAATGATTTTACATGTTTGCCAGGACTTTAAGCGGTGGTTCACTCTCACTCGTCCTGGCATCAGGGTTGGGGACAATGATTAGGAGCCCAGGGTTATGATGAATGACAAGTGACTTGACTATTGGAGGTTTAAAAAAGGTAGGTAGTTATGGCATCGAATGGAGTATGCGTCTTTGTGTCTCTCAATTTGAGGGATGACATGATATTAGGTAGCATCTTCAAGAATGGTTTGATACCCCAGACTGAGATTCATGCCTTGACTAATTGTGAAGTGCATGACAATGTAAATACTAAAGCCTTAACGAACTAGGTAGACTAGTTCTATGGAGTTGCAAGCTTGTTTGGGTTGAGCTAGCTTAGGTGAACCGAGCAAAAGTTGGAAGGTCGTTAAGAATTTCATGTGATGGCGTTGTCTTTAGAGAGAGAACAAGAGTAAATCAGCTATCCGAGGGCGGGGAACCCCTGTCGTTTTGATCCATAAGGGCAGTATTATGTCTCTTTATTCGTTGAAGAGCATGACTTTAATTAACTGGGACAATCTTAGCAGGGCCTTGATATCAAATGTGTGGGTAGAGGCTAGAGCCGAGGTCTCCCATCTCCACTTTACGTCGTCTCGCTCATTTCCAGGTTCTTGTTACTTTCTTCATCCCTCCCGTTTCTGTCTCTCCCTTATCATCATCACCGTCATCCGTAACAGATGTGATAGTATCAATCTGGACCCTTCAGCATTTCCGCTGTTCAAGTGCTAGTCCAGATCCCATCTTTTGATTGTTATTCTTCTTTTTCCCACGTACTTGATGCCGTCTGAAGCTGTTTCTCGAATGCGCCACTGGAGCTCAGCTCGTGGAACTGCGCACACGCCATCGCGAATCAATCAACACACGATCCTTTCCAACCGACGATAATAAACAAACAACACCACATCCGCTCCTTTTCTTTTAGTAACAAAACAAATCCATCATGGAATATTCCACGTCCATGTCTTCAAGCGATGCCTCGAGCTCGCGATCTTCTAGATCATCCGCTGCTACAAACGACCCCGTTCTTCGCAACACGTTGCGTTACACCATCTCGGCACACGAATATGCTGCTTTGCACAAATACATTATTTCACGCTCGCGCGTGCTTCGTCGCTCGACGCCTACACCGACTCGCGTGGAGAAGGCGCTGAAACCCCCGAAAGGAGGGGATGATTATAATGCTAGGACGATTCGCCATGCGCTGAGGGTGTTTGTCATGACATTTATGGGTATGAAGGGATGGGATGCAGTTGCGAAGAGAATGGGTAAAGAAGAGTGAGTAAATAAATCAATAACCAAATCTTCCTGATATAACTTGCTAACATGTTGTGACAGAGCCAATTCGAGTGGGCAAAAGAAACCCTTTTACAAGTCTCCAGCTCTGAGACTATCTATTTCTCTCTCCACCATTCTTCTTCTCTACAGAACCCTCTTTCGATTCTTTACGCGGCTGCGCGTTCATCTGCTCGATCCCCAAGTCGAGCCCTTCCGCTCGCGCAACCCCCGAACTGCAGCCATGCTGACCTCGCCTTCTGCGCCAGCCATCGGCGCCTCTTTTGCCGGTCTGGCTCTATCTATCTACCCGGCTCAGAAGATGCGAGTGACCATTGCCATATACACAATCTTCCGTGCTTTGGAGTTTGCCTACAACTTTTGCGAAGCCGACGGTCTTATCTGGGGCAAAAAGAATGGTGTCAAGAGGGAGAGACCTTGGTGGTTTGGAAGTTGGATGCTGCAACCTCTTGCTTTCGGACAGCTTTTCCATGCGGCTATCTTTGATCGGGATTGTTTCCCTAAGCCCTTTGGGGACTTGATTTTCAACAGCTCGTCGGGTTATTTGCAATCGCGTCCTCAGGATTGGGCGTCTGGTCTTAAATGGCCTCAGACCTCTGAGATTGTTGATAGCTTGGCCCAAATGGCACGTCTCAGCTGGCCGTAAGTAAACATATCCACCATGAGAGACTCGTTACTGACTTAATATTAGTGCCTATGTTTCTCCCACTTTATTCCCTGGCAAGGAAGTTCTTCCTCCTAGCCTGAGTGCAATTGCGCCTTTGACATCTCGAGCACACCCGCTCATCACTTCTCTGTCATGCGCAACACTGCACCCAGGAGACCCGTCGTGCGCTCGAACTTATCTGACATTCTGGCTTCAATCTTTCCCGCCGTTTGCTCGTTTCTTCGTTGCTGTCTTCTCCGCACTTACAGTCATCCCTCGCTTCTCCGCCCTTTACCACAACCCCCTTGCGACACTGCAGCTCATCATTACAAAGGCCTTGCGCATGTCCACTTTCGCGACCGGTGCTCTCTCTACAGCCTGGGCGTCCATTTGCTTCTTCCAGACATGGCTCCCCCGTCACGTTCTAGCGACGCAGCGAGTTTTCCTCGGCGGTTTCTTTGCCGGTCTTTGGGCTTTTGTCGAGAGAAAGAACGGCCGCGGTCTTTTCTTGTATAGCGCTCGCACTAGCGTTGACAGCCTCTGGAAGGTTGGTGTCAAGCGACGCTGGTGGAAGAGCATGAAGGGTGGTGATGTTTGGGTCTTTATGCTGGCTCTTATGGTCACTGGTGTTGTCTACGAGAAGGACGCGCAGGCAATCCGTGAGACCAACTGGCGAAAGGGTGTTAGCTGGCTCCAGGGCCAAGGCTTCAAGGATTGGGGCGCTGAGGAGGATGAGGAGGATGAGGATAGAGATAAGCAGGAGTAAGCGATGTATGATGTTTGACGAAAGTATGGTGTTGGGCGCATTAAAGGTTGCTATGTTTAGTTAGCATGGGAAACATGATAGGCATCGCAGAATGTCTTTTGATTTATGGTCATATATCACTTAATGGTAGTATTTATTTCATACAATACTTTTTTATTTCCGCAATTTTGAATGTCTGGCCAGCAGACTTTCCATTCTAGACTCCGTTCGCCCTGACTCCGACAAAGGAAAAAGAAATGCTACATGCATGATCTGCCTGATAAAAGTGTTGTCTCTCTTATTCCCAATCCAAACTCCACGACTCTAAGAAATCCGCGCTATAAACGTTACTCCCTACGTTCAGTCCCTAAACTCAGTCAGTCCCTTAGTTCAGTAAATACTTCAGCATCGCAAGCAGCACAAATGCATATGTGCTCACGGCAGCAAAGAACATGAACGCCCCAATGCCAAGGAACACGAAGTCCCATACACCAAGGTCCGAGTCATCACTCATCAAGTTGTCGCGATAGAGTAGTACGACGTCGGCTTCACTGTACGCTGGTGATCTAGGAGTGAAGGGCATGGGCACAACAAAGGTTCCATACCCGTTTGAAGTAAAAGCAGGGGATCGGCTGTACACAAACTCACCGGTGGCAGTGTTGGGTAGACTGAGGTCTTCTAGAAACATTCGGGGAGTGGTTGCTCCATGACAGATGGTAGATGCGTTGGCATTTCCAGTGGTGCTAGGGGGAACAAACTCCTCCTCCCACGGTGAGTCGTAGGAGTCTGCTCTGCCAATACCGAGAGATTCCTCGTCACTGGAAGTGTAGTCGGAAAAGGGGCTGAGCTCTCCCTGCTGCCATGTCCCTGGAGAATCGGGGTGTCGAGTAGATCCAGTGCAGTACGCAATTGGGGCGGTAGCAGGACGAAAACCGCGCTCATGAAGGGATAGCATAGGGGTGAGAGTATGGCAGAATTCGCTCTGTGTTGTTGAGGGTTCAGGGTCGTACTCGTACTCACTAAGGAGTGTGTTTGTCGATGAAGAATCGTAGTCTTCCAGAGGCGATACATCACCACTTGATACGAATGTTCCGTTCTCACTTACAGGAGATACCTGGGTGAAACTAGAGTCATCCCGAGAGAGTCCATCATCCCACTCCATGACAGGATTGTCACCAAGACGCTCAACAGCAGATCGCAAAGGTTCACTACAGGCTTCAGAACCCAGTGATGCAGATCGGGGACGAATCGCCTTTTTCACGTCCTCAAGCAACTCCCTCCAAAACTGCTGGGATGTCTGTCGCTTGGGGACGTAGTTGAAGTTTGAGATCCCGCTCATATCGAAGGATGAAGGGCGATGGCCACGATCGCATTCCTCTGAGAAGAATAGTGGGCGATCGGTAAAGGTTTGGCGGCGGAAAGGAAGAGGTTCCAGATAGTGCTGGACGCCGGTTCGTGAGATACTCATGATTGCGAGTTTGAGATAAGAAGACTGAATGTGAGATACGGTGAGTTGCTAGACGTATAGTTGAGATGAGATAGTGTTAGTTGATGTCGATAATCCTGTGTATAGCAAGCACAATTTCTCTTCTCTTCTCCGATGAAAGATGATGAAGAAAAACTAAGATCTTTTGGTAGCTAAATCTTGCAGAGCTTTATACTAGATGGGCATAGTGAAGAACGGGAATGTGAGCGGGACGGGTTTTTGAACAATGGGTTGCAGTACAAAGAGGGTTGTGAAGATATCCGTACAATGGACTGACGGCCTGTTCTTTGAAGAAACAAGTAGGAACTAATGCTATGTTCACTACATTTGTAACTCAGTTCCCTTTTGTAATTGACATGTGTAGTCAATACAACTTGACATCTTTGACATACTCCTGAGTTCATATATCTCAAGCAGTCCATTCCCATGATCAACGTACTTATCCTCGGAATATCATCTTGTCCAGAGAAGATCATCCCTTTGTCCCCAGTACAATCGATGAGAAGAGTTCAAGTGAAATAAACGCGTCGTACATTGTCTTGTTCCAAATACCTATATAAACCCTTGGGCACCCCCAGATTCCGATATCCATCAATCAACCAACCTTGGCTGAAACTACGAACCAATTCAGATCTTCTACTATCACACAACCAAGAACTCTCTCTATTCAATCGCCAAAATGAGCGGATCGGAAGAATTCCCTATGCGAAGATCCACCAAAACGGTGAGATTCGCTGAAGCTCTTGAATATTCGACAGCAGGCATGAATCAACTCACTTCCAGAGCCACAGGTCAACATCACCACCAAACCCAAAGCATTTCCTCCGATGATTTTGGTGCTCTGAGTATCTCAGACCAAAGTGATCCCTTTGAGGACTTTAGCGAAGCCTTCGATGTTCCCGATGAAAGCTCCGCCCTCTTCACAATCGACGACGTCCTCAATGGACCCTCAGGTATGTACTCTAACCCGGCCCGTAAGTATCTCTTGGATGTGTCCAAGTTCTACCCGACAATTGCAGGCTACGAATATGATGACTACCGACTCAATGGCCGCAAATTCGAGGCCAATGTTGAGAAGCCGAAATCCGACGTTGACGACATCCTCATGGAATTCCATGAGATCTGGCTCGAACTTCAGTTCTTTTGGGATCTGATGCTTCGAATGCAGCCAAACTGTATCATTGCTAATGTAGAGTATACGAAGGAGGCTGTGGATGTCTTCCTGGATCTCTCCATCGCTTCAGTCTTGCCTCTGATACGACCTGATTATCAGGTGTCAGCTGCGAGGATGCAGATCAAGTGTTTCCGCCGTCGTCTTCGTCGATTGGAGTTGCTAATTCGCAACGAAATGAACGTATGCGGTCATTCTGCTGCTATTCTTTGCGGATGTTTGGTTGACGTGAAGCGTCCCAAGTACAAGTTCGATCTCTGGGGACCCATCTTTGAAAACCGTACCTCGAGCCAGCCAACTCCGTCAGAGGACAATGCTTACAGAATCCGCGACATAGCAGGCCTCCTCAAACTTGAGGACTACATGGGTCACTTCTTCAAAGAATACGAGCACCAGTTTGGTTACAGAAAAGAGAGTGGTGCAGAGATCGTCATGGCAGCCATGGACTTGATGGACGACGAGATCAAGCAATTTCTCCCGAAGGAGTATCGACACTGCAACGACGTCAGAACCGAGTGGGTGAATGTTCTACTTCACCCGGAGTTCCGTGCTGCTGTGGTTCGAGAAGTCAACAGCATTGCTACTGAGGCTTTGGCTTACCATATCAAGCATGGCAGTTCTGCTCATCGAAAGGAGTGCCTGAACAAGGATCTTCTCACGTGAGAATGACCTATAAGCATGACGAGACCTGGAGGCAGGTATGTCATTGGAGGAAAGGTTTCTTTTGTTAAACTAGGATATGGATGGGTATGGCGTTTGATGGGCTTCAAGCCCTTGAATTGGCATATAGCAAACAAATTGACAAAGAAATGGTACTAAAACATATAAGTGGTTGAAAAAGTGATTATTGTGACAACTCAGAACGCCTCCCAGTGACATTTCGTAGACATCATTACTCATAGATGGAATATATCGCCCAGCGCTTTATCCCAGTTATTCTCATCTCCCAGCTTTCGGAGGATCTCAGACAAGGCATCGCAATGCCCGCCAACCTCGGTATCATTCATTTGCGCCGAGTCCCAAGAAGCAATAAAATACAAGTTCATCGTGTCAATCATAAATGCATTCCAGAAAAAGCCACTATTTTGATATCTGTCAGGCAACGAATCGAATAGATGGGTGTTGTTACTTACCAGTCAGCCCAATCGTAGCGCGCAACAGGCTCAAAGGTCTTGAAACTTCCCTGCTTTGAGAAATTCATAGCGAGGGAAACATCCCAGACGAAAGACTGTCTGAAGGATGCGTCGATTGCGGCTTCTCCTTCGTCGCTAAGTTTTTCAACGACCTTGTTCCAAGGGACATGCTCATGTTGTTTGAGCTCTTCGCTCTCAGATGTCATACGCTGAAGAAACTCAATAACTGTTTCACCACGGACAACTTCGGACATGTTGAGGATCCATTGAACGGTAGGGCCATCAATGCTCATAGCTGGAGGAAGGAGTTTGTTCATCCATTGGGGAATAAAGGGCCATGAGCGTCCGCTTTCCCAAATATTGAGAAACGCATGGGAACAACCAGTTTGTAGAACATTGAAGAGGACAATCGCGCTCTTAGTGAACAGGGCTGGATGAATGCCGTGTTCGTCCTGGAGCTTTGGGAGCCCCGGTATTGCTGAAACGCGGCCAGTTCGTGGGTATTGAAACTCATGAGCACGGGCTTCCCAACCGCCGTTCCAAACTTGGTTGCGAATTTGAAGTCGTTCTCTAGCGTGCGCTGAGCCTTGATCGTTGGCAATCATCATGCCAGGTGCCTTTTGAGGAGGCCACAATGCGCGACCATAGCGAGAGATGCCTCGAAGTTTCCGAACATGAAAGGCGACACTGTTCTGTGCGGGCAAACTTTCTTCATATTGAGTGAACAGATCGGAAAAGAGCCGGTAGGAAGTCAATGCAGGGATATTAGTCTTTATGTCTTGAATCCATTGATCGAGATCGTGGTACCACTGCAAGATAGACAGGACATCAAAGACGGAGTGATTAAAGGTAACGCAAAAAAAAGCCTGGCCGTCAGACGTCCTCACCAAATCAGCCTGGAACATGAAGGGTGACGAATGACCCTGCGCGGAACCATCCTTGAAACGATCCTGCGCATCGTCCTCGGTGTCAACGTCCACCTCGTGGATGAGCTGGGAAAAGAGAGCGGGACTCGGGGCCAGGACAGCGTGGAACGGGATACGGTTCGAGTCAGGGAACACAATGGTTCTCAGCATCGGCCTCGAAACCAGCGCCTTTTCGAGGGCGCGCAGAATCTGATGCTGCGCAACGTTGCAGACGCGAAAGACCATGCGGTTGTGGTAGGACTGCGGACGGTTCCCAATCGCCGTCCGATGCAGCGAGTGCCGGATGGGTAGGACATCTTCGATGTCCGATGGGGAGAAGCCAGCACGTGCTACAGCGCGTTCGGCGTGACTGAGAGTTTCCTTGTCCGTGTCTTGGCAGGAGGGAGTCGTGACTTGTATGTCATGGCTCGTGGCTGGGACGTGAGGCCTGGGTTGGGGAGGATTGGACTTGGATGCTTCAGGAGCGATGACAAGGCGCGCTTGCTGGAATTTTCGAGAGAGGAGTAGATGGGCTTGTTTCTCAATGGTATCGTGTTCAATCAAGTCCTGTAGGTAGAGTCTTTGGCCGCTGACACGTAGTACACGATCGCAATAGCGTAGCAGGGTGATACTGTCTGCGAGATGCTTGAAGCTTTCTGTGATGGGCGGTCGAGTTCCAATGAGCTGCTCGCAGACGCTAAGTAGTTTATTGACGAAAGGCGGTGTTGGAGTTGCCTTGTTAATAGGGCCCTTTGGTGAACTTTTTCCTTGTCGGAGTTTGAGGATATGGGTTTTGAGCTCTTGTTTCTTGACTTTGCCGAGCGATGTCAAGGGAAACCTTTCCAGACCGAGTTCTTGGAGGGTGTATACGCCATCTAGAGCGTATCGTTGGTCGGCATTTCTGGCAGTTTCAATGATTTCGGCTCTTGTTAGATTTTCTGGTAAAAGAACGACGGCGACAGAGACTTGGCCAGCCAAATCATCTGGAACACCAACAACTTGGACCTGTTAATGTATTGATTAGTGGTGTTGGAGGGTTTAAGGGATTGATTGGTATTGGCTTGGACTTACTTCTAGTCCTTTGTGCTGTTTGAGAAGTACTTGTTCAATCTTGAGGGGGTATATGTTCTCGCCACCTCGAATAATAAGATCCTTGTATCGGCCGAGAATATAAACAATCCCCTTTTCGTCAATCTTGGCCTGGTCGCCAGTGACTAGCCAATTCCCTGTTTCGTCGGTGTACATGGCTCCATCATAACCCCTGCCATTATCGTAATATTTAGAAATGACGGATGTCCCGCCAATATGCAATTCTCCGATCTCCGATCGAGGTAGTATTTCTCGCGTCTCGGGCCGGCAGATCCTCACTGCCGCCCCTGGAAGAACCTTGCCGACTCCAGGATGCCAACTATCCACCAAATCAGGATCCGACCTCTTCCAGGTGATGATGGGAGCGCCTTCGCTCATGCCGAATACTTGAATCGCCATTTGCGCACCGAGGCCTTGGCGGCAGAGTCGAATGTCTTCTGGTCCGATGGATGTACCCCCGATGGTAACGATTCGCAGGTCGAGCTGATCCACGCTGGGGAAGTTTGGGTGCGACATTAAAGCTTTGACGAGAGTGGGAGTGGCTGACATTATGTGGCATCTCTCCTTGACTAGAGCTTCGAGCGTGGCATCCACGTTGAAGGACTTGGAAGGGATGACAGCCAAGCCACTCCAACGCCACGCACGGAGGGTGTTGTTGATGGCAAACATGTGCGAGACGGGAGTGTGAATAAGCCATCGAAGCTTTCCCATGGCGTTGACCTCTGGGTCAAAGTCGCAACATTGGGATATGATGTTGGCGTTTGTATGCAAGCATCCTTTTGGTTGACCTGTTGTTCCGCTGGTAAAGATGATCAATGCCGCGTCTTCTTCTTGACTCGTGATTGTAGAGTCACCTCCGTTGGTCATCTTGGTTACAGATTCTGACAGTTTTTCCCCAGGACTCAATACGTCTGGTAGCTCCAACCAGTTGTCAATCTTTTCCCCTTCGCACACTATACAGATCCTCGACTCTGTGGAAAGATCAAGTGCCTTTGCACCGTCTGCATCTTGTGCCACCACCACTTTGGCTTTGACAGATAGAATTGCGGCTTTGGCGTCTCGAGAAACCGTTGGATCGATGGGCACAAAAACCATGCGCATCTTGGCCGCTGCCCAGAAGAACAAGGCCCATTCAGCACAGTTACTCAGCACAACAGTCAGTCGCATTCCAGGTCGGCAACCCAAAACCTCCAACGTCTCGGCTACTCGTTCTGCTTTGTCCTTCAATTGAGTATAGGTCCAATTGAGGTACGGCCTATCCTTTCCATTGGGGGACGGAGAAGGAGGCGGAGGATGACTGTCGGACAAATGATGGCGTGGCTGCCACAGCGAAACAATGGCGTCTCCATCCGGCTTTGAAGCCACGGCGTTTTCAAAGATGTCCCATAACGTCAGGTGTAAGTCGAGTACAGGATCACCAAAGACTTGGGAGATGGAAGGGTAGTCCATGGATGAGGAGGCGTCGGCAGAGTCACTGTCTTGTGACACTGTTGGCTTCATCATGTAGCCAAGAACAGTTCAACTGTTAGGGATAGGTGGAATTTAGGAAAGAAAAGAATAAAAAGAGAGAGGGAGGGAGAAAAGAGGCTGAATCATGAACGGATATTGGAAACACGCATGCAAAGTGGTACAAAGACCAACGAAAGATTGATTGACAAGCCAAAGCGGGTAGTCTAAGAAGCTCAGGGGGGGCGACAGGGTTAAATACGGACCCAACTGTCGATCATCAAACTACAAAAGTAAACTACCTAGGTACATGACAGAAGTAACTACAGGCAGGATGCGACCTAAACCCGCTGAAGAAAATAGAAGGCAGGAGAGAAGCTCAGCAGCTCAGCACTAAGACTATTCAAGGGTTTTTAGTGGCATGTACTCTGACTACTATGGATAGTACAGCACGCCACCTATCACTACTACACAACTACCAACCAACCTATGGATGGATGAATGAATGAATGGATCCTCATGTCAGATCAAAATCAATCAATGCAACCAAAGCAAGATTGTCACATCTCAGAAAGGATCCGACAGCTTGGGCCGCCCGAGCCCCAGCTGACACTGTACACGTCGGAGAGGGAACTCAACAGTAACACAGAACTCTTGACCATGCCCAATGAATCTGTCTCTAGAGAAGCCACTCGCCCTGGCAGCCAACGAAGGAGCAGCAGGTATTTTCGTCCCCATTGCACAGCCTATTCCGGGGTATCACTATACTGCGTATCTACTATTACCATGTCTCGTCTCAAGAAAGCAAAGACACAAGACACAGACAGAGACGAGAAAGGGCAGGATCTGTGAAAGCACGGGGCGTGTCTGTGTATGTGCTTTTGAAAGTGGGCTACACGAACCAACAATAGTTTATCTGAGACACCGGTTCCCAATGTAAAATGTTTACCTAGTTTAGGTACAATGATTTACCAGCTTGCCTAACCTTCAGCCGTACCAAAGTGTTAAGGCGGGTGGATTAACCACTAAGGCTACCTAGAAAAGGCTAATCCTGAACCGTCAGACACAATCTTCTTGGCGTTTTTTGTTCCAAGCATTCTACTTTGACAGAGAAGAAGCAATTCTCAGAATCCATGCACCAAGCTAACATCTGACACTTCCGTCTACTGCCTTCAGTTCATAACACGGTCTACCTCCAAGGTTTCTAGTGCAGCTATATACATCCCAACTCCACAATAGTCTATCGACGACAGCCTCACAATAAAGACCCCGAAAAGTGGATGCAAACGAAAGTCAATGCTTCTCCGGATATTCCGTTTGCGGGCCGCCAAACGCCTCGTCGTTGTCAAGAAAAAACACTTTAACTAGGTACATCATACGACTTGATAGGTCAGCTTAGACTAACATTAGTCCACGGACCCTTTGAGACAACGCTCAATACAAGGCCTAAGCCTACATGCAAGACATCCTTACAGGGCGAACTTACCAAGCAGGGTTTGTTCTAATCAGTTAGTAGCGAATCTAACGATCATCTTGCCTATTATGGACGTTGTTTCCGCCTTGTGGGTTCTTTCGCATTTACTATCCAGATACACAACAAGACACATATCTATGTTGATATAGCTGCATCTCATGCCGATTATTTCAAATCATGCCAATGAACAAGGTATACGAAATGGAAATCCCCCAAATACAACCGTATACGAAGCCCTGTATAAATTGGATTGGCAGTCAACTGATGGCCATGTCTCGTCTTGTCTCATCTCTCTGTATTGAGGTGAACTACACTGTCTCGGTCTGTGCCGTATCTGAAATCATCTTGCGTGCGTGTTCATGCCAGTGCTAATTAATGTCCATGCCTGCCTGCCTGACTGCAGCGGAGGCGCAGCTGTCAGTTCCCGCCGTGCTCTCTATATATCCATGTCTGACTGACTCCCTCTATCTACCCCTGATCACATAGAAGCCGTCATAGCTCTTTCGTGTCACGACAGTAAGAGGGAAGGTCTACTTTTCTTTTTGACGTGGCAGGATCGAAAAAAGGAAGAATACAATGCAGATGCAATGTCCTCAGCTGATGTGCGTCAATGGACCAAGCATTTACGAGTACAGCCGGTATGCAGGTCCATGGCTTTTCCCTTTCGCCCCTAGTAACATAATGCGAGTAACAATAGAATAGATTATGAGTACAGAACTGCGTATTCGATCTACGCCAGGTCCCGGTGACCCTCTCTCCCCTTTGTCAACTCTCGTGTGAAATGCCATAAAGATAGAGATTCGTCCCAATGATGCCTTCAACCAGATTTTCCCGTTGCACAGCAGGAGTACATCGTTCTTGACAGTAGATTGTTTGGCTAAAGTAAGGTTGTGGGGGCTGTTTATACCAGTGATCCTATTCCAAGCGGAGCCCAGACACCCTTCTTCATGGGGGCATTGATACAAGATGCACATCGTTCCAACTTCTAAATTCGGTATGAGCCCTGCTTTATGTTCTATTTTTTTCCAACTCATTCCTTTAGATCTAACCTGTAAGAATCTTTATGTCCAGAATGCTGGTACCACGATAGTATTCCATGTTATTGAATGGATGCTCATGACCATGACCTCGACAAGGACAAAGGAGGGGCGTATATACTGGCATAAGATGGCTCAATTTATCTTTGTGTTCTAGATCTGGGACATTTGATTCAGACATTCGGCGATAATCTGACATGTATCTTCTTTCACCTTTATTCCAGTAGGTACTTTACCCTCTCCGATCCCATTGAAAGTGGCTGCTGCTCGAGCAAGCCTCCTTCCTTCCTATCGTTCTAACCCGTACTCCCCTCTTCTTACAGACTGGATGCTTCAACATGTTCAGCCTACTATTTCTTCAGCTCATCGAGCAGCACTTTATCGCCACTGCCATCCTTCTCCTTCTTCCGATCCCTCTTCGCGGACTAGAGACATGCTTTCGGAGATCGAGACTCGCACAATCCCAAGGATGTCAAGACGCCGCGAGCAAAGTCCCCGTAAAAGATCCCATCATTGGCTTCGATTTCTTATACAGGGTCTTTTTCGGTCGAGCTCCAGAACGATACCTGGACAGCACGTGGCAGGCCTTTAAGGAGATGGGGACCACTTACATAGAAAGGAGGTGGTCGTGGCAGTGCGTCTACACCTGCGATCCTCAGAACCTCAAGCATATCCTCGCTTCCGCCTGCGAGGACTTTGACCTTCCAGATTTTCGAACTTCGGCCATTGGCAACGCTTTTGGGCAAGGCATCTTTGTCTTATCGGGGCATAAATGGAAGCATGCTCGGGCCGTACTGAGACAGAGTTTCAGGAAAGACAACCCTGCGCCATTCCTTGAGACTATAGAACGGAACTTTAAGGCTTTCTCAAAACATGTTTCCACTGATGGCTCAGAAGTCGACCTCCAGCCTCTGTTCTTGGCTCTCACTATGGATGTCTCGTCCGAGTTTCTCATGGGACACTCGACGAATATGCTTAGTGAGAAAGCAGACCATTCTCGAGAGCAACAGTTTGTTGACGATTATATGATTTGCTCCAAGGAGATCATTCAACAGATGCAGCTCGGTCCACTTCACTGCCTAAAGTTCAACTTTGCAGCTAAGAGGGCTAAAAGGAGAGTATACGAGTATCTGGACACCTTTATTGAAGAGTCTTTGAATAGCCCCAAGCAAGGTTCAGAAGGCAGTTTCCTTACGGATATGATGGTTATAGCCGGCGACAGAAAGGTTCTAAGCGACCATATCCTACATATCCTCCTCGCAAGCCGCGACACAACATCAAGTCTACTCAGCAACCTATTCTTCTTCCTATCAAAGAATCCTCGAATATTCAGCAAGCTCAGAGACCAAGTTCTAAAAGTGGCTGGTCAAGAACCCCCTACTGCAGGCCAACTAAAAGAAATGACCTATCTCAAATGGTGTGTCAACGAGTGTAAGTTAGTCCTCAGCCCTATAACCGTTTGTTTTTTCTCTCTCTAACACTAAAACCCTAAGCCTTGAGGCTGCATCCTGTCATCCCCACAAACGCCCGCGTCGCAGTCAGGGACACGACAATCCCTCGTGGTGGCGGCGCCGACGGGACGTCGCCACTCTTTATTTCCAAGGGAACGGCCATGTTCTACAACGTCTATGCCATGCATCGAAACCAAGACGTTTTTGGCCCGGAGCCTGAGGAATTTATCCCCGAGAGGTGGGAGGAAGATCTGAGACCTGGCTGGGGCTATCTACCCTTTAACGGCGGAGCTCGTGCTTGCATTGGACGTGAGTTGACGACTCCCCCTTTTTTTTCACTTGAAGTATCTTACAGACATGAAATAGAACAGTATGCTCTTTTGGAGACACATTACGTGGTTGCCAGGATGGCGCAGACTTACACACTGCTTGAGTCGCGTGACGACAAGGAATGGATGGAGTTGTATGCTTTGGCGCTATGTTCGAAGAACGGTACCCGAGTGGCTGCCAAGATATAATGAGTTTTGTAAGATGAGGCTGTGTGATGCTTACTGTATTTTTGCGAAGATCCGGACTGGTTCCAAAGGAGTATCTGGAGGGAATATCTAATGCTGGTTTACTAGGTAATGGGACTGCGGCTTTACACGAAGGGAATGATGTACTGGTGTGGAAGTAGATATTCAGCTGTTACATATTATGGTCTCAAGAACGTCCTTTCAGTAGTCTTGTTAGATATACTCCAACTCTGGGTCTATGACCATGCACCGTGATGTCTTGTCACCTTAGTGTAAGTACTTTAGGCAGTATAACCGTTCTCTTTGGGGAGTAGATGCATTGGCCATCTATCAAAATACGTATGGATTTGTCGTGAAGCGGCTGAACTGACCATATGTCATGTTAGAGTTGACGCCTAATACTGACCTCGTTCCTGGCAAAACAAAACTATCACATCTAATTTGCTACGAATGCGATTCTATTGTCAAATAGGATCATCAGATCCTACCCTAGCAAACACACAAGCTTATACCTTGTCAAAAATAGAAACTACAGGCCGTCCATGCTGTCGAGCCCATCTCATCTCATCTCAACCTATACTTGGACCCAAAACCCGGCCAATCAAGCACATAGATATGCGAACCAATAGCTTATCTATCCCCTGGTTCAGCTATAGACTCTGACTAACTAGGGCATGCCATCCTCTTCATATGCCATCATCTCTATAGCAAAGTCATCCCGACCTTCACTGAGAGTCGACTGCTGATGGTGATAAGTTCAATTAACCATACCCAGTAACAAAAACACCCGGAACCTATCCGATGTCACAGCCGTGTATCTTGCGTATCGTCTGACGTCTGACACCCCCAAAAACGACACACCTTTTTTTGTTAAACATGCCACCGTCCGAAACTCATGTACCCGGACGTATCTCCAGTAAACCCAATAGATTCCATGTAGGGGAGGAACATGTTTCAGCTCTTCTCTCCGGGTCACATGTTCTCCGAAGGCCGTCAAGTCAGGGGTAGCGTGTCTCGTACTTTCTTTGTGCAACATACTCGGTCGGGGTGGTTGATATTTGATGTACAACCCCAAGGCTGACCGTGTGGTCTGTTTCTCAGCCCCCCTTGATCCCTGGGATTCCGAAAATAGTCGGGCTGGGTTTTGAGGCTCGTATTGGATTCTGATCAGTCTTGTTATGGCTGAGCAAAAGGAGCTTGATGTTCGTTGCTGGAGAGTAGATGGACAACTGGCACTCAGTCGAAAGAGGGCAATGACGGCTGAACGGGTTGGATGAGCCGATAGGGGACAGTTCATGAGGCAGGGAAACCAGTCAGAACCAGTCGTCGTAATTCATGGTACAAAGTGTCTACATATCGCGGCTTCCCAGCTCTGTATAAACTTCCATTGCTAAGACATTGTTATCGTAGGCCCATGGCCATATCTCATGTACGACACATTCACTCTAATGTTAAGCAAAGTAATAATAAATTTCGTATTACGGTTCACTGCCAATTTCGTTACGTTCTTGATATTCCTTCTAGTCATTAGACCAAGTCGATGGAAGGACTTTGTTGCTTTTGACAAATCCCAAGATATCATGCATCAATACATGATAGACTCCCGTCCTAAAGATTACAACGCCGATCCGATATCGTATCTAAACAATAAGAAAGTCCATATGTAAATCCCTCAAAGTCTGTACCCAACTCGTCATGGGCATACCCTCGGCTTGAACACTCCAGAGCATTTGTAAAGCATCTCTCGCTGCGTACAAAAAGCCCCAAGGACTCTCAATCATGAGCTTTTTAATCTGGACTGTGACCCAATCTTTCATCTCGGGTGTTCTAGCACATGCTCCAAATACAAATGTTACCCACGTTGTTGCTTTCAGGTTGATATCATCGTCCGGTATCATGCACAACACATGATGTAACTCTGCAAAGATCGCATCAGCCAGATCCTCTCCGACCCAGGTTCTCACCGATGGTATTGCGTGTAGAATGTATAGACAAATGGCCAATCGATGAGACGTGGCTGCGCGAAATCTGCTTAATACAGGATCCTGTTCAGTTGATGGTATATTGCTGAGATTTATTTCTTGTGCCCAAGGAAGAACATCGAAATTTCGAGCTCGGTCTAATAATGCTGCTCCAGCGGCTGTAACCATATCAGCTGAAACAACTTCGTCGGGTTTCGTGTTGGATAGTCGTGCTGCGATGAGCATAATTTCGAGGAGTTCAGGCGGACAGCAGTAATAGCTGTTTGTCGTCTTGCCGAGTACCTGTAGTGCTTCACATGATTCAAAGTATGAGTGTGAATCTGAAGCCGTGGGCCTGAAAGTGGAATCCAGTATATAGTATCTAATCCGGGTTAGTAATGGTAGTCGACGTTGACATGATTTCAACGTACATAAAACAGTCGGAAACTATGTAGTCTCTCAGGCTCTCGTCTACATCTGACACTGGTCCCAGCAACTTCATGATTTTGTCAGCGCCATCAAAGTGAGCTTTCCAATTATGTTTGCCAGACTCTATCAGCTCTACATTGATCAGGAACAAAATCGCCGCCAGAACGATGTCACCTCCGGTAGACTCGATACTCTGTAGAGCGGAAGGTAACATTCGTAAGACTTGGTGCTTGGCCTCGAGAGCGTCCATCAGCAGATTCCTCGGACCTAGCCCCCTATCCAGCGAGTCAGAAGATAGCCATGGCCTCGAGCGGTTGTACATGTGCGTTGCTGAAGCAGCGATAATGACCTGACGTAATAGAGGGTGGGCTTGAGTAAATTTGAGCAGATTTCGAAATGGGTTGTCGGGCATGTCGTAGGCTACAAAATCTCGACTGAGCCGCGCATCAACTAAGAATCAGTCAGTCCATGTCTCTCTCGTTTTCTTTGTCT
Source organism: Fusarium nodosum (assembly GCA_014898975.1). Taxonomy (NCBI): domain Eukaryota; kingdom Fungi; phylum Ascomycota; class Sordariomycetes; order Hypocreales; family Nectriaceae; genus Fusarium; species Fusarium nodosum. The sequence goes on along the minus strand of JAAVUE010000117.1, from coordinate 70,024 downwards.
GTTTCTCGGGACCAATAACGACCAAGGGCTGCGTACAATAAGCGAGATACTGTCTGTGGTTGCTCGTAATGTCTTGGTACAAGGGATCGACGAGCACCCACGGAGTCGAGGTTTCCGATGTCAGGGGATAGCTGTTGTTGGTAGTACAGATGAGCTGCGTATCACCACTCGCGAGGGGGGTCGCATCATTATCATCACCATTGTCTTGTTGATCAACGTATTGGTCGTTGAATATGTCCAGTTCGGATCCAGACTTGGACTCGGCTTCTGAAGTTTCGGTGACCTCGTCAACTTGAGAGAGGCCCGGGGCTATGAATGCTGGTGATGATGATGGAACAGACGGTGAAGCGACGGAGGAGGCGGAAGAGGAGGAAACTGGAGAGTTGGAGGAAATGGAAGAAACAGAAGAAAGAGATGCTCTTGAATGGCCTGCAGTGGACCGAGCTGGGGTGTATAAGGCAGCGCTCGACTGCTGTCCAGCTAATCTGCCTCTTGATGCAACGGCGCCCGTCCACTGAAAGATCTGAGAGTAGCCAAGACAATCAACTCCCTTTGCTTCACACTTTGCGCAGTGTGGGAGCAGACGATCACATCGAAGCCTTCGACGTCGACAGTTATGACAAGGCTTGTCAGCGACCGGGCCAGAAGGTACTTTTTTTCCCTTCTTTTTTCTACCTGGAGCCATGGGTGTACTCCGTAGTAAGATTACCAGAAGCGTTTCAATGCGGTGAATGCAATGATTGAACGAAGTGGTAAGACAAGGGTTTCAGCTCCAACGTATAAGCTTAGAGTAGACTACCGTTTCTGGAATGCGGCGCAGAGAGGGCCACTATTACGGGACCGAACTGGTGCTTGTCAATCGAACGATAATTGCAGCTTCGATTCCGTAGTTTGAGAGGCTCTTTTTGTCCAGTATAGGCAGTTGAGGATCTGGGTTTCCAACGTCAATTATCGGTCCTTGTCTGACTTCGTAATGGCAGGCCGGAGCCGGGCGGGGATACCACGTCCGGGCAGACTAGCCGTATGAGGCAGCTAAATTGCAACTTTTTGTCCATCGCCTCCTCTATTGGCATTGCCGGCTGCCGGTAGTTTTGACAGATCTTGGATGACAGGTGATAAGTCCATTCAGGTATCTGATGACACGTCTGAAATTTCTAGCGACGGTCCGTAAGTTGCCATTTTCGAAGGGTTCTTTCGGACTGAAAAACGGAAATAACCGACACTTTTGACAAAGTTGAATGTTCGTAATGTCCATCTCTGATATGTCAGTCCTAGTTGTTGCGTTCGAGATAAAGAGGTTTTTTGTTTCCGTCTTCGAATTTGGCGATTGTACATGGCACAAGCGCTTCGATTAGATTGAATCGAATAGCTAGTTGCATATCAGCAATTGCCCAGGTTCAATTTACCATCCTTTGGCCTACTTACAAACACTTCGAACGACGCCTTATTAGGATTATAGGGTAGCTGGCCCAGGCGCGATGGCACCCCTGTCAGCTTCGTCTTCCTCAGCCGACGTTCCAGTTTATGAAAACAGTTCAAATGTCGAAAGTTGAGTTGGTTATTTTTGTTCGTGAGACATACTGAACTAAGTCGTGGATCATGAAACGATGTGAAGAACGGCGTGCTTTCGTGGGTAAATCTCGTGGCCAACTAGCAACAAACAGCCCACACAAGCGCAGCGACTGCCATCAGCCATGCGTCGGGAAATTCGAGGCGTAATGAAGTGGAAAGAAGGTGATGTAACATGATCTATGAACATCGAAAGTCAGCCACACATATGGGGACAGTACGGTTATCCATTGTTCGTGTTCTAGTGCCCATTTCCGTCGTGATGATGTAGTTCGAGGCAATGACTAGAGGACAGTGAAAGGTGTTGATCACTTTTGAATGCCTGAAGGTCAAGTCTTGTTCTACCAGGAATGATCTACGAGCAAGGTAGAGGTTCAAAGAAGAGGTTCTGAATGGCATGCTGCAACCAAAGCTTGAACCAGAAATCGGGGTTGTATCGATGGTTTTAAAAAATGCTCGATCAGTTGCAAAGTGAAGCTGCGTGATATCGAATTAATGTGGGAAAAGAATGACCGATGGTCTGGGTTGTCCATGTCGAATTTGGTGTTTCTGAGAACCTCGTTGATCTTTGTTCGGATTGTGAATCGAGGTCAGAGGTTCAAGTACGGGAGTCGAGTGGTATCGGGGGAAAAGGTGGTAGGAGCATCACTGGCTCTTGCCCAGATTTCCAACAGATGCACCTGCCGACCAGTTGGCTCCTTGGGCTCTTCTACTACTAGTCTACAGTGGCCTGGTGCTCGTTCTGCCTCCCAATGTTGTTCCTCGAACAGAACTCCTGGGTGTTACTCCTAAAACAATGGCTTGTTGGCAAATTTGTTTCCTGTCAGCGTCTTTTCCTGGGTTGTTCAATATGGACTACAACCTGCGTTCCCCCAAACAAGGCGACCACCGACGAAGAAACCGACGACAACGCTGAGCCACCACCTGTTTCCACCACTGTTTTCCGGCTTTCCAGAGCTACAAATCCCCTATTCGAACAATGGTCAATCTTTCATAGAAAATGTATTCTGCTTAGGATTGGTGCACCCAAACCATCTCCAGTCTGAATTCCCGCGGGAGTCAGATGGTAAGTGAGGATCGACTGATACATGAGATCAATGCTAACTCTTTTACCAGGGTCATACGGTGTAATCAGAAGCGTCGAAATAGATATCCGTGCATGACCGTCCTCGCTTTGCTCGACACTTGTCTACACACCAGTATCATCAACTCTCTGAACACCGAAACCCATCAGCACATCAGAACAGCACTTCGAACCCTGGAAATTTGCCCTATCGCCCACTCGCTTTGCGCACACGATGTGTATCCCAAGGTCCGCGAAAATAGCCTCCCCGGACAAAGGCGCGTGTTTCCAACACTGAGTTCTATGGAAATTTCTGGTATCTCGGAGAGCTTTCCACGCATACCCATATGACTGCAGTCTCCCACCAAGTTACTGTGAACCTTCAAATTCTCTCAAAGTGTTGGGAAAAGTTTGCATAGCCTTGAATAGTATTTGGGGGCCTTTGAGCAAATTTCGAAGCCGTAGACCCAATGATGGAGGGATCGTTGTCGTGACACTCCTGCTGCGCCCCAGAACTTGAACAGGATGCCATCGCAATTTCAGGCAAAGTAAATGTTGTTATTTCGTCAGCCCTTTCAGAACATCCTAATGTAGCCTTTTTGTTGTCAAGCCAGTTCAGGGAAGAGTTTGCCACAAGACGTGGTTGCTCCGAAAAAAGGTTGTGCTCGAAGGCGAACAGGCTTTAAGAGTCAGGGAACTTGGAATACAGTTTATTTACTTGCGAAGTTAATAGCTTACAGTTGTAAGCTGAGTCTTGGTTTTCATAGAAAGATGGGATTTTATTATGTAGTATTGCCAGTGTCTTGAATGTGATGCAATTCAGGAGACTGAAAGATGGTGCTACTGGGGATGATTGATCTCCAATGATGGACTTACTTGAATACATCAAATGAGCAAGAACAAGAATCCCAACAAGCCTTTTCTCAACATTTGATCACCTGTATCTTCGACGCAGCACTTGCGTCTCCTCGACAGCCCGTAACGTTGTATGACTCGGCCCACCTAATTCTAATTTACTCAGTTCGTGGTAGCCTAGAAGCATAACCAAAACAAAACATTGACAACTTGAAGCTCATGCTTTTTACCAATATACGAAAAAATTGCCTCAGAAATACAGTCACTGCTCTGAACTTTATCATATCAAGTAAGTATAAGACACCGCGACCCCCCGGAGTGTCCAAATCCGAACTTCTCTTCTGCACAAGCATCTGCAAGCTCATCAAATCAATTGACCAATTTGCATCAAGCTATCACCATACTATCTTTGACCACATCGATCACTTTGACTTCTTTGCCAATGTGAGACATCTCTTCTTTTGACATATCATCTCTCTTGACATCATCTCTCTTGACAAGTCTACTCTATTGACACGACACGTCTTCTGTCTCGACACACAATACACCTTCAGATCTATTATCAGCACTGAAGCATACTATCAAAGTCTTGGAAATCATCACAAGATTCCAGACTATCATCTTCTCTGACAACCATCAACATTCCTCTCTCTACCAACAATCATCTACCATCTACATTCTCTTATTAAGAGTCATTACTCTACTTATTTCCAAAATGCCTTCCTCAACCAAGACTTTTTACGACAACTACCAGTCTTCTGGAAATACTACTGGAGACAAGATCCGCGCCATGGAGGTCACTATCCCCACCAGCTTCAAGTCCCGTCACGACTTGAAGCAAACTCACGACAAGATCCTCTCCAATATCAAGTGGAAGCGTGAGGAGTTTGGATCCATGGCTGCCAAAGACATCCGCCAAGAAACCACGGACCTTGACGAGACAACTCGCAAGTCCAAGGTGGCAGTAGAGAAGATGACGCAGGCAATCACTCTCTTCTACGGTGACTGCGTCGAAGATCTCTACCAAGAGCGAAAGCAAGCTTACGATGCTCTCCAAGAACTCAAGGGCAACGAGTACAAGTTCAAGCACTTTCTCGTCACGCTTAAACATGGCGTTGGTCCTCGCGTCTGGTGGATGAATCAACGCAAGGACGCAAAGATCCAGCAGTTGCAGGATGCGGTCGACAAGCTTCACATGTCTTGTTTCATGGCCAGATTGACAGATGGGGGGAAGGAGCCCAACAATGTTTTCGCTTTTGCTTGAACTATATTCTTTTGCTTTGAGCTTGTCGAATTTAAACTTTGCATCATTATACCCACAGCGAGCATCACATTGTCATGGAATGGCTCTCAAACCCATACCAGCAATGCATCAGTCATGTTTCATATCAATTTTATACCCAGAGAGGAGATGGGAAGACCAATAGCCAATGGCGAGAATAAATTGGTGCTTCTGTTTGTTTGAGCTGTCAGGAAAGGGGGAGTGTTCATACTGTCATAGCATTTGAAAAGCATCAATTGAGCTTTCGGATATAAATGTCCCGCTTTTAATACACAAAATATTGAGGCAACATGAATGTGAAGAAACAATAAAAGTGATTGTTCTGCCGAGTGCGTCCCGGGAAGGCCATGTGGTTTCCCACGCGACATCTCCACGCCTCAGCCCCACGTGCCACAAACTCCCCGACGACACTTGTGGCTATTTACTATCATGGAAGCCATATTGTATATACAATAGTGTGGTTGATTGGGGAGTATCCGAAATTAGCAATGGATCTTGTTCATTTGAAGTGTAAAGCTGAATAGAGTGACTCTTCTTTTTCACAATGCGTGACTGTCGGCCCAGGACGATATATCGACTCCCTACAAGCTGATTGAAGCAGCTTTCCAATAGCTAGGCCGCTGCCCTATACTAGACAAGATGCAAGGAATGACAAGTCAAGAGAAAAGTAGATGCGGTGCATTTCTAATAGATCAAGTCGAGAAATTCCCGGTACAATCTATCCTCTCGATTACTCCAAAATGCCTGTCTAGGACCTCATGATGGATCCAAATATCCTAAAGATCAACATGATGTTTAGTATTTTTATGCTATTACTGTGGGTTTAGGTATAAACTTAGCAGAATCCTTATGCAAATAGGCAAATAGATGCTAGGCAGATTAGCTGCTCAGTGGTGACCCCGTTGAGAGATTCTGGCCCTGATGCCGCTTGGAGGGGCAGAAAGATTTGAAGACTCGCAGCAACAGCAGCTAGGCAGCCCCGAGAGCACAGAAAGCCCACAACAGCAGAAGTAGGGAAATTTCCCGTGTGCCTAGGTTAGTAGGTATCACAATTTATCCCCCACCACATTGCATCGACCACATCTTCAACAGTAGGAAATATCATGCCTTCGCAGGCTTTCTTTGAGACAATCCTTTCCTTCCTTCTCCTTTGCCTTCTTTTGCTTGTGTCTTCTCTCGTCCTTCTGCTTGTCCGTTTCTATCTCATTTACTTACTTTAAAAGGCTTATGAAGATTCGTCTCCAATCCAAGGTCAGTGAATCACTCGCGGACTTTCGAGCTCTCATCCTGCGGGTATAAACAACCACCTTTGATCCTGTTTCTCTTCCTCTTTTCTTTTTCTTTTTCTTTTTCTTTTTCTTTTTCTTTTTTTTCTTCTTTTTCTTCTTCTTCTTCTTCTTCTTCTTCTTCTTCTTCTTCTTCTTCTTCTTCTTCTTCTTCTTCTTCTTCTTCTTCTTCTTCTTCTTCTTCTTCTTCTTCTTCTTCTTCTCATCATCATCATCAACAGACATCATCGCCGCTATCATGTCAGCTGAACGAGACACCCCCGACGTCGCGACTGAGGAGGTGACTCCTACTCCCGCAAAGGCATCAAAGCCCAAAGTCCCCCGCGCCAAGGAAGATCACGCAGCTATTCGCGCCCGGCAAGACGGAGCCATCGCCGGCATACTCCCTGGCGCCAAGGAGCTTCCAGAGCTCTACGCAAAGGTTAAGCATGAAATCAGGAAGCATTGCATGGGTAGCAAATGGACAGACACTGCTATAAGCAAACGGTTTGTTGGCTGGTGTGACTTCGCAGACACTTGCCATCGCCCTAAGCTCGAAACTATGCTCGCCGCCATGGCGATTCACGAGTATTTTGGCTGCAAGAACACCGTCTTTATCAGGGAAGTTGCAATTCGCGGACTTGATGAATGGGCAAACAAGGAGATCCAGGCTCTTATCCAAGCTGCCTCTGCACCCAAGCCGACTGCGCTCGAAAAGGTTCAGAAAGAGCCTCTAGTCAAGACCGAACCGGGACTCCGTGGTGACAATATAGCGGACACGATTCGACAGTCCATTGAAACCGAAAATGGCCTCGCTATCGCTGCCGGATTGAAGCGACCTGCTCACGTACACCCTGCCGAGCCCAGCAAGAAGCGAGCAAATGTTGGATTAAATCAAGCACTTGTCGTTCCTGAAATCAACACTGTCGCCATGCTGCAGCACTCGCAGCAGCGAATCGTGTACAGGGAGACAGGCATGCAAACTGACAGCTACGCATCTGTCAAAGAAGCTTCCGGGTCCATGGAAAAAGCAGCTGCAACTATGCAGGAACAAAACCAGTTGCTGCAGCATCACAATGGAATGCTGAGCACTCTGCTGGAAAGAGTTCAAGTCGCTCCTGCTCGACCTGTCAATAGCACTGCTCACCAACAGCTGCAATTCCAGACGCAGGACATGATTCCCCTCCAGCCTGTCAATCGCCAGGCGCCTGCGATCTACTTCGACCCTAATCGAGACAATGGTGGACACGGTCCAATTTTCAGATTCGGGTAAATTGTTGATGGAATGGGATGGGATTGAGAAAGGAAAGGAAAGAAAGTTATGGATCGGGAAATAGCAAAACATACAGAAATTGTCTGTCGCGCCATAAATGAAAATGCGACGTATTACTGGCTTTTAACGACAAGGTTATTACAGCAGGGAAATGAATGATATCTACATAATATTAATTTGTTTTAATTGAATGTCTTTGTGGTGTTTTCAACAAATCCAGTCTCGCAGATCTGACGATAGCTTCGTGGTGGTCCGTCATCCGGAGCCTCAGAGGACTAACCCACCAGTGACATCCCGACTGGCCTCCACGTGTAAGTTAGTGTAAGCCAGGACTAAACGTACGACAAGACGTGAAACGCCCGTCGAGAGGTTTTCGCTCTCCAAAAGCAGTAAATGCCTCTTTTTAGCGGCTGGTTCCCTTTGCCGCTGATGGCAACCGAGCCATCACAATCTCAAGTGTCTCCCTTTTTGTAGGACAAATACTCAACGATGACAGGTGAGAGATACCGAATGTCAAAAAGTTTACCCCATACTGTTTCATAATAGCCTCTGGTCCGGGGTTAGATGGGATCCTTGCATTGCATGGGCCCCCCGGAGTGGCGTAACGTAGCGCGGGGGCAGGACCCTAGAAAAGAGAACGACAGGCAGATATACAGAGTCAAAGCATGGTATCCGATTCGTTGCTTTTTGCTTTGATCCCAAATTACCGACAGGAATGCGTCATCCCGCTCGCCGCTAATATTGGGCATGTTTATTAACTGAGGATGAGTCGAGACTGTAGAGAAAATGGTTGCAGCCATGTCAAGATTTAGTGAATGATTGGACATGACTGGAAAATACGGCTTGTCTTTACTTTAGTCCTACTCTGTGATTCTGTAGCGGAAATAATACTGCCGTCCATTGGGAAATGTCTGTTACCCCGCAAATGAAGCTTACTAGAGAGTGATCATCTTTGTGATCTGGGGCCACGACGATCTTGTCAGCTAGGAGAGACACCGACACAGAGAGGCGCAGCGCAGTCATGAGTTTTGATCCTAATCATCGTCATTGTCTATCATCATCACAGCTGTCGGACGAATATATCTCTTTCGGATGTCGTGTGTTGTCTCTTCCGCGTGGGTCGATATTATATGCACATGTACGGTTTTCGGATGCAACAAGCATATGCAACGCAGTGCAGTACGAGATGGGAAGGGAAGTTGAAATCTTACAAGACACTGCACCACAGCGACAGAGACAAAGTTGGGGGTTGGGCTGTCCTTTGCTAGCCTCGTCTGGGAGATGATGGACGGGGGTCTCGACTGGACAGAATGGGGAGAGGAGAGAGGATCTTTTACTTGTTGATTTAAGCGCTTGAAAGTCGTGGCATGGATCAACATAGTCTTGGTTGGTCAATAGAATGTCTCACTACCTTTTTTATTTTCTCTCTTGTTCATCTCTTTCAGCATCGTCACTGCAACCATGACGTATTGTGGAAGTGAGTCAACATGGGGGTTATCTTAGCTTGTGACGCCAGGGCCCTGTAGTCAGATTAGCCTGAGTATGTAGTATGAGCCGCAGAAATAAAATTAAATAAATAATAACGAGGCGAGGAAAAAAGGGAATTGATTGAACAGAGTAATAAGACGAGGACATTCTTCAGTGATTATCGGTAGTTACTAGTTACACAAGGCGACAAGATAAACACATACCATGCAATAAATACTCCCCCCTCCAATGGACCAGGACTCAAACTGATTGATTGATATCGTACTGTAAAAAGTATATGTCTTTGCATTTCATCTCCAACCACTAACAAGCCGAGCATTCATCACTCGCCCACCCACCCACTCCAACGGCACATGCAATGCATGCAGAAAATGCAACGCCAGGGAAACCTTGGATCTTAGTCTAAGGGTTGCCTTGCCTTTACCTTGTCTAGCGTCTAAACTGTGCCTACCCCTACCTGGATACTCTAGCCCCAAGGCAGTGTAGTAGCCAAGACACACCAAGCAATGCGTGTAAGTCAGAAAAAAAACCACCGTCCACTTCTTTCTCTTTTTGCTCGGGGATTTACAAGTCGAGAAAAATGAAATTACTTCCGTTCTTTTTTGTGGATCTTTTTCCCGTCTTTCGTCTTTTGTACCCCATCCGAACTTCCGATCAACACCTCCGATAGATACCTTTCTTACCTTGGGGGGGTGTGACTTTCTGGTTGCCTTGCCTTGCCTCGCCTTGCTCCTTCTCTCTCTCTCTTCTCCTTCCAGCTCGAACTATATATACTCCTCTCTTTCCCGTCATCCTTTTGAGACTTTGTTTCTCTTCTTCTCATCACAAGCTTCACCATCCAAACAATTCCTTCAACTTACACCACAACCACAACATAAACACCAAAACCAAAACCAACTACATCATCAGCATCATCAATATGCCTGCCTACGAGTACTGCTGCCAGTGTGGAGGCATGATTGTCATCAGCACCACCTGCACCGCCTGCGGCCACAAGCAGTGCAACAACTGCCCTCTCTGCTAAATGCCCAGTCTTGACCAAGACAACAACACCTATCCCACTCTTCCTTTTCCCCTACTCCTCTGAACTATCTCCCATCAGATGAGAGTCTGGATACACCCTCGCTCAGATGAGGCATGACGACTTTTGACGACGGCGCATCTCCTTCTCTACCTTTTTAACAATGAGACCCGGTCGTCACATTCACCTTTTACTTCTTCGACTTGATTGATACCCTTCTTCGGCATTCCAGTATCAGAAAAACACTGGCTTTCTTCTCAGGTCTTTGTTAAGCTTGCAATGTGCTTTTCTTTCTCTTGCGAGGCGCACAAAGGAAGGAAATGACGTCGGTGGTATTTTTTTCTACAACCAGGGCGTTATCAATCGTGCTAGCTTTGGGGGAGGCTTGTCTCAGTGGAGGAATGGGTTCAAACCGGATTATTTTCTAAGTGTACAATATATCGATACCCGCAGTCTCTTTTTATAGGCGACTTCTTCTTCTCTTCGCAATCGCAGACAAGAATACCTAATAACAAGGCTTTCATCTTTCCCAAACTTGTTTCAACGTGGCCCAGATATAATCCACTTCTCTCGGCCTCTCTTTTTGCTATCCGGCGCTTTGATGTCTTCCTGGGGATCCTGCTTGGGTGATTAACATCCATGGATCGATCCAAGGAAGCAGTCGTGAGTGGGATTGAAACGCTCCAATCACATGTAGACAATTTCAACCTCATCGCTACATTGCCACCTGTAGAACCCTTGAAAAGACCCTTGTTTCAAGGGTTGGACAGTGCACCCCCCGGTCTTCTCCGAAAGGCCGAGTACTCTTTTTTCTCTTTCTTATACCTCGTCCCGGGATCTTCCCTATTACATAACACTGAGAACAACGTCGGCCCTTTCATGGAGATGCAAAGCCCACTACATCGCCACGTAGCACCTATAACGAGTCAAGAGGGAAAAGAAACTAAGTAACCAGATGACTTCCAATAGGCTTTTTCATCTCAAAGATAAAGTTCATGCTCTGGAGAGCATCTCGGTCAGTACTTGACATACACCGTACCGAGGATAAAGCAGAGCTTCAACACGATGAGGCAAGCTGTTTATCGGACATGGGCTTGTCTTTTGTTACGACTGACCAAGTCATTACATCTACCGCGAATGCCTTCTGTAGCTGTAATCAGGATACTATTGTTTTAACAATGCTGTGTAATGTCATCAGCGAGTGTTGAACTACAGAACCCACAACACAGGCTATGAAGTCGACAGAAGTAGGCATGAACATCCCCATCTCTTCTCGTTCGCCTACAACCACTACTCCGTTAGAGGCCAATCTACAATTTTTTATGTCACATCCTCGATCCCATCAACTATTCATGCTTAAATATACTGTGAATCGACTTGGTATTCTCGTTGTGCCTTTTGGATGCCTGCTTCCAATCCTATACGTACAAAAACCAAACACCTCTCCCAACCTGTTGAATGCATGCCCGTTTATTCCTTTTCATTCTGCTTCCAGACATGATTTCCCTTCACACCCGCCCTGGCGCCAGTTTCATGAATCAAAGGCCTGCTTGATTCCTTGACCAGCCATGCTCCTAATTGCGCCCGAATACTAGATTCACACTGTCCGTCCAACATCTAGTTAAAAGTCCCTCCTAAGCCGAAACGTACGGGTGACAAAAAGTCTTTGCCCTCAAAATACATGTAAATGTCGAAAGCCCCATGGTCCAGCATTTTGCTGGTTGCACTGGGATTAGGTTTAAGGTGAAAAGAAAAGTAGAAAAGGAAAGGGGCCGTAAGGTATCTTCGTCGTGAACCCATCGTTGTGGGCAAAATATGAATTAAAAGAATCAAAGGTTTTAATAGCGGTATGCTTCAACCGCTAAATCATGCCACCGGGAAGCGCGTTGCTGCTCGCGCTAGGAGGCATAGGCGGGGGAATCATTGGTGGCGCAGGGTTTTGGAGCATCGATCTCGCTCGAGAGTTTACGTTGGCCTCACTAGTGGCTTTGCGTAGTCTCTGGCGGTAGTGTCCAACACCTTCGTCATCGTCACCTCGAAAGCCGCGTTGCTCGACCGGAATACCAGGGCTTGAAGGGAGGTGGTGGGAATTCATCGTGGCATCACCAAGTGCGGCTCCAGTATTCTTGCGTCGAGGATTGATAGGAGGCAGGGGAGGGGCAGTCCCATTGCCATGAAGATTGGGAGTAGAGACTGTCCCACCGTTAAGAGGAGCAGGTCCAGGTCGAGGATAGCCGCCTGTTGGTGAGCCTGAAGATTTGATGAAGGGTTCCGACATATCTCGGTTTCGCATCATGCCGCCGGGACCATATGGTCTTTGTGGACCAGGACCATGGCTAGGGAAACCTTTGGGGGGTGGAGCACCGGGTGAGATTGGCGATGGTTGACCAAGATCGTATCCATGCGCAGGATGAATGTGCAGGCTGTTGTCGGGGCGGCCGAAACGTCCAGAAGATGCAGTCCCGGGATATGGCTGTTGAGGTTGAGGGTGTGGCGATCGTCGCATTTCTTGTCCCGGCATCATAGGCGATCTCATCATGGGACCTTGTCGAGGTTTTCCGTTAACTCCAACTGGGGATCCCATGGGTCCCTGATAATCATCGCGGGCACTGGATCCCGCCCTGAGACGAGGTGGTCGGCTACCTGAGCGTCCTCCGCTGCTTGCTTCAGAACCGCTTCGGTCACGCTCGGAAGGTGCTCTGGATCCAGAACGGGAGCCAGCACGAGAACCGGCACGAGAGCCGGCACGAGAGCCAGGGTTGGCTCCGGCTTCCTCGCTTGGCATACGATTGTATGAAACTGGGGGTGGCCTGCTGCGTTCCTGGGAAGGTGCTCGGGATGAAGTGGCAGTTTGAGCTCTGTCCCTGCTTGTAGGAGGGCTCTGTGGACCCTGGCGTCGCTGTTGAAGTTCAAGCTCCTTCATCCTCTGGAGTTCTCTGCGGGCTTGGCGGAAAGCCTTGAGCCCTGCGTGAACGCCTTCCTTGTCTTCAGAATCTCTCGACGTATCGGCATCGCGAAATCCCTCAGGAGATTGTGTCATTCTGTCATCGAAAGTATCACGAGTGGGAGAAACTTTAGCTGAGGCTGGCGATGAGCCTCTAAGGCCAAGCAGCTTCTTGGTCTTTGACTGATTGACAGTCTCCTTTTCTCCTCGACCTCTCTCAACCATCGAGCCAATGCTGGGCTTGGACTTAAGGATGCCCAACGCGTTCGGGCGTGGAGGAGGTGGTAGCTCAGACAGTGGAGCTTCTGGTGCAGTGGCACCACTGTCAGACTCCACGAACGAGGTGAGCCTCTCCCTTACGCGTCGCGCGCCATCGGCAAGGTGACGAGCAAAATCGTCTGTCTCATCCTGCTGCTCCGGGCGAGTGTCCTGCTTCAACTCTTGTACAGGCTCAGGTAAAGATATCACTTGAGCTTCTATAAGGCCGGAAGACCTGGTAGGGCTAGTCACACTACCGTCTATCGACATGGCTAGGTCTCTCTCAATTGACTCCCAAGCATTCGAGTCCATTGTCTTGGGCTCATAAGCATGTGCATTAGGTCTCTCTGGGGGGAACCGGGAGGACAAATCAACATCGTTAGGCATGCTTCCATAAATCGAGGAGGCGTTGCTGTCTGATCGCAAATGCTGCCTTACCATGCCACTTAATCCCCCAGACGTCGGTCCTAGCGTGGGAGAATCATGTGGTAAGTCGTCTGTTTTGGCAGATGCTACATTCCCAGGTCCATCACTGATGATCAGCGGCGTTGGCATCGCAGAGTGTCTCAAAGCGGGGTGCTCATTTTCTGCTGGTTTCTCAACAGTAACTTGAGGGGTGGTAATGTCGGGGCTGCGAATCTCATCGTCATCGTCGTCGTCGAAAAAGGTCGAAGGCTGCGACTCTTCTTGGACGGTAGGCTCAGTCTGGAAAGATCCAGGATCGTTCTTCTCCACAGCTGGGCGTTGGGCAGAGGAAGACCGAGAACGAGGTCCTGATAACGAAGTGTTTGAATCATTACGGAAGCGCGTGGTGGGAGTTTCCCGGCCTCGCTGCATCTGGACTTGTCTTTGGGCATATCTCGACTCGTCATATTGACTGTTGTTCCTGCTAAGAATCATGTTCCTGTCGAGGGGCTGGACTTCCCCAGTTTCACTAATAGGGGGGCTAAGTGGGGGCGTAGCACCAAAGGCTTTCTGGTCCATGCTGGGGAACTTGTTCACCGACTCGGATGGAGGGCTAAAAGATCGCAGATTGGGGGCGCTCGCTTTCCCTAATACTGAGCGGGTGATGAAACGATCACCAAAGGTTGAGCTCGACGGAGATGGAACAAGAGGTGTTAAATCAGGTGTTCTGCTTCCAATAGTCCGCTTCGACAAGGTGTCGAATCTTGAGAGGGCTGATGTTTGATGGTCTTGTTGATCCTGGTTAAGGCTCTGCTCGTATAGTCGGCGGGTCCGCGTCACAGTCTTTTCCACCGTGGGAGTCGGGCTGGCAGTACGGAATGTGTTTGCGAAAGACTCTCTGTCTTTTTGAGAAGAACTGACAGACGTGGCGGCTGTCGAGTCCCGAGCTGCATATGGGCCGGAGGATGTTGTTGAGTTGGTTTCCCTCTTGCGATTGTAGTCAGTCTGAGATGGGGATTCTGGTCGTCCAGCCTCGGGCTCAAGCGACTCGCTCTGTTGCAGGTCTTCAAATGATTGCCTGTCCTTCTCGGATTGTCGCCACTTTTGGAAAGCCGACTGGGCCACATCATCGCCATAGAGTACACGGCCACTCATAGCCCCCTTGTTTCCTCCAGCACCGATTTTGTAAACTTTTTGCCGACCTCCAAATAGGTTGTTTCCTTCGATAGGCTTCGAGCGGCCCATAACGCTTCCGTTCAAGGAAGAAGCATCATCATTCGATAGTACTGATGAGCGCGCAAATGGCGCTTTCACAGATTCAACCTCAGCGATGTCACCCAAGCCAGCAGCAAAGTTAAAGTCCAGCATTCTCGATTGTCTGTTGGGAAACAGAACGCTATCATCACTGGCTTTACCAAGCTTGGTATTGGGATCATCTTGCTCCCGGAGCATAGAGAATCTTGCTGAAAGATTTGTCATTAGAAGACTTGTTCGAAAGTCGTCGGTCGAGGGGAGGGCTGATGCAAGATCAAGCTCTTTCTTGGGCTCCTCTTCCGGGGCTTTCTTTTTGCCAAACATCCTGAAGGGGCTGGAAGACTCGGACTCGATCGAAGGTCGAGGAGCATCGAGGTCATCCTTGCCCTTCTTCTTGGCTCTGAACCGATTCATGGTGAAAATCCGAGGGTGAAACGTTATTTTGCCTCGGTTTTATGAAGTCGTTGGGAATGTGTTGTAAAAGCTTTTAATTCATCACCATCAATAGCTTCGTCGAGGCCGAATTAGATTGGCAACTGACCAATCCCGCTTCGAACACTGTTTTGATTAGCCTATTGTTCTATCTCGAGACGTATTGTTTCGGAGATGAAGGTTTGTGAAGAATAATTTCCGCTTGGTTTCGTTCCCCGATAAATTTGACGGTAAGCGTGTAATCGAGGAATATTGCTCCAACTGTATACCCTCTTTGAACACAAAACAATAGGACAAATTCGTACCTGCTGTGGGATTCTAAGCTAGCTCAGGCCGCCCAAGCAAGTTGGGAACTATAAATCTGTTTGTAGTTGTAGAAACTTGTGGAGGGTCTGTTGACTCGACAGTCACACGGAGCCAGAATTATTCGTACTCGGCCGTTTCGCACGGATGTGTTGGTCGTCTGATTTGTCGTCGATCGAAGGCTTCGTGAGATGGTCTGGTTGTGCGATGCGAAAGTTTGTTGCGGGCCGGAGACGGACGACGGCAGACGAGGTACTCTTGTGGAAAAGATGAGAAAGCAAGTAACCGAATGGTGAACAAACGAGAGTAAATCGGGCGTTAAGTCCAGAAATGGAAAAGAATGAGGCAAGTCTGGTAGATAAAGAAAGGAGTCTGTCTCAGACTTGGGGAGTAGAATGAACAAAGCAAAACAAGTGAGTTTTCCACTAAATGCTCGAGGCTATGTTGAGTCTAATAGGCCCTGTTCGGTTTGGTGTGGTCTGCGGATCTCAAGGGAGGACGTAGTCACCGGGTGCGAAGTCCGAGGGGGATTATCAAACGTAAAACTTCCTGGTCGGCGATTCGATTTGATGTCCAGTCCGGGGTACGACTTGACTCGAATAGTAATTGACCTGAAGTACCGCGAGAACAAAGTAACGAAAGGAAGGGGGAAAAAGAATGGATGGATGAATGAGGTTGGCGAATGGTCGAAGAACCGGAGAGAAAAACCGTTTAGGGACGAGATGTTTGAGCCAATGGAATCAACAAAGCAAACCTCAGGTTTTTCTTCTTAAGGTAACAGGCAAGATGAGAAATTGGTGACCACGATGAAGGGGGGATTAGATTGACAGGGCGCCCCAGGGCAAAGATGAGCGAAGGAAGGGATGAGAGGTGGGGTGTGTCAGGCACAAGGGGGAAAGAGGGTGTGGAGACAAGCAGGACTAGGCGTAAAGAGGAATGGTGACGGGAGATACAACAGGCGAGTATTATTTTATGGCAGGTTCGCATTAGGCACGCCGCATGAGAATGTTCATTAACTCAATATGTGCTGTTCTATCACGATAGATGGTTTACTTAAGCGGACAGAGGAGGTATCTTTACCTGGTCGTAGACAGAAGTTTAACATGAGAACTTCACACAACTATGGTATCATAGAGTAGCAGAGTTTCTTATTCTTGTGTATTTCAGCCTTTAATGAAACGGTGGCTCATGGTTGACAAGGATAACCTCAACTGGTCAGATTAATAGAGTATCAAAGTGCTCCGTGCAGGGAAAGGTCGGAGTGAAGGTACCTACCTGCACACGCGAGTACGCAAGGTGGAAACAGGATGAACAGTTCGTGGGCTGGTGAGCACCAACCCAGCTGCACAGGGGACGGAACGCCCCAAGTACCCAAAAGGGGTGTATTTAATAAGGCACAGGGGTAGGAGTCCACGGTTTTTAACAAGTGCGACGGGAGGAAAGAACGAACAAGCAGAGGCCGGACCTCAATGGCAACTGCCAAGGTCTTGTAAACTGGAGTGCTTGGGCTTCTCGACCAATTTTTGACAGGGCCCTCAGCGTTGTTCAGTGAACTGTCATAGCTTCCAGGTTCCAGAACAGTGGAAAGACTTCCTCGGACCTCCACCAAACAATGATTTTCAGCATGGAACCCTCGCCCGATTCCACAATTGCAGGATCTGAAGCTCTGAATTCCTCATGATTTGTTCAATGAGCCAGACATGCATACCGGCTATGTCACACTGACTTCATACGATGAGCTCGGACACGAGTCTCCTTTTCTATGCGTCAAGGACCAGAAGCGCGAGGGGGGAACAGCAACTCGTCCATGACCATGGAGGAATGGGCTATCCAAAGAAGCGTCGCAGCTGACATGATATCACTTACTCATAAGCTCTCGGTGTGATGGGCACAAGGTACGACATATGTCCGATGTACCAATTTAACATATCTCAGGTCACCGTCAGAAGTCCGCCACAAGCCATGTGCGCGTCGCACCGCAAACGCCAAGTCTCTGCCGTCTTACATACCCGTCCGGCACATCCTTTCTTTGGCTTGCTCTGGCGACACGACAAGGACAGAGCTACAGACAAAAGATAGACACCCACTCAAATGCCCAAGATATGCGACCTGAGCTCTGAAAAGCTGTTTCTGACGTTTACAAAACCAGGGATTCGTCGCAAATCCCCAAGTGCAACCCTATCATGCTTCAAAAAGCGACGACAAGCTTTCCATTGGCTACGTTATCCGAGACTCTCAACAAAGAAGCAATGTCAACATAAGCCCTTGGATGTCGCTCCAGCTTCATCCTTGGCTCAACAGTAATAAGGGGCCAGCAGCTCCCACTTCCAGGCGGATGGGCTTTGGGGCTTGAAACCTTCTCCACTCGGACAAGAACAGCCGTTGCAGAAGCTACTGCAAGGAACACCGTTTGGTCACAATGTCGTCTCATACCATCCGTTCCTTAGCGCAGCGACGGGATTAACGCTTAGGCTCCGTCAAGACTGTCTAAACGCACTTCGAGTGGAAGAAGTTATGGATCGCGCAAACTCAAAAAAAAACAAATCAGAAGAATAGCCCCTGACAATCTCGAATTGAGTTTCAATGGATTGAGGCCGTTATTAGTGCCCGCCACGTAAACCACTGGCTTGTCCTCGGGGGAAATAAGACATCGGACGCTTGTAGGGCGAACTTGGGTGTCTGACGTCCGAAGTTTTGTTTCCCCCCTAGCTTGTACAAAATACTGTGACCCTTTCGCACTGCGTCTAACAGAACTAGCCGAAAGGGTCATCGCAAATATCTTTGCGGCAGGCTCTATTTGGTCTCACGTTTTTCTTATTCCTCGTATTTAGGACCTATAGCCAGACTTAGTGGTATCAAATCAGATGCCGATGGTGGTGTTGCAGTCGGGCATTCGCTTGTCTGTCAGCACTCGTTCAAAGATCCTCCTACGGTCCGCGGCATCCGTGTTCAAGCCAGTGCCAAAGGCCCAAAGCCCCTGTAGTCACCTTAACTCGCCACCGGGTGCCAAGTTCCATAGTCAGACCAGTCAGAACAACCACTTGCTTTGGATAGTTGTTACCGATACTATATTTCAGACAGCAAAAAACAAGGACACCGGTCCCCCTGGGTTGGAAATATTACAGCCGGGAGCTAGGGTTCCCGTTCTGCAACTCTGGCGATAGACCGTTACATTGGCTTGAACCTACTTTGCTGGTCCCTGCACTTCAAGATCAACCTGGCTATTGAACGAATCAGCGCTGAACGTTCAGGAACTTCTTTCTTTTTCTTCAGATAACTTCGACTAGTGTTCAGATCTTCGGTCTCCTTGTGCTCTAGCCTCAGCTTGTCTTAGATCAGGCCTAGAGACAGAAAAAAAGCACAACTTGTTTCGTGGTTGCATACAGTACGTATACACATTGCAAGCAACCATGTCTGGACCTTGCTCTCTATTTTGAGATCGCCCGAGAGCACAATGAGCCTTGGTCACTAGGAAAAGGATGGCTTACAAAACCATTAATTGCTAAATGATCCGCATTGACAAGTGATGGGAGAGTTCCACTCGTGGCTGTGAAAAACTCAATCTAATTCAGCACGAACGAGCCGCACAGATCGAATGGCGGAGATGGCTTTGAAGGGTTCAATCTCTTTAAGACATTTCTTGGTCCTCGAGCGTTTTGCTGTCCGCCGCTGACACTATGCATATTGCTGCAGAGCGTGATTCAAGACGCAATGACAACATGCGGCGTGGGAATTTGCCCCTGGTTATGTCTGCAATGGCGCCTTTTAATGTTTTTGTTTATTTTTGGACAACAAGCTGAACGGTAAGATTATCTATCGTCATGGCATGGCTCTCTCTCTTTGTCTGTCTGTCTACTTGTAACAAGGGCGCAGAAACCTCCATTGCTGACTCCTCCGAAGTCTAGCTACTGACTGTGCTGTACCTTGTGGTGGAAGTCTATCCTTCGACTTCCACTGCAAGGCGTTCCTCTGCGGGCAGCGCTCGCTGACTCCGATGTCAGATATATACTCCACAATACCCCTATCAGTTCAAGCCTCCATGGTCAGCGGCAACGGTAAGTTCTCCGCGAGCCAATAAGAGAGCGGTACCTGAAGCTAACCCATCCATGATTATAGTCTCCCACCTTGGCTGCAACCCTCAAGGGTGTGGATTATCCCCTGGTGCCTGCGTCTACGCACATGGATTTACCTCATGTCGGAAAGGTGACATCGTCCAAATCGGATCTGCCTTTGTAACCGCACAAGAGACTGCTGACACGCGGAGAATGTCCCTCCTTTTCGCCATCGACAATGGCCAGCCTGAACTCCCCTACATACCTACATATCCATCTTGCTCGATGACACGCACAGTCGCCGGTTTAATAGCATGGAAAACTCCAAGCTAGCCATTCTTCAAGAAGTATTGGCTCATGAAAACACCGAGAGATGGTTCTGGCGCGCTACTCGAATTCGACCCAATGTCTCCATAATCTATCCACAAAAGACTAGATTTTTTTCATGAGGATGAACGTTCAGGCACGACTGATAACTCAGATTGGCCTAGGCGATCCCAATTCACGAGCTACCGGCTCTTCCTACACGATGATCATCACTCAGAGAAGGATAGAGCTGACACCCTGGTTACTTACCAACTCACTGGGACCGGCTCGCCTCGTCAATAACCGACATGATGACATTCAATCTTGGAGCCCTATCCGTCTAGGCGCCTCATTCGCAGCCTTGCTGGCTGCCACTATGTTACCGTATTCTTATCAATGCCTCATGGTGATTTAATTGCTGATGGGACTTGATTTCATTCCGTCTACGGTGTCAGCGGTGATACTGTTCACCCTGGTACTGACCGCCCCGTGTTACAGTTATGGAATCATCATGGAATTTTCCACGCAGTACACATCACATATCCTAGCATATGGCTGGCAGAGTTGATTTATACTAATTACACCATTCAGCGTTAGTTACTTGTCATTATTCCCTATCTTACCAGCTAATTTCTTTTGTGGAATTTGCGCAAATCTATTGACTCTAGTTGTCTGTTTGCCACACCGGAAGCCGAATATTGCTGAAATCAAACATACCCTCGAATCATCTGCAACACTATAATTTCTTCTCCTTGGTCACCTGCGTCATGTTGAATGGTTCTTTGCTTTCCTTCTGTTCCGACCCCAGTCTAGGATCCCAGGTCGGTTTCCCCCTGACCCTTGCACAAACCAACACGACCAGACGACCATAATCTCCGCACATAACAGCAAACATCCATACCATACTCTGGAATGGCCCATCTCACATCGCGATGCAGTTCCATTCATAGTTAGGTTAGGGCCGACACGTGGTAGGTGGTGAATTCTCTTAATTACAGATCCACACCTTGACCTCGGATCTGGTATTGAACGACACCATCAATTACTCAAAAGGTTAACCGTTCCGTCTAATCTCTAAGACAGTCCACTCACGCGGGGTTGGTGGATAACAGAAGCAAATATTCCGATGAAGGTTTGAGAACTTGGCTGTTTCAACACGCGACACAAGGCAAAACAAAGCAAGGTTGGAAGACACGATACACGAATTCGGTGTTTGGGCCGATACCTTGTTGCTGGGCCCGGTTCCAAGGTCATCGGGGATCTTTGTCGTTTTGATATCATTTCACGATTTGCCGAAGGCTTCGCGAAGCAATGAAGTAATATCGCGGTGCCGCCGGCATTGACTTCAGCGCTCAGTACTTGGTTGAAGACACAGTATTCCGTATTTTCTCTGAATCTGAGTGTTGGCTCACGACGGCGAACTTTTGGTAAGTAGTGCGGGGTCCAGCTGTCAAGTTTCTGTCACCCGATCATCGTAGCCGAGATCGACGGCAGCTGTGCTCCCCATCTGCGCCTTTGTTCGGGAAACGGTGGCCTCCGGCACTGTTGTAACGGCGAACCTAATAGGGTTCGGCATATTGAGGAGCCAGTGCGCTGACTGACGAGGACCGATCTTAATCATGGTCGCATGTGCTACACGTGACCTGCGTTGCACATCAAGTCAAATCCACATATCGGTTGAACTATCATATCTCGACCATCATGTGAAAAGCATATGATGACAGGAAACCCGTGGCAGTAAAGGTGCGGCTGCTGCTATGGTTCGGCTTTCACATGAAGAGCAAGGCAGAACATGCCCACAGAACTTCAGTGAGGCTAACTGCAGTCTTGCTCGGATACGCTTCACTGTCTGGCCATCGATGGTCAGCCTATGATACGGCTTTCTAAAGTATGGATCTTGGTAAGCGAAGTCACTTAAGCCCTGTTGTATCTGATCCGAGTACGGGATGGCCTTGTCTTCCAAAACTCTTCGGCAATCAGAGTGGATAAAATTGGCATTCTATAACAGTAGTGATATAACAGATATTGTTCTATATGTGGCAGGTGCACTTTGCTCTTCAAAACAAAAAGAGCAGTGACCTTACCAGTATTCCCCTAGAAGTGCAATAGTAAAGAACAGTATTTGAGTTCCAATACAGCCACAACGCTGCATCATCAGTTACAAAACCTTCGGTAGGTATCGTCCTATAAACCATATGACTTTCCAGTCATGATAACAACCATTGTGACGCCTTGCAGTTATTTGATATATCGCTTTGAACAAAAGAAATGAATACCAACTCTCGAACGATTCCCATTGTGTGACCACAGCCATCACACACTCTACTGAGAAAAGTTGGCCGCTGAGCTTTAGAGTACAAAAATAAACAGCCTAAAGCGTCTGACCTAAGTAGCATAAACTGACCTAATTATTTCGTCTCTTATGCACCATTAAGCCAAGTCTTGGTCTTGCTCCTGTCTCTTCTCTGTCACCTCTTCCTGGCTCTTGCTAAAAGCATATCCAGGATGGCCAGCGTTAAGAAGAAGAACGGCAACGCACATCATACTAAAGATAGTCAGTGAGTGGCCTTTCGCAACGAGTAGCGATGGGAACTTACCAAGATTCAAGACCGATATAAAGACCTTCGTCACGGAAGAGAGCACTAAAGTACCCCTGGCCGAGCTCGGCAATACGGTAAGCGCAGCGAATAAGGATGAAAATTGTCGAGAGAAAGAGGAAGATGAGGAATGTCATCATTGGCTTGTCAAGGCGGTTTCGCGAGGACGACTTGGAAGCTTTGACGACGTAATCGATAAACAAGGCTAAGAAGCAGATAAGGGTGACGACTTGAAAGATCAGACCGGCCAGCGAGATGTCTTCGCCGGTCTTGACGTCTTTGTGGGTTGAAGCAACACATGAGAGGGCACCTCCAACGGCTTGGAGGACGAGAGAGATGATGTCGGAGGGGATGAAGATCCAGTAGAAGTACTTGGGAGGGAACCGAGAGATGCTTGGATCGACGTGGTTGATGCTAAAGAGTGTTAGATGGTCGTTACAAGAGACGGAGTAGCTCTGAGCTGTTTGGGTCACTGTTTTTGACATACACTTGGGACAAAAGAACATAAATAGCTGCGGAGAAGAAGACGGGTGCAACGGTAATGCAGACTACATCTATGTCAGTAATAGTCTTTCATCCATCTCGGCAAGTTCACATACTAATTTGCATCAAAAAGCCGTTAAAGTCAAAAGGGTTATCGTGGATGATGAAACGGCCGACGTATCCGATGATCTCGAGTATACACCCAGCTATCATGCTCGCCATGAACCCCCAGGTTCGCATCTTGATACCCTGGAAGGCATGAACGATCAATGACAGCGCAAAGACTCCGGTAAAAACGGCATTGGCGGGGATGCTGGGTTGGTATCGTAGGATACTCGCTTCAAGGGGACATGTATCGAGTGTGCAGTTGGCTTCAGGGCCGAATGTGACGAGGCCGTTGGGCAGCGTTGACATGCTCATTTTGGCGGATGTGCTGATTGAGGAGGATATCAAAGGTTGATCGCTAAGCTGTATGATGGAAGTCGTCCAATATATCGTCTCTTGTGTTCTTTATAGGTAGTATTGTTGTTCTATGCTTCGATGGTCGATGTCGGAGAGCTGCGTTGTTGTATTGCGTGTTGTTCTATGCAGGGTATAATACTTTCTATATCGACTTCATATGCAGTGGCTATCCGGCCTTCTTAAAGTAAAGGTAATGGAGTTTTCATGAATTATAAAGCTGTCGGGATGGGATGGAATCCCCAAGTCCGGCTCCGTCCACATATATACGTCAAAGCACGCTATCAGCCTCCCAACAGGTTTATATTTTTCCTACATCTTGATACGGCAGTGGATACCCATAATGCAAGAATATTTCAGCTACACAGCGCAGAGAGTTTCGAACTTTTTGGTGTGGGTCTGATAGTCCGTCGCATCCGCGCCCGGCGTCCGCGGGGATGCGAACTGAAGAGTCACTAACAGTATGAGGCTGAGTTTAGGTTTCTATCAATATGGGATTTATTGGAATTTGAAGATCTGATAGTGATGAGATGGTGGTTAAATGGGATGATATGACGTGTAGCTTGACGAATCGTTGTTGTTTTACAATGTGATGGTTACAATGACTACCCTCTCGTCTATCTAAGAGCACGATCTAAGAGCACTATCTAGCCGCATGCTTATCGAACCGATAGCTGACGTACTCTTGCACACATACATATACACATACACGCTGAATGTTCAGATTAAGGCTCTTTTATCAATCAAGCCGTGGTCGACCGAAGCGAAGGATCCTATTGACATCTAAGCCACCTTTATTTGATTTAGACTTATTTCCATGCCGGAGATCTCCTTTATTTTCCGGGCCCGTTCCAAATTCGGTATTTAGTGTTAGTAGTTTTATTTCCTCCTATGCTGCATAGCATAGCATAGCTTGAAGTCGGGGATCGGACTTGGCCCCCGAAGCGGAACCGGGCTGTAAATGAATCTCGGCCTCCGTTTGACGTTTGACGCAATGATAAGATAAGAAACCACGGACCTCCCTGGATAATCTTTTTTATCATTTGATTCTATTCTTGTATGTTACATATTGCTTATTTCGTTTCTGTTGTTTTCGTACTGCCAAGATGTCTTGGTTGAGTCATTTGACTATGCGCGTAATATAATCTCTGCCTGTCTGGGTAGGTAGTGACGATTGCGGCCAGATGTTGTGCCTGTTTTTGCGAGCATAACACAGTACCTCTTCAAGTACATCAAACACCTGGGAAGGGAGGTACTCGGTACTCTACTCGATTGATATTGTTGCCTACCAAGATGAAGCAGTATCATCCACAGATATACAGACACTTGTCTTGAAGGTATGTATACATAACTCGAGGATTGCAGCCATGATGACGTATGATGCTTAACTGTTGAAAATAAAGACAGATAGACAGTCAGTTACGTGTTCATTCTTGGGCACATATTTAAAATGTCGCGATTATGCCTCGAGTCACAAACACTCACTCGACTTTATCACGAGGCTCAAAACCCTTCAGCTGATCATCTTCTCCAATCATTCTGTACTGTAGCACGAAGCTCCAGTGGGGTTACTAGGCCTAGCTCACCTAAAGTGCCCCTCCCCCGCCGCTACGGAAGTTTCGGCGCCCACTTCACCCGCCCCGTCTCCATCTCAGCTCTTACTCTATCTCACTTGATAGATTTGAACTATTACACCTACTGACAAACAACTTTTGTCGTCAACTCTGGCCTTCCCTCCTCCTTCTCCCACTCGAACACCTAACTTTTCTCTCTCTAAAATCACGTACGAGGGTTTCTTCACCTCGAAACGTTTGCAGTCATGTTTGACCTTTTTCCTATGCTCTTATCGTAAGTTTAAGCTTTGTCATGAGACGTCATTGTCGCGACTCACCATGTCAACTTATTGACCGTCTGCTTCGAATAGTTCTGTTGCTTCATTTCTGTTTCCCATATTCGCATCTTATAAAGCGCTCAAGACACATGATCCTACCCAGTTGACGCCATGGTTGATGTACTGGGTTGTCCTCAGCTGCTGTCTCCTTGTTGAGTCTTGGGTCTGGTTCATTATTTCATGGTCAGTACCATAACCCCTCCTGCAAAGGTCAATCCTGTGAAACTGACACTGACACGCACAGGATCCCCTTCTATGGATACTTCCGCTTGCTTTTCCTCCTCTACCTCATCCTCCCCCAGACACAAGGCGCCCGACTCCTGTATGAGGAATACGTCCACCCTTACCTTGAAAAGAACGAGACGCAGATTGACGACTTCATCGCGAGCGCACATGAGCGCTTGACTGATGCCGGAATATCCTACCTCAAGCTCGCCATCGAGCAGTTCAAGATCAAGGTCCTCGGCCTGCCACCCTCGGAACCTGAGTCGCCTCCTCCCGAGACGAACCAGGGTTACACGCAGTCGCTTCTCTCACGCTTCAACGTCCCAACCGCGCGGTGGCCCGGCAACAACAGCGGCAGCACAGGCACCGACTTTTATAGTTTACTTTCCAGTGCTGTAGCAGCTGCCACCAACGCCGGTGCTCAATCAGCTGGTACCAGGACGGTGGGCGGAGAACCCACCAACCCTGATGCGTTGATTCCCCCGCATCTGCGCGAGTCTGGCGCCAGGATGGACTTCATTTCCACTCAGCGCGACCGGCTAAACGTTCTACTTTCGGCACTCGATCGCGAAGCACAAGATCTTCGCTCCGACGCCCAGCGCGCTCAAGCAAATACAGGCCCTCGCCGCGATCCAATGGCCTACGGAGGCTACGACAATAACAACAACGATGACGAAGAACCTACCCAGCGACCGCCTAGTGGACTGAGCGGGTGGAGCGGTATCAGCAAGAGTCGCAGCGAGACGGATTTTGAGAGGATTGATGCTGATACTAGTTCGGACGATGACCGCCAGGTACGTCGGAGAAACATGGGAGCTGGTACTAGGAATACATCAGGCTCGTGGGTTCCATGGAGCTGGGGTGGTGATGCCGCACAAGGAGGCGCAAGCTCATCTGGAAGAGAAAGGTAGAAACTCCGTTCCGGAAAGTGGGTTTTGCAGGAGTTTGGGTCTCATTAGACATGGTTTTTTCTTCTTGATATAGGCCTCTGGCGATAGTCAAGGAGGATTGCTTCTCTATCCATGGATATGCATATCTATAGATGGCAAGTTTGGTGTACATATCTCCATGCTTCTCGAAATCCAGATCCCAGTCTGGTACGCCTTGACACATTCCCTCTGAGTTATTACAGTATTGCTCCATTCGCCCATGCCGTATTTATTTGGCGCTTCTTCTACCAGTCATACATAGCCATATCGTACATCGTATTTTTTATCATCTTAACAAAAGACAAGAGTGTAGGTACAAGGGGGTTGGGTTCGATCAAGGTGTTTAGACAAGCTTGTAAGGGTACACTGCCTCAGCAAGGCCCTTCTTGTACCAGAATGTCCTCTTCTTCTTGGTAGTCGCATGCTCGACCCAGCGCTCCTCCATATAGTTCTTTCGGAACCAGCGAATAAATACGGGATCCCAGAGCTCGGAGGCGATACCGAGATCCTTGCAGCAACGCATCAAAGCGTTGGACTTGGCACCCTCAATAGCGGCGGGGACGCCCTCGGGGCTGAAAAAGTTGTTTACACCTTGAGATTGAGAGACGATGCTGTCGCATGTTAGTTACAACTGCGGAATTCAGATTGTGCGGGAATGCTGGACGTACCGGCCGTTAACAATGAGGGCGTACTCTCGCGTAACGATGTTCTGTCCCACGACGACTTCCCCACGATGAACCATACCCCATCCCATAGGTCCAAAAGCCTCATTCAAGCGTCTTCGGTACTTGACTTCGGGCAGATAGACGATACCATCGGGCTTAACCTCGACATCCTCCACATCAATCGGTCTCGACAAGACCTCGTTCTGTTCAACGGTGACAGGCTTGACTCCTAGACCAAACCAACTCGTCTCCCAATTGATATCGTGCGTGCTCTCCACGTCCGTCTCGCTGGACTCGCTCAACGTGCTCTTGGACACAGAAACAGGTGTGTGGGGGTTCGTTAGCTTGTTGGCTGCTTTGGGGGGGAAACTCGTCGTCGTCGCTGATCTGGTAGCAGCGGGAGAAGTAGCTGGCTTTGCGGCGGTGGAAGCTCTCACGGGAGCTGGCTTGGTGGCAGTCGAAGGTTTGGGGGCGGTGGTGCGCGATGTGTATTTTGGCTTTGTGATGACATCTTCCTGGTTCACTTCTGTGACGTCCTGGGAAGGGTTTTGTAGGGTGACGTCTGCCTCGACGGAGTAGTATCGTAGAGCGGGGACGATTGAGCGGTTGCAGAGGAGAGGGATCTGTCTTCGGGCGACGAAGAATGCTCTGCGAGGAACAAACATTGTGAATTTGTGGTGTTGTGATGGGTTTGTAGTAGTTTGGTTTGAAGCTCTTGTGAATAACCAACTACCTACCTTAATTTGAGATATGACGGGTGGATAGATTGTCCGGCCGGTGGAGACAGTGTGACGACAGAGTGTAAAGAGTCATGATGCTTTTGTTGACTGGTGGTGATGATGAAAAGAATGAGAGTCTATAGTCCTCAAAATACATGTTTATACAGTAATGATACAGAGTGTGATATAGCAATACAATACAGTCCAATCCATAGTTTCTTAGTTATCTTTGGTAGCTGTGCGTTCATCGTTGTTGTGAACTTTCCAGCACTGTTTGAATGCCTCCATCTACGTACGATATTGTCAGAACAGCCATCATGAAGAGAGATTTAATAGAGACGGAAGGGGATAAAATAAAAAACCAGTGTCAAAGAAACTTACTTCTGCTGTGCATGCGCGCCAATCTTTCTTTTCAAAATAGCAATCCGTCATTTTCGCATTCTCATCTAAGTCAAGTCAAGTCAGTCAACATTAGCGACTTTCATTTTCATTCCCCAACAAAACAGAAGACGAGGCAAGACAAAAGTTTAGACGGTCACCGTCTTGGACTATGTCTATCTTCTAACCATATCGTTTCTATTCTTTTTTTTTCTCTCCCTGTCTTGGTGTATACATTAGAAGCTCTTCTTACCTGCGCATCCGGTGCTGAAAATCCGCTTGTCCCTTTAATCGAACGGTTAGCAAAGGCCTCCTCGGCTTTCGGGAAATAGAATAAAACTCACCACTCATCTGGCTCATCATCGTCTTCGACATTGGCGCTCTGTTGCGCATTACTCTCTTCTTTACTCATATTTTTCTTATCTTGGTCAAAAAAAAAAGCGGTAGTTGAGATTGGTCGTTTTGTGTTGTTGAAGAAAGAAGTCGAGTATAAGAAAAAGGTGGTTCAAAGGGCCCAGATTTTGGTTGAGGCGACGGGACTCTCACTCATCTTAGCAAAAGTCAAGTGGCAACTTACAACAACGACAATACATCGAAAATCCGCAAAACTCGCATCATGGCTCCGGCCAAGCTAAATGTGCTTGTTTACACAGGTTAGACTTCTTATTATCATTATTACTCAATTCTGAATACCCCTCACTGACTCACTCAAGGCCTCGGTACAACCGTCGAGTCAGTCAAGCATTGTATCTGGTCCCTTCGTCGCCTTCTTGGCCCAAACTATGCTGTCATCCCCATCACCGAGGCCATCATCCTCAAGGAACCCTGGCAGGCGACATGTGCTCTCCTCGTCTTTCCCGGCGGCGGCGATCTTGGCTACTGCCAGGCCCTGAATGGTGCAGGGAACCGTCGTATCGGCGACTACGTCCGTCGAGGCGGCTCGTACCTAGGATTCTGCGCAGGTGGCTACTACGGAACCCAGAGGTGTGAGTTCGAAGTTGGTAACAAGCCTATGGAAGTCATCGGGAGGAGAGAGCTGGCTTTCTTCCCAGGGACCTGTCGAGGTGGTGCCTTCAAAGGCTTTGAGTACAAGAGCGAAAGGGGAGCTAGGGCGGTAAAACTGAGTGTGCCGAAGGATGCTTTTGAGCAAGAGGTGGCTTCTGAGATTATCTCCTACTACAACGGAGGCGGTGTCTTTGTTGATGCTTCTTCGGTCAAGGATAGGAAGGTTGAGGTGCTGGCTACCTATGATGAGGAAATCGATGTTGATGGTGGCGATGGCAAAGCAGCTGTTATTCTCTGCACGGTTGGTGATGGCAAAGCCTTGCTTACTGGCCCTCATCCAGAGTATGACCTTCTCATCATGGATTTCTCACACAATATCTGACATTTTCCAGGTTTGCTGCAGCCAACTTGAACCCACAGCCAAGTCTTCCCAGCTACGACGACCTGGTTAGTCAACTCGCAGCCGCTGACAAAGACAGAGCTGCTTTCCTCAAAGGGTGTCTAACAAAACTCGGTCTCGAAGTCAGCCCCCATGACAATGGAGTGCCATCTCTATCCAGACTTCACCTCTCCTCCATTTCCGACACGGGTGTATCTGAGTTACTATCCGACTGGAGCGACATCATCAACAAAGAGGACGGCGAGGAGTGGATTCGAGCAGAGACGGATAACTTTCATATCCAGAATGAAGACACGGTCTGGAATCTTGAAGGCCTTCAGCAATCTCTACCCGATACAAATGAAGCCAGTATCTCGGAGAATGGCAGTATTGACTACAGCAAGATCACAAAGAAGATCGTCCCTCACGAAAAGGGACTTCCTCATCCCAAACTTACACCACACTTTAACCATGGTCTGTTCTTCTCAAGTTTAAAACGCTACCGACAAATTGAGCCAACAGCCAGGACTTGGGGCGATCTGCTTATGTACGGGGAGGTGGTGACTAGTACAAACACCATGCTGGAGAAGTATGCCAGCCCCTTACACCAATGCAAGGCTCGACTCTAACGTGTATCAGGAATCCAAAGCTCATGCCGAAACTTAAAAGTGGATTTACCGTCTCGGCCACAACTCAGGTTGCTGGTCGAGGCCGCGGTTCCAACGTCTGGATTGCTCCTCCAGGCATGCTGATCTTTTCAACTATCATTAATCATCCTGCCCATCTCGCTGTGACTCATCCTGTTGTGTTTATTCAGTACATCGCATCTATTGCCATCGTGGAAGCTGTCCAGTCCTACGATCGCGGCTACGATAAAATCCCCATCAAGATCAAGTGGCCCAACGATATTTGTAAGTCATCTTGCCAGGTACTACAGACTTTGAGTCAAACTGACATTTTTAGATGCACTTGATCCTGCACGATCACAAGAGAAACCGCACTACTCCAAGGTCGGCGGTATGCTCTCGCAGTGCCTCTACTTTGACGGAAACTACCAAATCATCCTGGGTATTGGTGTCAACACTCTAAACTCCCGTCCTACAATGTCCATCTCCGACATCGTCCCCGCGGGCGCTCCCGAACTTCATATCGAAACTCTTCTAGCCCGCATCCTCACGCGCATAGAAGCTATCTACGCTCAATTTCTCCGTGAAGGCTTTTCGAGCGGCCTTGAGGCACGATACTACCGTCACTGGCTGCACACGAGACAAGAAGTTAGTCTTGAGGCCGAGGGTGGCGTGAAGGCGCGTGTGCTAGGAATTACGCGCGATTGGGGAATGTTGAAGGTTGAAGAGATAGATGCTAGTGGGAGGGCGATAGGAAAGACTTGGGCGCTGCAGAGTGATGAGAATAGCTTTGATTACTGGAAGGGTTTGGTTAGAAGGAAGACGTAAAGTCAATAGACAACAGCTCTATATACAAATCTGCATAAAACCATCAACACCCTCACTGTCAAGTTCACACCCTTATATCATCCCACCCCTCAGGAACACAACCTGGATGATTCTCCGCAAGTGGACGGTTTCTAAAAGGCCCATTGTCAAGTCTGATGTTGATATTGTTCTGGTTTTCTCTCGGAGGTGTTTTAGGCCTGCTGCCTCGAAATATCATGGAAAGAATGAACATGACGATCAGAACAAACCCGCAAACTGATCCGACTATTATACCAACCCATTGCATGGTAGACGTAGAAGAGGCTTCTGGGATACTTGACGCGGTTGAGGACGGCCAGTCCGTCGAACTCGAAGTAGACATGATACTGCTTGTCGTGCTAATAAAGGTAGTGGTAGTGTTAGGGGCCACAGTAGCTTGCCTTGACTCGATGATGGTGGCACTTTTCGTAAATGTGTTTACGTATGTCTTGCTCCACCATGGAATCACCGGCACAAGACTTATCCTGTATGGATCACTGACGGTTCCGTGTGTCGTAGACTCACCCGTAGTCGTCGGATCGTTTGTCGAGGTGCTCTGCGTTTGGATATCTATCGTGTAGGTCGAACTCTCAGTCACCCAACCCCAACCTGACCTAGAATTTCCAGAGGGAGGCGTTTCTTCGCTCGCGGTGGTGGTTGGTATCTCCTCGATGATCGTCAGTTGGTTCCGTTTAGCCGTGACCGGCTTGCCGGACTCTGTATAAACGTTTGTCCAGCCCTCTACAGTTACAACTGGCGTCCATCCTGTAGGAACAGTGTTGTAGAGTTTGCCAGTCACGTCGACGTATGAACGAGCCTTATTCTTGTTTTGGGGTGGTGATGTCGCCGACCTATCTGGTACCGCACCTTGGTGGTTCTCCATGCCCAGGTGCTGAGTTTTGAAACGACTGTTTTTTTTTTTACCTTGCCTAGGAAATCTCGTATGCTTTTACGTGTTGCTTGAGGCCGTGTACTTTTTGCTGATAGCGCGCGAGGAGCTGTGTCTAGGTTATTAGAGAACCGGCGAAAGTAGACAATTTATAACGTTCTTAGGATACAACTGCAAAGACAGCAGCACTGTATCTCTGGGTTATTCGAGTACTTATTATTGATTAAAGTGGTGTTCAGACATTGATTAGTGGTCGAGTATCATGAGTGACTGCGAACCGAAACTTAAGATGATCACTGGTTCGGTCAAGATGCGATTCGGCGCGTTTTTTCCAGAAGACAAAGACTGTGTCTGATTTACAGCACATCAAGGATCCTATGATAGCCCAGACGAAGTAGTACGGGCTGCTGTTGCTCAGTTGGCCATTTTGTTCACCGTTAGGTATACCCGTAGCCAAATAACAGCCCGGAAAGAACAACAGCACATGCACGATTGTTTGTTCAGAGAACACCTTGAATCAGTCTAACTTTGGCTTGATCAGTATTTACTTAAAGTCCAGAACACGCCCCTTTGGAAAAGAATTATTAGACTACTACTACAATATACTACTAAGAACTCCAACAACAACACAACAACATATGATGCCCCTAAATCTCCTAAACATTGACCGAGACTTAGACAAGGAGAAGAACCGTACGTTTACGGCAACGGGATTGTCCTCCGGATATACCGTCATCGGAGTCACCACCATTGACACTACCTTGGGTTGGAATACAGTAACTGACAGCGAGACCCAATCCACGAGCGATATGTCTACATCCGATGAACCCCTGACGGTCACAAAGACAGTCCTAAGCCCTCCCGGTAACCAACCCGAGGAAAAGACCGAGGTTATATCCGATATCATTATGTCGACCATCACTCATGAATTCACATCGACAGTAACCGTCGACCCGAGTATTGGGTTGGAACCACCCAGCACCGTCTGGATAACCAGTCTCAATCCGCCTACCTTCATACCTCCTCCTCCTACCACGTCTGCCGCTGCGCCCTCCTCCAAGTCCGTCCTGAGCACGGTCGAGCTGGTTGGCGTGATATTCGGTACCATATGTCTACTGATCATACTATGCCTCCCAGTAATATACGCTATCTGGCGACGTCGACGCACTTCCGCACCATCAGATAGCCAAAACAATATTACTATCAGAATCGGCAACGGCGAGTGTTCTCGATGGCCGCACTCGAATGACTCGCGACCAACTCCCATTCCAGAATCAGAGCATTCACAGAAAAATGTGGTAAGAACAGAAGTCATCAAGAGACCTATTAGTGTTGCGAGTCCACCGCCTCGTTACAACGACTACTGGAAGGGAGAGAACGAGGAGTATGAGATGGGAGTCAGAGAGACTGCGTGTGAAGCTTCGAGGTCGAAACTTGCTGGGGAGCAGCACTATAGCGACCCGAAAGGTAAAGGAAAGGCGCGCGACGATAACTGGATTTGAGTTTTGTTTTGTTTGTTGCAGAGTTGATGCACCTTGGTGATGGTATTTGACTTTGGATCATGGGTTTGGGTATCAGACCTTGAAATTTTGAGGTCGAAATTTCTTATTAATTCTAGTTAAATGCATTAAGAAAGTTTATTTTCACGCGTGGAAATACTACCTTTGAGTTTCGAAATATTATCACTTTTTTTTTCATGAACCTTGACTTATTCCTTGACTCATGCATGCATGTCAAACCCCAGCTTATCCAAATCACAACTTCCTTCAGAGAAGGACTTAACTTGTCTCTCCTACGATTAGCAGTGAAAAGAATTATATAGTCGCTACAGATGCATCTTGTGAACAAGTAAATAAGACTCTATTTGACCCTACTTGCGCATAATTTCTGTCCTATGTATAGTCGTGTGACGTGACAAACACTCCTACGATGCAGCAAACAACTGACACAAAAGTCTAACGGACATGTATTCACTCAAACCTCGTTCGTGAGTATATTTATAAAAACCTAACTCTATCCGATAGAGTTCAAGTCATGGACAAACAATAAAATGAACCCTTCTTTCCGCACCAACACGTTCTCTTCGTCCTCTGGCAATCCGCTTTCACTCTTCCATCCAAACCTTCTTACAATTCTCACCTCACCTATCTATCTCACTATCTCCAACTATTTCTCCCTGACTTGTTTCATAAGGCAAAATCTTGGAAATCATGCTTGGAAAAAGTTTACTTCTCGTCGCCATGGCGGCATTGTCCAGAGCCTCCTGTGTTGTTGGAACTAGACCTATAACCGATGACTATTCTTACCTACAGGATGAAGAATAGTAAGTCGTTCTAAACATCGCTTATACACTAGTACGCTAACATGTTTTGCCCGATAGTTCTTTACCTGAACCTGTAAGGGATGACCCCAGAATCGGAAGGGCCGTCACAGTTCCATATGTCCCAGCTCAGGATCCCACGCCTGTTATAATAGCTGATCCCACATGGGACAAGGAGTATACGTTTTCATGGTATAGGCCTCGTCAAACCAAGGTCCCTGGATGGTCTACACGCGTTCGTCAGCCCATGACTTCCACGGAGGAGTTGGACGAACATGTCTTCCCGTTCAAAATGACCCAGGAAACTGTGAGCATCCCGACGACAGTCTCTATTACCAAGCCTACAGCCCCTCTTGTATGGTGGACTCTACCGGATCCCGAAAACCGGAGTATCAACCCATGGAACACTGTGTCGACAGCCCTCTCGGAGCCAACTGTGACCTCTTCGACTGTTCCAGAGTCAACCACAGCTCCAAAGCCAACTACAAGTCTTTTCCCAACTGCAACTCTTGAACCAACTGAAACTTTGAAGTCAACTGCAAGTCTAGAACCAACTGCGACTCTGGAGCTGACTCCAACTCCGGTGCCCAAGGGAAAATCTAAGGACTCGATAGACTCTGCAATCGCTGGCGTCATAGGAGGAATCGTTCTCTTGGGCATACTCATACTCGTCGCCTGGCTGCTCTACAGACGCTACAAGAGAAATCATGCCAAGAAAACCAGGCCGACTATCGTCCATCCTTTCAGAAGAGCTGTACCTCCGGCCCCTGAGCCCCTAGCTCGTGAGCCTCGGACCCCTGAACCTCAATCCGTTGGACGTCGAAGCCGGTCGTATTGGCTTCCTGATACTCCCTCGGACCGTCAGTCGACGTTCACCAGGCATTGGGGGGACGCTTTTCGGATGTGGATGAGGACACCTGGACGCAGTCGTCAAGATCAAAGCATGGGTACGATCAGTGAAGCGGCGAGTGTGTATAATGGTCGGCCTATTGGTAATTTACCCCCTTCTGTGAATCTAAACACTCGGCCTGCTGGAAACCCATACCTTTCGCCGCAGCCCTACGCTTCCCAACCTGTCAACAACTCGCCCCCTTTTTCAATTCCCCGTCGGCCGGTTAACAATGTGTATCATTCGGCAAACACCACTCCTCGACCTGTTGGAAGCCCGTACCTTGCGCCAAACACATATACTACCCAGTCTGGCCGCAATTGGCGTCCATCTCAATATAGTGAGAGTGTGTACAGCCAGCCGGGTCCAGGAGTGAGGCCAGATAGTGGACGTCCGCTTGGTGGTAATTGGATTTGACACTGTCTTTTTGGTCCAGTTGGAGTTGGAGTTGGGAGTAATATACCCATGTTGTCATTTAGCTCAATGTACTTCGCAGATTTGTCGCTGCTAGGAAGGGTTTTAGTAGACTTTGTCTTGTCGCTTTTTGTTTGTTGTTGAGTAGATAATACTCAACCAAGTTGATCCTATATCCGCATCTGAACTCTTTGTCTACTGACTGCAGAACGACTCATCTCATCTTCCCTCGTGCTGTGTAGAAAGTCATAACTTGCCACCCATTGTCGTATACGCCATCATCTCACCCATAACAAAAGGCGGCCCCAAGTTCTCCGTTCAATATCGTACAATTGTATTAAACATAAGATAGCATAGGTCGTCTGTTCTGTCTCTTTTTTCTTCGTCTAAGAACCAACCTCGAGCGGCTCATCACGCCACCGATAACCCAATAAACGCCGTGCCATGCCGCAGTCGAGTGAAGATGTACATGTATACATGGAGAAACTCCCTCCTTCTCCAAACCCCCCCCTCAAAACTCCCGTTACGAGGCCTCTTTCTTCAAGGTGTCGTACTCCAAGGCCAAATCGTACAAGTGTGGTGTACCGCTTTTTTTTTCACCACCTGCAATCGTCCACTACCCAAACAAATAAGGGAATGCCAGACTAGTCCTTGTAGACCTTGGGCTTGAAGCCTTCTTTGATCTCGGCCTCTGCCTCCATTTTCTCCCTTATAGGTCCAATCTCTCGCTCGAATCGTTCCTTTGCTCTCACAATCTTGCTCTGGAGGTAGAAACTGCCACCCTTTTGAGGATCGTTGGAGTCGAACAGTCGCTTGTAGCGACTCAACACCTCCTCGACATTGGCCTGTCCGCCAGCAGGAGGCTTGACATTGAGGATCTTGCATGCCTCGTCGAGGGTCATGCCTGAGGAGAGAGAAGCACCGCCCGTGGTGTTACCGGCCTTGGCCTGGGCGCGCTGGTAGGCAGAAGCAGCTTGGGCCTGCTTGTAAGCGGCGACGAAGGATCGACCGAGGATTCGGGAGCCTGTCAAGAAGGCCGTGACGACGAATTTGTGCGCCTGGGGAACCGAAAGTGTTAGCGGGCTAATTTATTGGAGGCGGCGAATCGAGATATTAAAGTCATGGCGGGAGTCGAGTGTGTAAGTGCATAGCGTACCATTGTGAGAAGATTATGATGAGAAAAGAGAAGTCAAGTGTCGGAAGGATCAAGGTGGAGATATCGCTAGAAAGCGACGTTGAAATAGCGTAGTGGCCCTCGTTCGCAACGAGGAGGAGGATCGGATCTTGATGGCGCTGCTCGAGACTTTTTCCCCAGCAAAGCAAAGTTGGGTTTGGCTGATGCGGTTCATTCCGAGGTCGGAATTTTGCACCCGCCGAACCACCGGCAGCCAAAGCCCTTCCGAATATTAACCGATGATCATGGTGAGGTGGGGGCTTCACCTTGATTCACCGAGCTTCACCGAAATATGCCCCGCGATGGAGCTTGCAGGAATAGGCTATTAGCTGACCGCAATAAACACCACCATTGAATAAGATATCTGAAGCTGTGAAGGAAGAAAACAATTTGAGGTCTTCTTTAAAATTCGAGTAAGCCTCAAGAACTTTTTTTCTTACAATAACAAGTCAAAAATATACGCAATTGTCCCCTCTTTGTAAGCAAATTACAATCCTACTTGTCTTATAGGGTAAGGTGACTGACAACAGCTAAAAGTATCCCTCATCGCCACATTTCTACTTTCTGAGGAATCAATCATGGCATCAACTCCTCAAGACGTGGCTCTTTTATTACAGCGTGAAGGCAGTGGAGTTGCACCAGATGCATACGATGCAGCCAACGAATCTCAAGATGCCGTCTCAAGAAGAACAAAATTACTGTCTCCAGTACTGGAAGCTCTCAAGTCACAGGGTTCTTCTACGTTAGAAGCCACAGCCAAGGCACTCGGTGATGGAAGCCGAGATGGCAAGTTACACTCATCATGCATCTGGATTTTGCTAACATGGACTCAGTTGCTTGGAGACTACCCTATGGAGAATCAGGCATTCTCGAATTCTTCCTTGACATCCTGGCTTCTGAGGACCAACAAAGTCATGGTGTCAAGGTGCAAGCTTTACGCGTTACTGGAAACTCTTGTGCTGATACGGATGCAAACCGAGCTCGTGTTGTCGAAGGAAAGTACATTATTTCTTTCATCAACCATTTGCAGGATAAGAGTCTTGTCCCATACCTGATTCCCGTTCTCTACAATGTCCTTGTGGACTACGGTAAGTACTTTCCTCATCACATGAAGAAAAAGAGCTCAAAGCTGACAATCTCAGAACCTGCCCAACTTCTCGCATCGCAGTCAAGACTCAGCAGTCATCTCATCGGTCTACTCCAGTCTCCTAACCTGTCCGACTACAGCCCTTTGGTGACTTACTTCTGCAAGATCCTGGCTTTGCTCATCACACAAGACGGTGAGGCAACTGTCGCAGACCCTGATACAGTGTCTACTCTGCTCAAGCTTGCAACCAGCCCTGATCATAATTCTGACATTGAGGACTTTATGGCTCTTGTATCTACTGCAGCAAGCTATCTCGCAAACGAATCCTTCCAAGAACAACTCCTCAAGTCAAAGCAGGTGGATGTGTTTGTCAAGACCTTCTACATCGCACACACTCAGTTCGATGCGGAGCTCGATGATGAGGACACAGCCAAGGAGCTTGGTCAACTTTGCACTTCGTTGCTCACTACACTGGCGGATCTGACTGGTAGCGATTATTTCCCTGCTCTCTACCCCCTTGAGAGCTCTGTACCCCAGTCCCTCCTAAAGTGGCTAAAAGAGCCTCATGCTATTCTTCAGTCAGCGGCTTGCCTGGCCCTTGGTAATCTCTCACGTTCAGACCAGGCTTCTACCGCTTTCGTGCAGAAGTATCAGGCCCATGTCCCCCTCATGGCTATCCTGTCCAACACTGAAGTTACCGATGCGCAACTTCTTCATTCAGCACTTTCATTCCTCAAGAACCTCGCAATTCCGGGACAGAACAAATCAGTGCTAGGTGAGCTGCTAGAGTCTGCCAGTGTACCTCGGATCTTGAACATCGATACTCTTCCCCAAGTTCAATTTTCGGCTGTGTCCTTACTCCGCTTGCTTCTTGTCAACTCCCCTGGTAACGTCCGTCAAATTACAACACCCAGGACCGCGGAAGTCGAGGGGTCGTCCAAGAAGCACACAACTGTTCATGACGTTATCTCTCTTTTTGGTCGCTCTGATACGGAGCCGACTAGACTTGAGGCCGCCCGCAGTGTTGCTACTGTGTGCCGTGTGCTCCACACTGCACCTATAGACGAAGTCCTCTCAGGATGGAACTCCGAGAACGAAGAGACACAATCGAGAAGTCTGTTCTATGCCGAACACGACCTTTCCGACACTCTCTCTTTCCTCATTACACAGGAGAAGTGGCCTATTCTTAGGTCCGAAGCATGGTTCGTCTTTGCCCTTCTGTCACGATCCAACGATGGCGCACAAGTTGTTGCAAAGGTACTGGCCGTGTCTGGAGCAATGGATGCTTTGAGTTATGCAATCACTGGCAAGACTGCATCAGATGACCAGTCACCTCAAATCGAGGCTGGCGCGCCGGAGGTTCCTCCAGCTATTCCCGAGGAACTTGCTTTGGAACCTCAACAGGTCGACCCAAAGCAGCAAGCCAACATGGCCAAGGTGGATAGAGAGAATTGCCTGGTGCTATGTACCGAAATTGTCAAGAACGGAGAAACACTTGAGTCAGGTCAAGTGAGCCGACTACAAAGCTTGATTAGACAAGGAACGGAATTGTTAGGCAAGAAAGTAGATGAGTAGCGAAATCGTGGGCATATAGATAGATACACACAAAATGAAAACATAGACAGTCACATCACACAGAGCATGTACCGAATTGAAATCATAACAAGTAACTTTTAACAAGCAGAGACACCATATGCACGTAATGCATCCATTGACCGAGGTATGACAGAACAAAGCCGGTGATCATGCAGTAAATTTCTTGAGCTGGACCTAGAGTATCCTTCCTCCAACCCAGGCCAGGCCTTTCATCAAGCCTCGAACCGACGTTGCCCATGCCTCAATGACATAAAGAGCAAAACCCTCAAACACCAGTTCCCTTTTTGCAAGTTTATTTCTTGGCCGACTCGGCCTCAGCAGCATCCCGGATACGCTTCTGGCGGGCACCCTCGTATCGGGCGTTGGCACGAGCGACACGGAGAGTTCGGTAAGCGCCAGCCTCGATGTTGGAGGGCATGTCGCTCTTGGAGATCTCCTTGACGGCGAGATCGGTGGCGGCGATAGGGAAGGCAGCGGCGGTCTGAGAGACCTTCTCGACCTTGGAGACGTCGGTCTTGGTGTCACCCTTCTTGGGGGCGTTAGATCGGCGGGGGAGGAGGATCAAGCGCTCCTGGTAAGCCTTGAGGCGGGCGACGTTGGCGGCAAGGGACTCCTCGCTGAGGTTCTGGCGGCGGAAGTCGACGGCAATGCCGATGGTGGGAGCGAAAGCCTTGGGGATACCGGCCTCCTGCAGAGAAAGTCAGATCTGGAAAATTGCGTATTTTCGTTTCGAGTCGGGTTTTTTTTTTAATATTTCTCGACTCAGATATTTCATACCTTGAGCTCAGCCAGGGTGAAACCACGGCCGGAGCGGACACGACGGTTGTACTTGATGGTAGGGCATCGGACAACGGGTCGGAGCTTGTCGACAGGTCGGGGAGCAAGAGCAGCAGCCTTGGCCTGACGAGCAGTACGTCTCCTCGACTTCTTACCGGGCTATTCCAACAGTTAATATTTGTGCGCCTTGAGTTTCCGGAAAATCGAAATATCATCGTTTTTCTCGTCGGAGTATCGTCATACCTGGTCGAAGTGGGTTCGAACCCGGCGTTGCCAATCCTTGCGGAAATCTATTCGAGGAGTCAGTCCCTCGTGTTCTCTGGTATGATATCGTTCATCGGGTAGGGTGTTGCTCACGGTTGTTGACGAGCTTCTGGTTGTACCGGATCGTCTGTAGAATTGCACGTCAGCGAATGCTGGCAAACATGATGGCGATAATCATCTCATCGCTATCACAATGGGCGCGTATATCCATACCATTTTGTCTGCTTACCGTGCTCCGATTGTCGATGTCGGGTCGTGAGGCGTGGAAATTTCGGAGGGTTGAGGCTTGTCAAATTCCTAGAAGGGTTTTCGAGCCCTACCTTTGCATTCGGTGGGGGGCCAGGTTAGCGAGTCTAGCGGGAAGGTGCGGATCACGTGCAGAAGTGGGCTACACTTGCCATTTTGCAGAAATTCTTGAGCGGGAAAACGTTGTAGCGGAAACCGCCGGTTCAGACTTGGAGGTCTAGAACTGTGGAGGCGTTGTGAGCAGCTAGCTATCGGGCTGCCCAGTCAGCGTCCAGATGTCACTGTCACTACTGGTAGTTGAGAATACATGATGGAATACATATATGAGATTCATCCCTCTTAGACAGACTAATGGTATCCTTTTCTATGTATGTGCTCTAAACAAGATAGAACTGGATCGCCGTTTTGGAGTGTGACCGGTCTTCTTAATTGGCGATATTGGATCTGATCTTGCAAATAATCGATTCAGGGCAGAGCCATTGTATCTCTAACTCCAAAGCAGATACTGCTATCAACTCACAGAAGAACTCCAGCCAGCAGTTGTTCTTGCCAACGACAGTAAAACAACCCGACAGAACGTAGCTGTATGACATACCCTTCCGAACTACGGGCACAAATGTGAAAGAACTACGGCCAAGAGTCGTTGTTCATAAACCAAATCAATGAAGCATGAGTAAGTACTTCCAGGCCAAAGTCAGTCTGCCTTGTTAGTTGCACTACAACAGCTGTCCCAATCGTGACAGTGTCGCCAAGAATGATAACAAGCTACATTTAGAACGTGGCCAAGAATAGGCGCATTCTCTTTATCCAAAAACTCGCGAGTAAAGATGCAAGCTATGGCCAATATGGATTCAGTCATTGTGTCCAGCTGCTCCAGTGAACAAGCATATGGAGTGGCCAAGTCCAGTCATGTTAGCTCAAACCAGAGACAGAACCCAGGAGACTGCTAGCGATTAAAGACTGAATCGAGCCCACTATTGCTATTCTAGTAATATGTGATTCATCGGACACCAAAGTCCACTCGGAACATTTTTAAAGCAACTCTTCAAACAAGTATTATCATGTGCGACAAGTAAGGATACAATTCAACAAAGGTGGAATGTGCTGTTGTAGGAGCAAGTCTTTCTCCAACCACTGTCAGTACTGGTCGCGACGCTAGTAAAATGTCTCCTCTTTAAACACAAACACTCCAAAAGCTTGTCTTGCTTGAAAATGAAGATTGCATACAAATCACAATTTGTGCAAAGAACCTTCAGTCATTCATTTGCAGGTGCATGCACAATTCTAGGCAGCCAGCCTTGGTGGTCCCTGCCCCAAGGCAGCAATTTCCCAGCCCCTGTACGCCTCAGGTCCAAGGCATCAAGGGTGGCTCCAAAAATCTATAAAGCACAGCCTTCGTCGCCCACTTTTGATTTTGATTTCCTTTTCTCTTCATACTTACCTTGTTCCGAGGAGGCCAGCTCATGAATTGGCTTCCTCAGCATGGAAGGCCTGCATTGCACATCGCGGAGTCGTTTCCTTGCTCTATTGTCCTTCGGGGCCATAGGGGGCGGAATTTTTGATTTTAAACCTCACTTTTCATTGTGTTGGGGGCTTGATGCCGTCTCATGAAGAAGAGTTCTTTGCATTGTGTTCGCTATGCGCTGCTTGATGTAATGCTGTACCTTTTGTAGCTGTGTGCTTAAAATGCTAGCCATCCACTGCGCTCGTCGTGCGCTTGACGCTTGTGCTGGATGCTGCTGTAAAAATTGAAGCTCGCGGTAAATGGCAGGCTGTGTAGTCGAGGTATGCTCCTGTAACAGCCGCTGATCTCATAGCGCGCGCAGTGAGATTCCCATCTAGGGCCTCTATTTCAACATCTTCATAGGGTAGCAGACTGTATTAAAGCCATCTTTGCTTCTGTGCACGACGATTTGCAATTACATGAATGCCAGAGTGGCATCATTCATACATTGTCTTCTAGAATACAGGCGTTGTCGGGCGATACTCAGTCCCAGCGCCATAGCATCACGGTCAATACATGTTAAAAGCTGGAAACAAAATTGATTGATCGTCAACATCATCGTCATTATTTCTGTAAAGATCTCACTCAATAAGCCTTTTCCATGTCGTCTACAGCCCACCTCCTTTGAACCGAACCTACTCCGCACCAATC
Organism: Fusarium nodosum; assembly: GCA_014898975.1. NCBI lineage: Eukaryota > Fungi > Ascomycota > Sordariomycetes > Hypocreales > Nectriaceae > Fusarium > Fusarium nodosum. The sequence continues at coordinate 27,241 of JAAVUE010000117.1, read as the reverse complement.
AAAACTCCACAATTCCACTCTGCACGCCAGTTTGACGACCCGAAAAATCTCATGACACCACTTCCCACTCCATCTCGAGTCGACGACGACATCCCACGACGACCGCAAAATTAACGGTTTCTATTTACTTCTGCCAGTTCTTTACTGAGAACAAGGGATTGCTATTCACAGCAGAAAATGGCTTCCAAAATGGGCCCCAGAAGCGTCAAGGACGCCACCCGCTTCACGTCCACAATCCCCCACGCAACCTCCAAAACCGCCCAAAGAACACCGCGCATCCCCGGCGAGACACCCGAGCAGCGCGTGAGGAGACTGCGCCAGGCCCACCTTGCTGCTCAGAATGCTCAGATTAGCAAGACGGATAGATTCATCGATGCGTCAAGGAGATTCTTTGACGTTGCGCATCGATGGACTGTGGGAAGCATTGTGATATTCACAGGTATGCTACTATGACGAAATACAACATTGGAGACTAGTGGGAACTGACAGAGAGATGCAAATAGCCGTCGCAGGTGTTGTCTCCGTATACTCCGTTTGGGACATGGTTCAATATAACCGCGCCCGCCGAGCCGAATGGGTCGAAGCACAGAAGCGACTCGAAGCCGACGAGCTCGCCATGGCCCGTCTCGCTTACATCAAGGGCGAAGCTACCGAAGACCAGATTCTCCTTGTCGAGGAGGCCAACCAAGCAGCTGAAGCGAGAGGCGAGAAGCTACCACCTCTGCTTGCCGCCCCTGAACACCGCACACATTTCGAGGAGCACATCAAGCCCACATTCCAGGACAAGACCGAGGAGAGCGCTACAAAGACATCAAGTGGCAAGGGCGTGCTAGGAGTTTTCTCCGGCGTGCTAGGAGGTGGAAAGAAGGAGGAGATCAAGGAGCAAGCGGCAGAGGGGTTGGCCGCGGCACAGACACAGTTGACCAACTTGGCTGCTAACGGTAAAGCGAAGCTGGAACAAGCAATTCAGACTGAGCGGGAAAATCAACAAATCGGAGGCCCTCTAGACAGACTGGGCACACAACCTGTGGCCAGTCCAGCCTCCGGCAAGTCATGGTGGAAGTTCTGGTAAACTGTATAAAAATATAATTGGGAAAGGCAAACAGCAGCAATGCGAGGGATACAAAGCTGCATGCGAAGCGGAGGAAAACTAAAAGGAGTGTATCATATGTGTAGATTGGCAGTGCATTAGACGGCGTCGGGGGACCATCTTGTATGTACCATTAGGTGTGAGGCAAAGCCCTACTTTACTTTACCTATCTATTCAATACTAAGCGACTAAACAGTATCATCACGGCGCCTGATGTGTTTGTGTGATTGAGCTGTGTATGGCTCCATTATTGATATTGACATTATCGCTACTGTGGTATTTCCATTTATACCTGACGGTCCAATACCGACTGTTTCGCTAACTTCCAAATCCCTGTTTCCTTATGGGTAACGAATTGTGCCCTAAACGATCAAATGCTGTTGTAGCCGCTTCCCGATATCCGTAACGCCATTTAACAAAGTGAAAAATAAAAAATAAAATAAAAAGATCGTCTTCTGCTGTCAGTCTCGAGCGAATTTGATCAAGAGTCTAGTGCGCTCCCGAAGCCACACGAGTAGCACAATTGTACTCGAGCTGTTGAGGTGTCGAGTTCATGTTTCATCCCTCTTGCTGCAGGAATTCCAAAACTCCTCCAAAGCTTTATGACTCTGTGCTGAGACGCCAAAAGATCTGAACCTGCTTTTTGGGGCCTTCCTTTGCAAAGCTTTGGTTCGAAACCCGATGTTTTGCTTCTGTCTCTTCTCCTTCCAATCGTGTGGCCTTATACCACTATCCTATAGAGCAGGATGTTGCTCACGATCCACAACGACCTCCTGTCCCTCCTAAGAAACGATAATGTGGTTGAAATGACCCGGAACCTTGTCGCGGCATTTATCACAGTCTGAACGGTATCCTATGCTGAAACTCTTCTTCATGCCAGGCTGCCATGTCCAGTTGTTGACGGTGTGTCGACTCCTAATATGACCACGTCGAGGAGAAGGCGTCGTAGGGTCACACTCACCATCGGCCGCCTGCGCTGAGCAGATCGGTTCTGCATCCATCATGTGGTGTTCCACATCATGAGGAGGCGATGTCTCAACTCTCACGTTTGGATGTTCCATGCCTGGAGACATGTTGCCGTGAATGCTGGAGTCGAACTGGACGGTGATAGGGGTGATGGGTTGGCATACCATAGCATCATCACATTCGGAAATGGGCGAGGGGAGGCGTCGTTCGTTCTGAACGGCCTGCCATCCTCCAGCCATTGTGCGAGGAACGCTCTGATCATCGTTGACGCCGGTATTATGATGACCAAGGTTTGCAACGCCGTTAGGAGAGGCTGTCATTGATGGTTGGCCCCTAACTTGTGCGGAAAAGCTGGGCTGCATGGGAGTAGGCATGCGCCCGTTGGAGTTGTCAGACTCCAGCTGCATCATGCTCAATCGGTCCGATGTTTGCTGTTGCTCAATTTGACTTGTTTGCATCAAGTCCATGTCAGAATATACATGATTCTGTGGCGTCGTATTTGTTGGCGGCCATTGCGAAAAGTTGGCTGTTTGGAACTGATCATGGCAAGCCATGTTCGAGGATTGCATGGACGAATCGGGGATCCATTGCTGTGCAGTTCGAGGAGATGCACGGAGAGGAAGACACTGGAGTCGTTTCTACGAAAGTTAGAATCTCGTACAAATCGGGAGTTATCATTTTCATGAGGGTCGGTAAACTTACATTTCGGTGCTCACCGAAGCTCATGCCATTGGCAGCGAGCCCTTCTTCCTCCCGACCCCGTTTCCGCTCAAAGGGATGTTGCTGTGCGGCAAACATCTTGTCTCGTCTCGTTGCAAATTGTTCGTTGTTGATGTTTGATATCTAGAGATTGCCAAAGTTGTCCGATGAGCTGGATCGATCAAGTGATGTAGACCTTGCTATCGGACCCTGCGTATCAATGCGGGTGGATACAGTCAAAGGTCCCCGGGAAAGTCGTACAGTAGTGCTGGCGGGGATATCCGATGTAAGGCGATGTATGCGTGATGGAAGTCGGATTAAAAAAAAAGAATTTTGGGCTTGATGGTGATGCTGTTGACAGAATATGAATAAAACAACGTCAACGACAGGCAAAGCAGGTGTAAGAGGTTGGGCTTGGGTTGAAGTTGAGTTCACGAGGAAGTGGCGGCCTTGATCAAGGATGGCAGCTGGGAAGCCACGGATAGTGGATCGGAGGCTGTGACGGGAGGGGGCAAGACAAGGCAAAGCAAGTCAAGTGGAAGCTTGGAACGTAGGCAGTAAGCCAGGCAGATAGAGCGAGAAGCCTGAGAGGCTGGGGGCTGGCTGCCACTGAGACAATGGAAGGAGCGGGGAAATAAGGCGGTCTATACTATTCTCGATTTGAGGGTATGTCTCGGCGTTGGTGAAGCGAACCCGTTTTGTAAATCAGATGAAAGTAAACAAAGGGCTAAAGGGTAAACTGCGCAGCAATTAATGAATTGAATCAAAGTATAGAATATTGATAAAAGTCTGAAAGACGGAAAGAAAAACAAGTGAATAGAAAGAACGACACTGACTTCACTGCCAAGTCAAAGGGAAAAGGGGTTGGCTGGGTTGGTTCTGCCAGTGAATCAAGGTGGAAAAAAGAGAGAGGCCAAAGTTTGTCAATGAATGGAGACCAAACGAGACCAACAACGCCATGGCGCGCATTCGGTTCACTTCACCAGACGATCGGATTCCTAGGACTCTTGCCGTGGGGTCGCCGAGAACCCGAGCGATTCCTTGTTGAGGAAACCGATGATCTAATTGACCCTTGACACGAGGCTTGTCTTGTCATGCTTGTCATTCTATTATGCTATGCTCTCCATCTCCATCACGAGAAAGCAAATGTGAAGAGGCGGGCTGGGCTGGGCTCAGTGGACAGCCTGGGCTAACAACAAGGGTCTCACAGGCCAACAGATCCGCAGTACGAGGCTCAGACGTAACGCGGTTCATTACCTTTCAACAACAAGTTGTGAGAGTCGAGGTCAAGTCGGCATGTTGTGTCAACGGAACTTGAATGTCTAGTTAGGTTTCAGTCGTGTTTCGCTTGATTGAATTCCCGTCCTTCCGTCTAGTATTTTTCTGAGACGTTGCAACGGGCATCTTGGTCTGGTTCGGACATGTCTGAGACAACCTCTGTACTTGGCTCAGATCACCTCAGATCCCTTGGTTAGACTCTTCGGTGATTGACCTTCCGGTCCATGCTGTAGGGTAGTGTCATACAAGAATCATGGATAATATCAAAGGAACCCATTTGCTTCAGTAACAAACACGAACTCTTTCTGCATTTTGTGACACATTGTGTTTGTAGTAGCATTGCTTAATTCGATGCATTCTCCCAGGCAATTTCCCATGTTTTTTGGTGGTTCATCAATCCCCCCTTTCCTTGGCGACACACATTCCTTTGTGCAACTGATAAACCTCACAAGTTCTAAACGTGGGGAGATTTGCAAGCCGCCACGATACCAAGAGACCCTGACATCAGACATCAATATTCTTGCATGCCGACGTCACCAAAAACTTCTCCCTTATTCCACTTTTTCTCGATACAAATCCTACAAAGGCGAATTGCTCATATTAAATGTCAAGGGATGCGGGAGATTATCGCATGTTATTTCACGTTGTTTTCTCAGACGCGTTTATTGGTAGGGAGGAATAATAGTGCCAAACAACACTACGACTGTTACAGTGTTACCCTAGTTTCTTAGACCAGACCCTTGGACCCCGGATCAGAAATCTCCAAGTCCGAACCGTCTTTATGTACTCAAGTAGAAGTAAATATGAGTCAAATGGGCTCTTCAATAGAGCAGGTGGCCTCAAGATGCCTGGATCTTGTGTGTACCAATCGTACCTCACCAACTCGTAAAGAAAAGGCTAATGCGATACAACAGTGAACAGGCGGCATGATGACCTCTCACAGCTTTGTGGAGGTTGCACCCTTTCGTGCGAAATGGGTGGAACATGTGGCGGTAAAAGTGATCATCCGTTCCTTGCATGCATATTATATTCACGGCCAGCCTCCGACATAGGCGGTTACTGTATCATTAAAACATCAGCTTATCCACATGTCAAGACGACATGATATAAAGAATCTTTCGCTTTCGCCTTGACCTCGTCTAACCAAGAAATTGGTACTGTACGGACCCAAAATCGGAGCCAATTGAGCTTAGACCATTGATAATTGTAAAATTCTAGAACCCTGACGTAGTGAACCAATGTATTTTGCATACAACTCCCCTGCAAAAAATATCGACTTTTGGCCTTCCATCGACCCCTCGGTGGGGTTCCCCTCCGAAGCTCCTCCGGTGCGGTGCTACTGCTACCCTGGGCCTGCTTGGGCTGGGCTGGCCTGAATGCATCCAGAACTTTTGAGTCACCCTAAGAAAGAAGGATAAAAAAAAGTGCGTCTACTTGCTACTTCTTCGACAACTTCTTGCTCGCATCAATCCAACTGACTTGTCTATTCCAGCCTCGTGGCGTTTATCTTGAAGTTTACTTTGGCTCACCCATCCATCGCCTACTCCGTGGAGCTACACACTGTCTACTATCTAAATACCACACTACCCGCCCAAAGGTAATTTGGACCCCTCCATATCAAAATTTCTAGTTGCAACAAGAACATCTTAGCTCACGTATTCACGATGCCTTCAGCTGTCGACATGACCACTATCGCTGCCGATGATACCAGAGGTTAGTGTTTGCCATTGAATTTGTTGCTTTCCGACCCATGTTGGAATCGTGCAGAGGACTCATGATGCTTCGTGGCAACCCTCTTCCATGGGCGAGCCATTCATTGAGAGGACAACTGCGAAGCTTCAATAGTGTTCTAGACTGCCAATGTTGCAACCATATACCCCTCGCACACACACACAAAAGCACAGCAAGTCCATTGACTAACACACGCCAGTCCTCGGACAGGATCCTCTGATCCCTCCCGCTCTCCTCACCTCCGAAATCCCTCTCCCCGAGAAGGCCACAAAGACCGTTGTCAAGGGCCGTCAAGATGCCGCCGACATTGTTCTCGGCCAGAGCGACAGACTTCTCGTTGTCGTCGGTCCCTGCTCCATCCACGATCCTGCCACCGCCCAGGAATACGCTGCCCGACTTAAGGAGGTCTCTGACAGACTCTCCAACGATCTCTGCATCGTGATGCGCGCCTACCTCGAGAAGCCCCGAACAACCGTTGGCTGGAAGGGTCTCATCAATGACCCCGATATTGACAACTCCTTCAAGATCAACAAGGGTCTCCGTGTTTCCCGCCAGCTTTTCGTTGACCTGACCACCCAGGGTCTGCCAATTGCCACCGAGATGCTCGACACCATTTCTCCCCAGTTCCTTGCCGACTGTATCTCTGTCGGCGCCATCGGTGCCCGTACCACCGAGTCTCAGCTTCACCGTGAGCTTGCCTCTGGTCTTTCTTTCCCTGTCGGCTTCAAGAACGGTACAGATGGTAGCCTCGGTGTTGCTATTGACGCCATTGGCGCTGCTGCCGCTCAGCACCACTTCATGGGTGTCACCAAGCAGGGCCTTGCTGCTATCACCCGAACCAAGGGTAACGAGCACTGCTTCGTCATTCTCCGTGGTGGAACCAAGGGCACCAACTTCGACAAGGAGAGCGTGCAGGCTGCCAAGAAGGTCCTCCAGGACAAGAAGCAGAAGGAGGCTATCATGATTGACTGCTCCCACGGTATGTTTATGTTTGACCACTCCCCTATAACGTTCTCAATTCTAACTCGCACCAGGAAACTCTTCCAAGGACCACAGAAATCAGCCCAAGGTTGCCAAGGTCGTCGGTGAGCAGCTCCGTGAGGGCGAGAAGGCCATTGTTGGTGTCATGATCGAGTCCAACATTGGCGAGGGTAACCAGAAGGTCCCCGCTGAGGGTCCTGCTGGTCTCAAGCGTGGTGTCAGCATCACTGATGCTTGCATTGGCTGGGAGGATACCGTCACCGTCCTTGAGGACCTGGCTGATGCTGTCCGCACTCGTCGCGAGCGTAACAGCTCCTAGACGGATGCTGCTGTTGCGGCGTAGAGGGTGAGCGAGATTCGGCAATGAAAATGGTAAAAACTGGGAGTTAATGATTAGACCTGGTAAAAAAGGTCAGAAGGTGGAAAAAAATCGGCGTACATAGGGTGTATTAAAATTGTCACGATGCCTGGTCTGTTTTGAAACAAAACTCATGAATGATCCAACCATACTAGTTATGATGGGGGTCAACCCCATGTTAAATCGATGAAAGCCAAACCAACGCCGAAAGACCCTTCTACCCAACATCCGAGGCCGTCAAGTCGCGTCTGGTTCAACCAAGACGAGTCCGGTATATCGCTTTATTCATAACTCATCGGAAGTTCCCTTGCATGGGAGCATAGTTGCTGCCCTGTCTTGGAAATGCACCCCCCTGGCGCATCGCCACAACCTTTTTGAAAGCAGCCCAGCCCAGCAACCCGACAGTCCCAACGATAAACGCCCAGACGATAATCTTGTCCTTGTTGCTGTCGCGCTGGAAGCACATGGTCGAGACATCCTCCTCGGTCGCGTCTTTACAGAAGTCTATGCCTTGCTTGAGACAGAAGGCCTTGGTGCATTCGGAGCATGATTTCGATTTCGAACGCGGCTCGAGCTGGACTATGGGGAGATCGACGACGGAGCGGCGGAGGGACTCGTCTTTGGGGCCGAGAGGGATGATGGTGCTGTTCTTAAAGCATGTGCATTTGCAAAAGGTGGGCGTGGCTGGAAGGGATGTGTTAGCTATTGCAAGGGTTCGTGATGATTATGAAGTTTTTCGCGTACATGCTGCTGCCAGGGAAATAAATGCTCCCAAGAGAAGAATAAACAGAGATATTCGTGCCATCGCGGCTAGTATGGAGCTGTGACTGGTTGTTAATCGGACATGGTAGGTCGCACGTCAATCAATTGAGGCTATCGATAGTTGACGATGGGTGGAGTCAGACCCCGATACCCACCTCAGCCTCATACGTTCCCATTGGCCAATAGCACCACACTGGAAAAAGTTCCATATCGAGTTGTACCTCCAACGAACGACCCCATCACGAATCCTTTTTCGACCTTAGGTCACCTCCGATACCCTTCAATTCACCACCTCACAATGCCTCGAATACCGAGAGTAGGCGCATTCGCCTCGCTACCGTCGGCAATCTCCCCAGTCAACCGAGTCCCCTTTGTCGCCCGCGCCACATTCTCAACCTCCACAACCGTCAACGCTCTCGGAAACAAGACACAATGGATTCGAAAGCAGCTCTGGAAGGGCGAGGCCCCCGGTGCTGAGGATCCCTATAACGAGCGCCCGGAGCCGGAACAACCTACGAATCTGCCCGACGAGGCCAAGGATCTCTTACATGTCGACCGCAGACCTTCGCCTGTGCGCAACACTCGCCTTGTGCTGCCGCCCAGCAACTCCGAGGCGTTGACTGAGAAGGAGGTCGAGGCTGTTGAGACTGGATATGTGCCTGCGACTTCACTCGAGGACCTTGAGGAGATTGACACTCTCAAGACGTGGTGGGAGCAGCCCGGCCATTGGGGTGAGGAGAGCGAATTTCAGGGCTTCGGCAAGGCAGACCGAGTGAAGGACCAGCCTGTGTTGGAGGTTTATCTGCGCCAGGCTCTGGTTGAGTCGCTCTCATACCAGCAACGAGGTCTTCTTGAGGAGTACGCGGTGAAGAAGTGGCCCGTTGGTAACAGGGCCCACCTGGACCGGACACTGTCTGCCGGCATTCTATTTGAGAATGGAAAGGCTCAGCTGAGCTCTCACTTCCGCATCGTGACCGAGAAGCTCAAGTCTAGACCACAGGAACTTGAGGAGAGGGTTGAAATCTCCGCTGAGGAGGCCCAGCAAATGGTTAATGCTTTGGACCCCTCATGGAAGACTGTTACCCTGGATAATGACCACCTCAAGTTTGCTGTAAGTATTCAACTTCTCACATGAGAAAAGCATGGGGGGACTGACAAAACATAGATCCGAAAGCGTCTCTACCAACTCACCGGCCACTTCATCCCTGACGTGAAGCTCGCCGCAGCCAACACACCAGGCGAGCTCATCACGGTCGCGCTAACCATCACCAAGCGCGGTAAGAAGCTGGCCGAGGTTCTCGAGGAGCAAAAGGCTCTCACCGCGCTCCCCAACGTCACAGTGCACAGCAGGAGAGTCACACCCATCGACCGTGAGATTTCAGTTGGTCGATGGAAGGTCATTGAGGAGGAGCTGCGGAAGCGTGATCTGCCTGTTACTGGAACAGGGGGATACGGCAAGAACAAGGAGAGGGATTGGTTGACTGGTAAGGCTTAAAGGGAAGTGGAAAAAAAAAAGAATTATGAGGTGTATGAACAGAAAGAATAGGACAGAAATAGTGGTGGTGTATGACTGTGTATATCTGTACATGTATAATAGACGACAAACAAATCTTGCATCATTGCGATTGTGTTTATGCAATTGAGACTGATTGCTATAATCCTTGCCTTTGGCTAGCCATCGAGTCAGTTGTCTAGAGGGGTGTAACAAATGACCTTGAAAAAACCCTATTTAAGATGCTAAGCTGACTTGTTAATTTCGTCTTACGTTTCCAGCAGCCGAGTTGTTCTAGATCTAGACAGCTGCGTTGAAATGTTTTCAATTATGAGCTTTGATTTGATCAATGGAGCACAGGGACGCCGTTTGGTTGGGGAGTATTATAATTGTTTATTTATTCAAGTGGTGATTTCCTATATCAAATAACTCCCTTCTATGCATTGATTTTACAAGTATTTGTTCTGGACAAGCCACTGCTTAACATCCTCCTTATCCCTGGCGAGCCAGTTTTGCTTGGCCTTCATGGCATCAAGACTCTGAGCCAACTCAAGCTCGAATCCCTTGCTGCCCTTTTGCTCAAAGAAACTCTTGACATCGTCGATCTGGTCGCCGTGTGTAAAAGAGCTTGTCGAGATGGCCACCATGTCGCCGAGGAGTGACATACCAGGGGGGAGTCGCTTGGTGAGAACATCCCAGTTCTCCTTAACCCATCCCCAAAGAGCAAGGATACCCTCCTTGTGAGCGCGGAGACCAGCAAGAGGCATGTAGATGTCCTGGGTCTTGACGTTGTCACTTAGAGCGTATGCCAGAGTTCGCTTCATAAGAGCCGGATCCTTGGCAAAGCCGAGTGATCGAAGAGCTGTGTTGCGCTCGCTGCTCTGTTTGGCGGTCTCGTACTCCTTGAGAACAGCGTTGTACTCAGCTTCGCCTCCGTACGATAGCACAACTCCAAACACACTAGATCGGAGGTTGGGCTGTACAGCCTCTCGGTCGCCGCTAATGAACTTCTCGAACAGCTCAAAGGCCGCCTTCTTTGCAGCCTCATCCTCGACGATGGCGGCCTTACCAAACATGAGTGCCTTGAAGCGCTGAGCGGTGAAATCATCAGAGCTCGAAATGTTCCAGCCGATCTCGTTGGCCTTCTTGCTGACCAAGTCTCGCTGGAAAGCCTTGAGAGCCTTGTTGACATCATCTTCTTCAAAGATCCAAGCGTCTCGAAGAGAAGCGACACGAAGGGTGATCTCGTCCCAGACGATGAACTCATCTTCGGAATCAAAACCTTGGAGAAGTGACAGCAAGCCAGATGTCTTTTGGTAACCAGCGGCGGCAAGAGCACCAGCATCAGCGATCATTCCGGCTCTGTCCTCGACACCCAAGAGTCCTGCCTTGGCGTTTTGTCCGAGCTTCTGGAGTCTTTCGCTAGTATAAGATGTGCGGTAGATACCAGAGTGACCAGAGTTGACCTTGTAGAAGTCGAAATCAGGCACCTTGAAGTCAGCCTCACGGACGTTGAGCGCAAGGTCTTCTTGGATACCCTCCTTTGTCCGAAGGTTAAGGAACACTGGGTAGAGCACCTCGTCTTCCTCAGGCTTGACATCGGCCGTTCTCAGGAACCGGTTCTGCTTGACGTGGATCGTGCCCTTGGACTCATCCTCGGTAATGGCCACGACAGGGTAACCCACCTTCTTGGTCCAGATGTCGGCAACGCGCTCAACATCCTTACCACTGGCCTCACTGAGAGCCGCCCAGAGGTCGGTTGTCTCTGTATTAGCATAGGCATGTCGGTCAAGGTAGATTCGGATACCCTTGAGGAAAACGTCCTCACCCAAGTACTTGGAGATCATGCGGAGGACACAAGAGCCCTTCTCGTATGAGATGGCATCGAAAATCTGGTTGACCTCATCTGCACGCTTGACTGGTACTTCGATAGGGTGAGAGCTGCGCAGAGAGTCAAGACTCAGAGCAGATCGCAGATCCTCAGTAACATATCCTTCCCAGATCCTCCACTCGGGGTAGAAGGCGTTGGAAGAGTACCACGACATCCATGTGGCAAATCCTTCCTTTAGCCAGAGGCCATCCCAAAAGTCCATTGTGACAAGATTGCCGAACCATTGGTGAGCCAGCTCGTGCTGAACAACCTCGGCAACACGCTTCTTGGTGACAGCACTGCTGGTCTTCTCATCCAGGAGAAGGTCGACAACTCGGTATGTGATGAGACCCCAATTTTCCATGGCTCCAGCAGCGAAATCAGGCACGGCAACCATGTCCATCTTGGGAAGAGGGTATTTGCTGCCGAACTGCTCCTCGTAAAACTCAAGAGTGCGTGCACCCAGCTCAGCCGAGAAGACAGCATGATCAAGGTTCTGGTCGGGAGTGCACCACACTCGAATGGGGACTCGGAAGTTGTTGGTCTCGTAGTGCTTGAGATCTCCGATGATGAAAGCCAGTAGGTATGTAGACATAATTGGACTCTTGTTATATGTAACCATCTTGCTCTTCTTGCCTGTGACCTTGGAGTCGACCTCCTTTTCGGATGCAACGTCCATGTTGCCCAGGCAAACCAGGTCCTTGTCAGCAATCAAAGTGACGGTGAAGGTGGCCTTGAGAGCAGGCTCGTCGAGACAGGGGAATGCTCGGCGAGCATCAGTGGCCTCGAACTGGGTGGTTGCGATGTACTTTGTGTTTCCTTGCTCGTCCTTGTATGAAGATCGGTAGAAACCAGCCATATCATCGTTGAGAGTACCGGTGAAGCGCTGGGTCAACCTCGCCTTCTGGCCTGCGGGAATCGTCTTGTCAAAGGTGATGGTTGTGGTTTGAGAGTCCTTGTCATAGTCTAGAGTGGGGGAGGAGCTGATAGTGGCACCATTGGCCTCAACGAGGGTGTCGTGAATCTCGAGATCTACTGTGTTGAGAGCAATGGATGTTGAATCCTCGACAACGTCAAAGTCGATGATGACAGTACCCTCATACTTGAAAGTATCAAAGTTGGGTTCGAGGGTGAGGTCGTAGTGTAGCGGCTTGACATTCTTGGGTAGAACCTGGCGACCTCGACGGATGTCGAGACTCGCACTAGTAACGTCGTTTCCGTTGCGAAGCATGGCTCGTCGACAAGAGCAGTTGCGCTGCTGGTGGTGGTGGCGAGAGATGAGAGATGTGGTGGCTTTGGAGTCGCTAATAGAAGGTCGAGATCGAATTGATCGAGATGAGGTTATTGCAAGGTTAGATGAAAGAAGGTATGGGGATTGAGAAGTATGGAGAGGTCTGGTTGAAGAGGTAGTTGAAGCTGACAGAGACAGAGAGCTAGCTCTTAAGCTGATGTGGGGGAGGGGTCGTGAGTGAAAGGTACGATGGGTACGGGTACGGGTCATCGGGTTCCTGGCTCCGACAGTGGAAGACTGCTGTGTCAGAGTCTGAGTTGCTGTGAGGGCATTGGGCTTACTACCCAAAGCCCGTCTCAGGCCGAAAGACATGTATTGAGGCTTCATCGCATCATTGGGTAGTTACTTATGAAGCGACAATATTCACGACAATGACGAGCGACGTTACACTTGTTCCTGGATAATGTGATTGTTGGGTCGGAAAGATTTCATTGCAACGCAACCCTGTCGCTGAAGAAAGCTTGGGCCTGCCAAGTGTGGTTGGTTATGCGCGTAAAGAGGGGGTCAATCGCCTAATTTAGGTAGGCTATCAATAAAATGTCCGACTTTATGATAGGTACAGTTAGATAACTATCTACCTCGACTTAGGAATCGTTTAATCACTTTCATCATCATAAAGAACTCGGCGGTCAACTTCAGAATTACTTAGCATCATTATACATTCTTTGTCTCGTCTATTCCTAACTGCATCCAGGCCTCTTAAATACCCAACGCTTCCCTACGGCTCTTGCTGTTAGTATCAAGATATGGCGCCTCGCCCAAACTGCACACTCTATCACCACTCCTGGCCGAATCATAATCGTAGGTTGCACAATGAAACGTCGATCTATTGTCCCAGATGGCGCAATCATTCTTGCTCCATCTGTATCGAACCTGAGCGTCGTGGTTCTGTGTGACCAGGTTGAAGAGATAGGCGAGAAGAGTATCGCTCTCATCCTTGGATAGTCCGTTGATACGTTTAGTAAAACCCTTGTTGACAAACACAGACTTCCAGCCTGTGACTGGGTTGGTTCTGATAAGAGGGTGGACGGATGTGAGTTGCTCGCCCTGGTTCAGAGGTGAACCTCGAATGCCTTTACGGATAGGGTTGCCGAGACGGCGCGCTTCGTCGTGGAAGAATGTCGCGTCGTGGGTTGCAGTCAGACCTTGGAGGAATTTCTTCATGGGGTCTGAGAGTCTATCGTAGACCTCATATCCTGATGCCCAGAGCTGACTGAGTTAGCAAGATGCCTAAGGCAAAGGCAATATGTTTGAGGCGCCACGAGTGGCTTCAACATTGCTTGTATAGTGTAAGTGGCACATACCGTATCACCACCAGTCGCTGGTAGTGTATGGATCTTGAGCATTGCATAATCTGAGGGAACCTTCTCAAAGGTACTTTACAAGGTTAGTATACTCTAGCTTAGATAGCCTGTGTTTATACGCACATATCAGAGTGCCAGCCGGCGCTTGCGAATCGGCTCACATCACTCAGTTGATGCGTCAAGCCGCCACCCTTCTTCTGCTTCTCGCTCGAGATAACACTGATTTGATCGCCCAGTTCACTCCCTTCTTCTGTGAGGGGGTGCACATGCAGTCCTGAACTGGTAGGGCATCCGGCGAGGTCTGTGAGTCGCAGCATAAAGTCTTTCATCTCATGAGGAGTAACATCCTGGTCCTTGAGAAAGACAACTCCGCGCTGGGAAATTGTAACAGCAAGGTCTCGAATGTGCACATCATCCCATTTCAGCAGGTCTCGAATCTGAAGACCGTTGAATTCACGACCGATGACTGGGGTGACGTCAAATTGTGAGTAGCTGTCAAGACTGCCCGTGTAAGTCAAGGGCTGGTCTAGGCGTGACCTGCTCTGGGCATCTCCGCCGAAGATATGACCAGGGAGGGTCTCGATTGCAGCTGAAGGCATGATGATAGATAGCGACGATGATCCAATGTAAGCTCAAAATTGAACAATTTAATATTCTCAATTTGACCGAGAGATAGGATGAGGTGCAAACACGGTAATTATGTGAAGCTACACTTATTGAACCTCCCGGAGTCTCTTTCGGAGGAAAGCGATATACTGATAAATAATAGTCAAGGCCCCGACAAGTCGGGAAACCAGACTAACCCCAGACTGAAGGTTGGAGCTAAAACGTACAGGGTCGAATCACGACTCAGTGCGACTCCCCGCACTTTAAGACGACATCGGGAGTTAGGATGGCATGCTTAGGCTGGGAGAATTTCTCGGAGAATCTACCCCAGTTCTCAAACGAGGCATGACCAATCTCGCGGTTCGAGAGACTGCTAGTGATCATTCTCCGCGTGTTGCTTCTGACAAGTTCAACGCTTGGCGGATTAACGACCCTGTACTATGAGAATTGAGGTTACCAGATTTGGCTTCATGTCCTTATGGCGTGCCCGATCGCGCCACACCAAGTAAGGGGCGCTACTGTTGATTTGTATGTATCCCGGAGACTCTTTCGGTAGGTAGCGACCGTGTCTATGGTCAAAGTGTAGATACTATTGTATTATATATATATATATATATATCTTGGCCGAGGCCCCAAGTTTGTAGATCATCAGCGACTAGCACTTGACGTTTAGACAAGTCTCTACCACCTCAAATCAACTCAATTGGTTAACACAAATTGTTCCAATATGGGCAATCCCGATATTGAGACGAGTTCGGCGGTTGCTGACCGCACGTCGGTGGACCACATCGACAAATCTCAAATCGGAGTCGGCCGAACTGAACTGAGCCATGCGCTGCCACCACACTCTGATTACGAAGGCGGCCATCGGTGGGATCCCTCGGCTACTTGGACCCCCGAGGAAGAGAAGAGAGCTGTTCGAAAGACTGATCTCAAGCTTTTGAGTTGGTTGTGTCTTATGGTATGTTGATTCATTATATTCCTTCGTCAGTCCTCAATCAACTTACACGGAACAGTTTTTCGGCTTGCAGTTAGACCGAGGAAACATCAGCAATGCCCTCGCAGACGACCTTCTAACTGACCTCGGCTTGGACCCTCAGGATTATAATAATGGAACAACGATCCAGGTTTTGTGTTTCTTGCTCGCCGAGTTTCCTGTTCAGTTCCTCACAAAGAGATATGGCTTCAAAAATATCCTGCCCACGCTCATGGTCTGCTGGGGTCTCGTTTCAACTTTCCAGGCCTTCATGACTGGACGAGCCGCCTTCTATGTTACCCGCGCTCTGATCGGTACCTTTGAGGGTGGTTTTATTCCTGGTGTTGTCCTCATGGCGACTTATTTCTACACCTCCCAGGAGCTGTCTATTCGACTGGCTGCTTTTTGGTCCACGCTCAACATCGCCCGTGTCATCTCAGCTCTTCTGGCCGCTGGACTGCTCGAAATGCGAGGCATTGGCGGCCACCCTGGATGGTTCTGGCTTTTGCTTCTCGAGGGTCTTCTCACTGTTGTCATTGGTCTCATTTCCATGATCTATCTCCCGACTTCTCCCACAGGCACCAAGTCTCTCATCTGGCGCAAATCGTGGTACACCGAGCGCGAAGAGGTCATCATGATCAACCGAATTCTTCGAGATGATCCAGCAAAGGGCCTTACGGCGTTGAAGGAACCGTTGTCGTGGCAGGACGTCAAGAATGCATGGACCGACCCCTCGCTTTGGGGACTCTACTTCATCGGCCTGATCGCATACATCCCAGCGTCACCTGTGCAAGCATACTTGACTTTGACATTGAAGAGAGTCGGAAAATTCAACACTCTAGCTAGTAACCTTCTCACCGCGCCCTCTGCAGCGCTCCAGATCTTCACCATGCTTGGGCTCGCTTACAGTTCCGAGTACTTTAACGAACGAGCATTCCACTGTCTTTTCGGAGAGATTTGGTCTCTTCCGCTACTTACAGCACTGCTCACCCTTCCCGATGAAGGTCGCGAGTGGGGTCGGTTCTCCATCATCACCCTCATCTCGGGCTACCCTTACTTCCACCCTCTGGTATCTTCTTGGATCTCGGAGAACTCGTTTGACGTTAAGAAACGAGCGGTCGCTTCCAGCACATACAACGTAATTGTACAAATGTAAGTTTGTTCCTTAGCCCTTTGGTCGAATAAAAAAACTAACAGAAAACAGGGGAAGCGTTATCTCGAGTCAAATCTACCGAAAGTGGGATGGACCGTACTACAAGAACGGAAACAAGGTTTTGATCTCGATCCTGTGTCTGTCTGTCGTTGTTTTTATTGCGCAGAGACAATGGCTTGTGTACCTCAATAAGAAGAAGACCGAGGCATGGGAGCAGATGACTCCGGAGCAGCAAGCCGAGTACCAGACGGACAAGGAGCAGCGAGAGATTGATGGAAACAAACGGCTTGATTTCAAATTTGCTTATTAAGATTCTTGTCGCGAGGAGGAATAACAGGAGGTGGTAATTATGTATGCCGAGGCCTATATTGAAAAGGTAGTCCGTCAGTCAGCTACCTGTGCTCTAAGCTTTAGGGCACAAAAATAAAACAGCCTAAGAATTCTGATTTGAATAGCATAAACTGACCTACTAATTTCGTCTCCTTTGCCCTGAGGGTTAGTTATATGTACTGAAACCGCTATACGAAAACGTGAAGCATCCGCCCTGTTGCTAGACCTACCAATCTCCCATGTTGTATATTTAAAGTTTTGTTTGTTACCAATTTTGGGTCATACATCCGCTGTTTTTCGGTCGAGTTCTCCAAACTTGGGCCTCAGAGTTTGTGCAAGGACCCTTTTCACATGGGCTGGATTAGGTTTTGAATTGGGTTGACACTTGGTAGGTATCCGTACAGAAGAATGGAAAAAAAATTAGTCATCTTACAAAGCCTGTTACCATCGCGAGGCCTAATCAATGTCTCAAAAGTCAATTTCTTTCAACAACCAAACGCGTCTTTCTCCTCTCAACTGTCGTCAACTCAACTGCCTCTACCTAGTATCTTGCGCTAAATCTTCAACCAACTACCTACCATAAAGATGGGCCTTTTCGGACTCGCTACTACCGGCTTTGTCGGCGCCTTGCACAGTTATATCCTCGTGTTGGAGATGTTCTTGTGGACTAGTCCCCGTGGACGAAGGACCTTCAAGCTCACTCCCGAATTCGCCGAGCAGACCAAGACCATGGCTGCCAATCAAGGCCTGTACAATGGTTTTCTGTCTGCCGGTCTGATTTGGTCGCTTGTCCACCCAAACCCTGCGTTTGCGAAGCAACTGCAGATCTTTTTTAACGGCTGTGTTGTACTTGCGGGTGCGTACGGCGGTGCCACGGCCAACAAGCGTATTCTCTACGTTCAGGCCGCCCCTGCTGCTCTTGCTCTTGGACTTGTTCTTTTGGATATCTAGGAACGTAGGTGAAATAAACGGAAACGGCATCTCTGACTTGCACATGGTTACTGACTTGCTGGCAGTAATGTTATTATATTCACTTGTCTTGACTGGGTGTTTCTCCCGTGATGTCTGGGAATATTTGACCTCCTCTTATGCTGACTCTTTAGATATTTCTATCTCGATATTTAAAAGCAAACATCGGTGACGGATATTGCTCTTTCCGATAGTAGAGTTTAAGAGGTTTACAGGGCATGTTGCATGCGACACCAAGACAGCCAACAACCAGTTATTGAACGTCAAGCACAGATAGTAGTACAGGCGATGCACAAGTATCTGTTCACTTACAGTTTCTGCAGAAGGACGGCAGATCCCGTCTGCGGCTTTCTTTCGGAATTGACAATCCAATACGTACTTTTTATCAACGGCGCTCGCTTTTGTGATACCTTCGTTGCCTTTGCTGGGGTTGTACAAACCGGTTCAATAGAAAGTCAGCGCAAGCCACTTATTCGTCACTCGATTAGACTTCTAGAACGAACATGGTTCTTTTCGGCTTCGTGCTTGAAGTCAATGCGATTATTCAGGTGACGTAATGACGAGAGACTCTAGCTCTAGCTCTGGCCGATTGATAGTCTGGACAATTCGAACCACCAACAATCACTGCAAACAAAACAAAAACAACTCATAGCTACTGGGCGAGGATGTTGATGATTCCAACGTCGCATGCATACTTGAGCCATCCATGACGATCGCCAGATGCCGCGTAGCCGAACTTCACTTAGACGGGAATAACGAACTTTGCTTTCTCGGTTCTGACGGATGTCAGCTTTCGACACCTCCCTCTCAAAAAAAGCCAGTAATATCAACCGATGAACCTTATACAGCATAGTCCGAAGTCGCGAAACAACGGAAGCTGTTGGCATTGGATATTCACCAGCCCTTGCCGATTCGGTAGCGAAACATCAACTTTCCTTTTTCCTGCTTGGCCTAGAAACCCTCCCACCCATTGCTCAAGCCTCGAGCTTTCCGGTGTGAGCGGGAGGGATGTGATCACCGCCCATCTCAGCTTCTTTTCTTGAATGGCAACCGACTTTCCGGAACACTCGGCCAGCATGGAAGAAAACCGCTCGCATGTCATAGAGTCGTCGCGAGCGCGAGGGGTATGAGTGCCGGTACCAGTATGCGCTGTTGCGTAGGTATGGTTACAATGCAGACTTGAGCGGGACGCAAATAGAAAGAGCTATCCGAATGAGGTGACAAGCTATCCGCAGACACAATAAATACAGCTGTGGTGCCGCCTGGAACAAGCTATACTGGAGTGTGTTTGCATGTTTGTTGTTCATTGGACTAGCACTCGCACCTAGAGCCTTTTGTTGTTAACCACAATTCTTCACGGATCAATCCACCAGCCATGTCGAATCTGTTCCATCGTCGCAAGAGGAACACCGATGATGTGGAATCCAATGCTGGGCGGAGAGCTTCTCGCGCCTCCAGAGGAGGCCGAGCTGGCAGCATCGTCCCTGATCCTGACCTCGGCGAGTATCCCGCCCTTGACCACTACATCAGCAACTACCGCGAAGACCGCCGCCGAAGCGTAGCTGATGGCTCCGAAAGTGGGAAAGCCAAGAAGAAGCATTGGTGGAGTTTTGGCGGTGGTAGCAGCGACCAAGAACAAGCCACTGGTAAAGCTGGTGTTTCCGAGGCATGGTTGGAGACCGATGTAGCGGTCGGCTTATCCTCTGAAGAGGTTGAGAGGCGCAGGAAGATCACCGGATGGAACGAATTGACATCTGAAAAGGAAAACATGTTTGCCAAGTTCCTTGGCTTCTTCACTGGTCCTATCCTCTATGGTGAGCTACACTCGCCCATCAATACAGGGGAAGTAAGCTAACTGAATGTGATAGTTATGGAAGTAGCTGCCTTACTCGCTGTAGGCTTGGGCGACTGGGTCGACTTTGGTGTCATTGTTGGAATCCTCATGCTCAACGCTTTTGTAGGCTTCATCCAAGAGAAACAAGCTGCAGACATCGTCGCAAGTCTGAAAGGAGATATCGCAATGCGCTGTCATGTCGTGAGAGATTCAGTTGAGCACGAAATCCCCGCCAGAGAACTGGTACCCGGTGATATTGTGAGTAGCTTCATCTGATATGACATGCCAAGGTGCTAACATGAAAGTAGCTCATCATTGAAGAAGGCGGCACAGTTGCTGCAGATGCTCGACTTATCTGCGATTACACTCGACCCGAAGACTTTGAGATCTACAAGCGACTCAGAGCCGAAGACAAGCTGGACCGAAGCGACGAAGAAGACGACATGGCTGAAGACGCAGACGAAGCCAATGGAGATGCGAAGCATACCGAAGATGGCCGCGCACACACTCATGGGAATGAGCCTTTGGACTATCGAAGCCGTCCTCTTGCCGCCGTTGATCAATCTTCCATCACAGGCGAATCATTGGCTGTTGAGAAATACCTGGGTGATATGGTCTACTACACAACTGGCTGCAAGAGAGGAAAGGCCTTTGGTCTAGTCCAAACAACCGCCAAAGAGTCCTTCGTCGGTCGCACAGCCGATCTCGTCCAAGGTGCGAAGGATCAAGGTCATTTCAAGGCCATCATGAACAACATCGGCACCACGCTTCTGGTTTTGGTCATGTTTTGGATATTGATTGCATGGGCAAGTATCGTCCTGTCACTGGATATCTGGTGCTGTCAGCTAACTATCAACAGATTGGCGGTTTCTTCCACCACATCGGTGTTACGGCTCCTGGCTCGCAGAACCTGCTGCACTATGCCCTTGTTCTCCTCATCGTTGGTGTCCCCGTCGGTTTACCTGTCGTCACTACCACTACCCTGGCTGTCGGAGCAGCCTACCTGGCTAAGCAGAAGGCCATTGTGCAAAAGCTTACGGCTATCGAATCACTGGCTGGAGTCGATATCCTATGCTCAGACAAGACCGGCACATTGACAGCCAACAAACTCTCCATCAGAGACCCCTTTGTCGCCGAAGGAGAAGACGTCAATTGGATGATGGCCTGTGCAGCCCTTGCTTCGAGTCACAATCTGAAGACACTTGATCCCATCGACAAGGTCACTATCCTTACGCTCAAGCGATACCCCGAAGCCCGAGAGATTCTTAAGCAGGGATGGGTAACAGAGTCATTCACACCATTTGACCCTGTCTCCAAGCGAATCACCGCCGTATGCCGTCTTGGCCAAGATAAATTTATCTGTGCAAAGGGTGCGCCCAAGGCTATTTTGAAGCTTCTAGGGCCTGGATCAGAGCATCTCAGTGAACTGTACAGAGAGAAGGCTCAAGACTTTGCTCGTCGCGGTTTCCGCTCTCTTGGTGTTGCATACAAGAAGAACGACGGCGATTGGATTCTTTTGGGATTGCTGTCCATGTTCGACCCTCCCCGAGAGGATACAGCCCAGACTATCATCGAAGCTGGACATCTCGGCGTTCCTGTCAAGATGCTGACAGGAGACGCCATCGCCATCGCCAAGGAAACCTGCAAGATGTTGTCGCTGGGCACAAAGGTGTACAACTCGGATCGTCTCATTCACGGCGGCTTGTCTGGAAGTGTACAGCATGACTTTGTCGAACGCGCTGATGGCTTTGCTGAGGTCTTTCCCGAGCATAAATACACTGTGGTTGAGATGCTTCAGCAGAGAGGTCATCTCACTGCCATGACTGGTGATGGTGTCAACGATGCTCCTTCTCTGAAGAAGGCCGACTGCGGTATTGCTGTTGAAGGTGCTTCGGAGGCTGCGCAGGCGGCTGCAGATATTGTGTTCCTCGCACCGGGCCTGAGTACAATCGTACTTGCCATCAAGACTGCCCGTCAGATCTTTGCGAGAATGAAGTCTTATATCCGTAAGCGCCATCCTCTTGCTAATGGCTGTGTCGAGCTAATTGTTTTCTAGAATATCGTATCGCGCTTTGCCTGCATCTCGAGATCTACCTCACCCTATCCATGATCATCCTCAACGAGACTATTCGCGTCGATCTGATCGTCTTTCTCGCCCTGTTTGCCGATTTGGCTACTGTAGCCGTAGCTTACGACAACGCGCATTGGGAACCGAGACCTGTAGAATGGCAGCTCCCCAAGATTTGTGAGTATAGTCATGCCAAACACTGCTTGCAGAAAGCTAACCTCCATAGGGATTATGAGTGTTATCTTGGGCGTCCTTCTAGCCCTCGGCACATGGATCATTCGAGGAACAATGTTTCTTCCAAACGGCGGAATCGTCCAGAACTTTGGAAGCGTGCAAGAAATCCTCTTCCTCGAAGTCGCTCTCACTGAGAACTGGCTCATCTTTGTCACGCGCGGCGGCAAGACATGGCCATCATGGCAACTCGTCGGGGCCATTCTGGGTGTTGACATCCTGGCCACTCTCTTCGCCCTCTTCGGCTGGCTGTCCGGCACAGGAGAAATCCCTGCTATCCACGACAACTTCAAGCAGAGCAGCAACGGCTGGGTAGACATTGTCACTGTCGTCATTGTCTGGCTCTACTCGTTCGGTGTTACCGTCGTCATCGCAATCATCTACTTTATACTCAACAAGATTTCTTGGCTGGATAATCTTGGTAGAAAGGATCGTCGCAACAAGGATACCAAGCTAGAGAACATCCTCGGACATCTGCAGAAGCTTGCTATTGAGCATGAGGTGGATGAGAAGACTGGAAAGAGCAAGTTCACTCTGGCTGAGAAGGCGAACGACGACGACGAGGATATCTAGGGGTGCTGCCTTTTTGATTACTATAATGGTCGGTCTTTGTTGATTTGGATGGGTTAGTGTAATGTTTCGTTTTTAATATCAGTGTTCGGATTTAGAGTACTAGACTGTTGTTCTTTCCTTTGTGGATGCAGTGATTCAAGATATTTAGTGTCCTGGCAATGTTCAGGTTCTTCAGGACGGTGCCATGACCATTTACCTCGCAGTCGGAGAACCTTCCGCACTACACATGAAATCCTTGGTCCGACCGTGCCTTCGTAACAGAACATCCATCTCGAACGAAACAGACTATACAAACGACCGCAGTACCATAAGCTTGTCAAACTCTCGATCATATTCACGTCGACCTGGGCGGAAAGCAAGCCTTTTGTTTTTGAATGTATTAATTTTTATATCCTCCTCCCAACCTTTGACATAACTCATACAAGACCACCCCAAACTACCATCTTCCAGACCTATCCATCCAATCTCCATTCCTTCTCTTTAGTGACCATGCCACGAGGTATTTATCTCATTTCGCCCTTATCCATTTTTCCGTCAACGCCGCAAACACAACCAAACACCACCAGTCATTCATGCCAAGAAGGCCTTATCAGCCTACTAGCCATCCTCATCTGAGTCGGCATCAGCAAACTCCTCGCCAGTCATCGAGTCCACGAATTTGAAACGACGGTGGACAGCGGTGCTGGAGAACTTGAAAAAGCCCGTTCCGAGGCTTCGAGCCATCATCTTGGCAACATCCCCAAACAAGCCTCTAGCGAGGGAACAGCCCTTTACTCAACCAAAGCATGGTGACACGATGACATGAGACCATGCCTTGGTTGAAGTAAAGGGTTGCTCCCTTGTCAGAGACCCATTCAAGGACACCCGGCAACGTGTGTTCTTTTTCTCCTCCTTCTTGAAGAAGCGGGAGACACGGACAGCCGTGGAGCTTTCGGAATCCACACATGATTCTTCTCCTTCTTGAAGAAGCGGGAGACACGAACAGCCGTGAAGCTTTCGGAATCCACACATACTTCTTCTACTTCTTGAAAAAGTGAGAGATGCGGTGTGGATTCCGAAAGCTCCACGGCTGTTCGTGTCTCCCGCTTCTTCAAGAAGGAGCAGAATCGAGCGAAACGATCAGGCATGCACATCTTGGGGGGCCTCCCATCGCAGATATGCTTGACCTGGGCTTGTAGTGTAGGCACCGCCACGGTGGTAAGTCACTGAACTCTCACCTGGAGAAACCATGGTCAGTCGAGTATCCGGAGTCCCCTAGTAGGACTCCATCACTACCTCAGGGAGACGACATAGTTCTCTGGCCTGCGGGACGCGAAGCCACGATGAGTGATGATTGGGATGAGAGCCCTCAAAGGTAAGGGTCGTGGCTGATGATACCCTGGGTATTGGTGCCTCAAGGCCTCCAGACGTCAAGTTTGTTTGCTGGGAGAAGACAACCATTTTCTGTACAAGAATGACATGCCTCCATTTTTGCCATGTATCTGGCACGTCTTGTGTTGTGTACTTGCGCTGTGTGTCCTGACTGTAGTTCATGGACCCCTAGAGGCCACGCGATTGGGCCCGCTCGAAGAAGCGCCCACCGACCAACACTGGGAAGAGTGCGGAGATGATAGTAGATCGGCCACAGTGCTCAAAATAGACTTGAAGATAGTGAAAGGTAAAGGGATATGCCCAGACCGTGCTTCTTCTTGATGTTGCTTCTCTGCCAAGCTCGGATATGGGATGCCTTTTTTATCATGGACCTAGGCGCTTCAGACCTTTGCTGTAACCTGCCGACTGGGCTATTTGTCTTCCCTAGGACCTGGCGATAATTGAATGTAGAGTTGCTCTCTAACATCCGAACATCAGGAAATCTGCGGTACTGTGGTCTAGTTGGTTATGACATCTCGTTAACACCGAGAAGGTCCCCGGTTCGAGCCCGGGCAGAACCTCACTTTTTGCTTGTCGAGATGGTGGTGTGGATTTGCCATGATGATCGCAAGTTCATCATTTGTCATCTCGTAACTAGGATGGACGTCTTTGATGATAAGCGGCCAGCCTACGTCCACGATCCCCACGATCATCGGCGCCTCTGGAGATGCTGCTTAGAGAAGTGGTTGAGTGTGATCTGTCTCTGTCGAGGAAAGGTAAACGCCAATCCTTGAGTGCTGCTGCTAGACGGGCTCGGCGTACTCGGGCTTGTCATCAGTGTCGCACCACAGAAAAGCAGAGTTGTCGTTTTCGTCGCCCTTGGCCATAAGCAACCTTTGACCTTGGCCTTGTCCTTGCCTTTGCGCCCAGCAGCCTGGGCTACGTTGATATCTCCAACGACCAGAGCGCATCTGGCCCGAGTGGCCATCATGTTGAGTTGCCGCGAGTCGGCGTGGAGCAGTTGACAGAATGGTTATCAACTATTAGATAGCGGGTCAAAAGACCCTCACAATGCGTGAAATCACACGGTTCCGTGTGGCCCTGTAGTTCGATTGGTTCCAATCTAGGGAAGAGTCGTCGACACAATGAAATTGTACTGTCGATGGGAATGAATAGTTCTTGGCCATTGGCTCTGACTCGATAGATCTGTCGAGGTCTGTGGAAAGGCTTTGTTTAGAATCGTAACAGACAGTAGAAAGGAGTCTCCTTGACTTACTCTTGGAACAGCGCGCCATTGATGATACGGCCCTGAGTATGGGTCCGGACCCAAACGACCACTAGTGATCTTCTCTTGGACGGGAAGGGAAGCAAGCGGACAGTCTGGAAAGCCCAAGTAGCCTTCGTCGCGTTGCAAAACTGGATGGCACCCGCCCCCGTTCGCGTGACTGTTAAGTAGGGCACTACCAAAGACTCCATACCAGCAACTACCTGGTAGGTAACAGCAAGGTTAGCAATTGCATATTGATAATATCTTTGCTGTGTAGGAAGGACATACCCTAACTCAGAAGGAGAGCAACGGACAGTTCTGTAACGAGGCCAAGAGTTGTTGCCAGAGAATGAAAGGCCGTTCATGTTGCCAACAAGGCCGTACTCCCTGGCTCGATGCGTGAAAAGAAGACATTCCGCTGACGAATGATCCATGTTGGTTATTGTAGATGTCTTCAACCTCTTCCTCTCTGAAAGCATCACTAATATCTGCTTCAGTGGCAAGCTTTTGACCTTGACTGTCCACGCCATCTGACTTGTAGAGATCCACGACGTTGTTGTTGCGGGCAGGGGGTCCACGCTGGACACTCCCTGAGAACAGCGAGTTGCAATTCTGGTCGATACCACTTCCTGTACCCATGGAGGGCTGAAGAAATAGATATCGGATCGTCTGGTGCTTCGAAGGTGGCCATATTGGAGACATCTACAGCGGTAGGGGACAGCTTTCCAGTGTTGGACGCGTCAACAGAAGGATCGCGGTCGAAGCGCGAGACCACCCGGTCAGTTGTGATGCTTCCTTCGAAGGTATTGCTCATATGTGGCAAGATGATGCTTCCAAACGCTTTTGAGCATTTGTAATATTATATATAGAGAGAAAAGGGAGTTTGGAGTGTGGACGTCGACAGTGGGCAAACAGTTTTCCAGTGTTTGACGCGTCAACAAAGGGACCACGGCCGAAGCGCGAGACCATGCGGTCAGTTGTGATGCTTCCTTCGAAGCCACCGTGAGGGGGGAGGGGACCTGGACCTCCAGTGTAGGCACCGCCACGATGGGCACCCTCCCCCCTGCTCCCTACGAGCTCAACGATGGTTCATGATGAACTCTTGCAGTTGAAGATTTCGTATATAGTATCCGCCAGTTCATGCCAGCGCCATGAGAATAATAAACCTATATGCTGTTAGACGGAGATGTAATGAGTATGAACATGGCCTGATTGACTTACTTCTGCCATTTTGGTGGATTTGGTGAGTACCATACCCAAACACCGCCCGACTTATTGTGTCGAATTTAATCGACTAACCCCCATGTTCGAAACACGATCAGCTTCGAAAAGGCACGTCGGTAGTTTTTGAGGATTCATCTGAATCCAGTCGTATCAGATCATTGTCTGACGCTGCGCCTCCTATGTGAGGGGCGGTCTACCGTTGTCGAAGTTGTTCATCGACGAAGGTCCAACGATGGTTCATGGCTCCAAAGTTGTTCATTGACATCCGGCCCTGCTTTGCGCGGGAGGTGGAGGTCTCTGAGCGGTGCCGAGCTTGGTGCTTACCTTTGCCAGTGGTGTCACCACCGGCGCCTCCGTCATTGTCATTGTCATGAGCTGGCAGAGGCACGAGGCTGTGAATGGACAAGGGTAGAGTCCGGGCCCTTTGCTGGGCAAAAAGGCCGGCCAAGAAAGATTCTAGGCGTAGTAGTGCAAGGGCAGCATCACAGGCCCCGAAAGGTATATCGTCGGGCATGCAGCCCTATTTGTGGCTGAGTCTGTTGCTTTGGTATCTGCCAATAAGGATGTCATTATGACTATCCTGCAGGTGGACGAAACAACTGAACCCAGGAGGGATGTTTCGTGCAGATCCTGTTGAGGAAGCACTTTTCCGGTATGGTGTAGTGGCGTAACAATGGAAGAAGTTCTCCAGCGCCTTGCTGTATTACCAATCCTGCTTGACAAAAAGCTGGTCCTCGGTAGTGAGGGTCTCACCGACCGTCTTGGCCCTCTCTTCCATATACTGGATAAACGTCTGCTCCTGTTCACTGAAGTCGTGGTTCAGTTTAGAGAGAGTTCC
>JAAVUE010000116.1:0-124706 GCA_014898975.1 Fusarium nodosum | reverse complement strand
TCCCGGAGCTTACCCCTGCTATCCCTCCCCCATACTCCGATATCTCTTCAAGACTCTCTCACTCATTACCAAACATGGGCCTGAGCCAAACGCTCTCGAACATGACGGTGGTCTCGCCTTCGGGTCCCGGTTCCGCCCAAAACGTCTTAAACCGACTTTTCCTCGCTAGTGGCCCCTTACGCTCCGCGACCAGGACATCGTCTACTTTGACCCCAGCCGCTGCCACTGCTCTCACGGCGACTACTAATAATCGCCGCCCTCGACCCTCGATCCTAAAGTCTCCCTATTCATCCTTCTTCCCTTTCACATCACCCCATCTTTCTTTCTCCACGTCCATGGCGTCGTCGTCCCATCAAAGTACCGCCAGCTCTGAAATTGCCACACCTCGCTCTCGCTCATCAACAACCTCTTCGTGTGTACCCCCCCCTTCTGTCCCCTCCCTCAACTATAACTAACCTTCCATGCCCCTCCAGCCCAAGACTTACAGACTCCAATCCAATGTCCTCCGTCGACCTTACCAAGATTGAACAACAAATCAAGATGGCCGCTCTTGATCAACACCGTGGCTACGTCCAAGACCACTACCAAGAGGTCAAGCAGGAGCGCACTCCTGAGTATGTCGACGAGACCAACGCCGCCGGCTACCAGATTGTACGAGAGCCTCTCTGGAACAAGGGTAAGTCAATTAACACTACCTCGTCTCTACAACAACACTTGTTGTCGACTCGTGAGCCCAATGGCCTGCCATGACTTGTTGTCATGAGGGCATTGCGATCAATGATTTTCTTACCACCACTATGCATTCCCTGATGCACTTGCTGACGTTCCATCTTTCCAGGCCTCGCTTTCACTCCCGAGCAGCGTGCCAACAAGAACCTCACCGGTCTCATCCCCCACACCATCGAGAGCTTCGACACTCAGTGCGCCCGTGCCATGAAGATGATCCAGACCCGCCAGACACCCATCGACAAGTACCTCTACCTGTCCACCCTCAAGGACCAGAACACCGACCTTTTCTACCGTCTCCTCATCGACAACATCCGAGAGCTCATGCCCCTCGTCTACACCCCCACAATCGGTGATGTCTGCCTGCAATATTCCAGCATCTACACCCGCCCCGAGGCTCTTTACATCTCTATCAAGCAGCGAAAGTCAATTCGCGCCATGCTCCGAAACTGGCCTTGCCAGGATCCCGAGATTTGCGTTGTCACTGATGGCTCTCGTATCCTCGGTCTCGGTGATCTCGGCATCAACGGTGTCGGTATCTCTGTAAGTTGTCTGCAAACTCACCTGTCAGTCCTCCGCTAACTAGTTCTTTAAGATTGGAAAGCTCGCTCTCTACACTGGCGCTGCCGGTATCCACCCCTCCAAGACCCTCCCCATTGTCCTTGACTGCGGTACCAACAACGAGGAGAACCTCCAGGACCCCTTCTACCTGGGTCTGCGACAGAAGCGCCCCTCATACCCCGAGCAGCAGTCTTTCATGGACGAGTTCATG
Source organism: Fusarium nodosum (assembly GCA_014898975.1). Classification (NCBI taxonomy): domain Eukaryota; kingdom Fungi; phylum Ascomycota; class Sordariomycetes; order Hypocreales; family Nectriaceae; genus Fusarium; species Fusarium nodosum. The sequence goes on along the minus strand of JAAVUE010000116.1, from coordinate 123,208 downwards.
GAAGCTGCCCGCGAGGTCTTCCCCAGCATGGTTGTTCAGTTCGAGGACTTCGACAGTGAGAAGGCCTTTGGCTACCTTGACCGTTACCGTGACCAGTACCGATGCTTCAACGATGATATCCAGGGAACTGGTGCCGTCGTTCTGGGTGGATACATTGGCGCTGTCGAGCAGTCCAATGTTCCCATCGAGGAGCAGCGTCTTGTCTTTATGGGTGCCGGCTCTGCTGGTGTCGGTGTTGCTAAGCAGCTCGTTGAGTACTACACTCGCCGTGGCCTGAGTGAGGCTGCTGCTCGTGAAAAGTTCTGGCTCGTAGACACCAAGGGTCTTGTCACCAAGGACCGTGGTGACCGTCTTGCTGAGCACAAGAAGTACTTCGCCCGAACTGACAACAACGGTCAGCAGTTCCGCACTCTCGAGGAGGTTATCGAGTATGTCAAGCCCAGTGCTCTCGTTGGTCTCACTGCCACTTTCGGCGTCTTCACCGAGCCCGTGGTCCGTGCTCTGAAGAGCTCCGTCCAGGAGGGTGGCCTTGAGCGCCGTCCCATCCTCTTCCCCCTCAGCAACCCTCTCACCAAGGCTGAGTGCACATTCGAGCAGGCTATCGAGTGGACTGAGGGTACCGTCCTCTTCGCCTCTGGCTCTCCTTTCAACTCTGTCAAGGCCAAGTTTGGTGATGAGACTCACCACACCGTTTACCACCCCAACCAGGGTAACAACGTTTACATCTTCCCCGGTCTGGGTCTCGGTGCTATCCTGGCCAAGGCCTCCCGCGTCACTGACGAAATGGTTTACACCTCTGCTGCCGCTCTGGCTGGCTCCTTAAATGCCGATGAGGTCCACAAGGGTCTCATCTACCCCCGCATTGAGCGTGTCCGTGATGCCAGCGTCATCGTTGCCCGCGAGGTCATGAAGGCTGCTCGACGTGGCGGTGTCTCTGAGCTTCCCGAGTCTCAGTGGGCTGAGTGGGAGGAGTGGGGTGATGTCGCCCTTACCTCTTTCATCAAGCAGCACATCTACAACCCCCTTTGCTTTGCTGATGCCAAGTTGTAATCATGTGCACACTTGTGTATATGATTTGCAAAAAGCATTGCTTTCGTTGAGGGTTGGAGAAAAAATATGGTGAAGCGTGTATCTCGACCATGAAGTGCTCGTCGTTGAGATCGCACTTGCGGGTGATTGCGTACTTTTAGTGACTTCATGCCACACACCAACTTTGGTGGCCATCAGTACTCTCTTGAGCGAGCCTTATTAATAGGCTTTCCTTGTCTTTGATAATCTGTTTGACGCGTTAACGGCTATTTAATTTTTGTTTTCATCTGGGGCCATATAGGCTGGGTATAGAGAGGAGTCAAAAGAAGAGATGGAAGAATGCATATACCAGTGAATGGAATATTGGAACAATTATGACGATGACAAGAACCTTGCCTTCCACTGCCATTCTTTGACGTGATGAATGTCAGTAAAATCATGACTTCATGATCGGTTTATCGCCAGTGACTGTGGCGTGGCATCCGGGGTGGATTGCTAACGAAAGATCTCGATGCCGTACACGTTGTAGTGGCCATGAGTGCCTGGAAGTCTAGTCGAAGGGCATCTTTTGTCGTATGAATCATGGACCATCGCTTTGCGTCTTTGCGTTTGAGCGACATGTAGGGTAGCCACAAGTTCAATATGTGTCTGTGTCCTGACCTGAGAGTTGACAGAGGTGATCTTTCTGAAGAGACAGGTGCCGACAGCTGAATGATGGTCCGATAAGATGCCTGAATCAGTTCCGGGGATCGTTGGGACAGTCTGTCTGTCAACCCATACCGGTGTTTCGTGAAGTGTCGTAAATACGATGTAATGCTATTTGTGTTTTCCTGGATGCGATCTTCACCAAGTGACCTTGTCCCTTGACTTGTCATCGAATGAGTACGAGGAACTCGAGTCGAATCGAACTTCCTCTAAGCTTCAAGGCATCGTGCAGTACCCGCCTGGAGTACCAAAATGAATCAGGAATGGGATGGGAAGCTGATAGTTGAAAACACTACCCGAAACAGTGACAAGCCAGCTTCCCGTTGCGCTGAACGACAAGTGTGAGAGTAGATTTAAGCTGCCAGGTGTAAAAAGTCGAAGAGCTGTAAAGTCCAGAGATCTAAGTCTGCTTCTGCTGCTGGGGCAGTTGTCGCTGAGTAAAGGGACGAAAAGACAATTGACCCCCTCCGCACATCAATGTCCGAACAAAAGTACTTGAAGCTGTCCAGAGTCCAAACTGAGGCATCGACGCATGGGGATAAGAGTTGAGGTCATTGGCGAGTACAGCAGCACAAAAGAGACAAGAAAAAAATTCAACAAAATATGATAAGATCACGATCGCAGTAAAGAACTGGAATAAGAAGGTCCTGGGATGTTGGGGGCAGGTGGTATTTTGTTTTGTCAAGTCGGGGGTCGTAAGATGGGAGAGGATCAAGATAGCCGCTTCAGGACGTCGGTAGCCGAGGGTTAGCTCGCCTCGAAGATTCGGGATTGGCGTTTTGGTGGAAGCCAAAAGCCGAGCAAGGGTGGTTTATTTGATTACCTGCCATTTTCTGTTGGGCTATTAGAAGCACAAGAATGCAGGGCGAGGGCGTGTGGCATAAGACATTTTGGTCAGGAGAAACGAACTAAAACGCGTCTTATTGGATAACTGATTTTTTTGCCCCTGCTTGTGCAAGGTTTCTTTGTGTTCTTTCTTCAGCGGTATTGGGGGTTTGTACTTTTTGGTGGTGAGGATAGTGTGATATGGAATCACTACTATTCTAAGGTGGACCCTATCGGAGCCGGGGTGCAGTTTTCGGTCTTGGTCGATGCCGGAAGATATGGGAAGCTTTGGAGCTGGTTTTGGTAAAGTAACACATTTGATGCGTTTTTGTTGTATAGAAGATGACGTTAAGAATTCAATGGAGATCTTTTCCATGATTCGATGTCGTTTATGCCAAGTCTCGCGTCATTCAACCGAGTTATCTAGTAATCTACTGATAAACCCCCAAATGCAGCATAAGGAAACATACATACTATGTAGACAGAAGTCTTGTACAACACAGCTGGAAACCCGAAACCCGAGATGATAGCGGGCGGGTCGACGAAAACTCAACTGCGCTATGGAACGTTGACTGGATTCAATAGACTCTCGCTTCACTAATCTCTTACGTATATGGAGTACCTAGACACGATACAACGAGACTGTTGAATAGCACGATGCCAACTTTCAACTTTGACCAAAGCATGCTCCTAGTCCGGTTCTACCCATGAACCACCTGGAAATCCCCCGTAGTGTAACGGGTGGGGAGCTTATCGTAAATTCCAACATGACACTGACGTGGCTGTCGATATATCAATTATCGACTGCCGACGGGACATACATGTATGTATAAATGGGGTGTTGAGCGAATGTCCGAGAAAGTAGCGAGAGATGTGACATTATCTCGAGACGAAGTCAAGTCAGTTCATATTTGTTGATCTCAAAGCCACGGCCACATACGTGATTCATAACAAATACTGACTTGTGTATCTGCAGTTCTGTGTTGAAGTTCCGAACGGGGTCACCACATAATTGCCTTTTTTAAACGGTTCGCGAAAGAATGTCCCGGGACGGGACATGGCACATCACTATCGACCGGAGCGAAATGTAGCAAAAGATACGACCGGCAATTTTCAAAAAGAACTCAAGAGACAACCCGATTCGAACCGGTTCAAAGCTCAATTATCTGGACCGGTCGTGGCTTTAACACTGCTGCATCTGCATCTGCATCTGCATCACGATGGCTTTTTAAAACAGCACGAGACTAAGCATGCATTACAAAAGCTCAAGCTCAAGCCCACTTTGCAACCCATCGAGGAAGACAAACAATGAGTTGAAGGGCTGTATGGGTTCAGATTGGTCGGATATTGTCTACCGCCCCCCTTCTTTTCACCCGCAGGTGTACGGTTCGGTATATGACCGATGGGGGGAGGCGATCTCAGGACAGGATCCGACCGGAGGCACCGGGGCCGGAATGGGTCCCACTGCGGATTACGCTCCGCTGAAGCTTTAAGACCTTCGGTGGTTGATTTGCATCGCGATGTTGTGGACATGCCACCGCATCGTATCCCTGACGTCCTTCCGTCTCACCTTTGTTAGCTCGTTTTTCAAGCCAAATTGGTCCTTCACCTTGGTTTTAGGCGGTCACGGACTTGGTGTACTAGTCTAATCAATACCCCGTCCCCACTGAGCTTTTAGAACCCGCATGACCTTGAGAAACACGGTGAAGGTCAAGATACCAAGCGTTTTGAGCGATGGGGAGTGTGGTGAAATGAGGGCAGGGCAGACCAGGGCAGGGCAAGTGGAGCGAGGATATTTCTGTTGTCTCGCATCAGCTCGAATTGCAGTGCAGGTACAGTACTTTTTGCAGCTGTGTGTTAATATGTACATGCAAGCACGGCACGTATGAACTTGCAATGGCGATTAAGCATGTTCATGGAGCCAAGTTGTATTCGATCGACTTCTATCATCGGCATGATATGATTAGCCATGGCCAGACATCTCTTTGGTTTCCCATTGTTGTTGCTAATAACAGGCCATGATGCGATACCTGCAAATAAACCGTTTCGAAACTGTCTAGGTTTTGCAGGCTGCGGGCATCCCACCAAGTCGTGCACTATTGCACATATTAACAGCGGTGTTGATCTTCCGTCACCCCCCAGATAATTCCACTGAATTGAGTGTAAGTGGAATCCATTGGAGTTTGAGCAGAGATTTCACTGACTTATGATTCGTCGATTAGGTCGTCTTGGCTTCTGGTTTGAATAGCCGAACATAGCCGACTAATCTCCTCTATTGGCCAAAGTGCATGACGTAAAAGTAGTTGATGTTGTCTGATTGGATCAATGCATGTCCAGATTCATCCCTGTTGAAGAGGGCTGCGCCGGATCAAAGGGACAAGAACCGTTTGAGGCTGCATATTTGACATGAACGTCATCGTCTTTGACTCGACAATGATTCGAAACGCTCGAGCAGCTCAGCGAAGATCTCTACAGATCAACGTAGGGAATATAAATATTGAAGGAGGGTGGGTCTGACTGAAGAAGAAAACGCTTTGATAAACTTCATGATAGGACGGTGAGGGGATCTTGAGACTACGGAGTAGAAGTGGATCTGAGAAAGACCGCACCTTCCTGCTTGCGAACCATGATGATCCTGGTAACTCTGGGGAACCTTTCTTCGCAGAGAGATGAGGACCTCCTGTCTCTCAGGGTTGTCAGACACCAGCACTGTGGCCAGATGATGAGTGATATCTATGACGAGAAGGCAAGGGCGGCTCGTTGATACAGCCCAAACAGCTTCTTCAAAGTTATCATTCTTTACATTACAGGCCGCATTTGTGAGTTTCAACGGCCTCGTGATTTGACTGCGCCAACCTAAAGTAAACCTTTCCAGTTTCAAAGACACGCCCCCCTTCCCTCCATGCTGGACATGCTCTAGGGCGGCTGACTCGATGGGGTAGGCGAGGTAGGACAGCTACCATCGATGATTGGCTTCTCCACACTTTTACTGACAAATTGTGGGGGAAGGAACAGGTCAGGGTCGGAAAGGACAAATCGGGCAGTTACAACGGGAGCTGGGGACGGCATCTTTGTTCGCTTTCAGGCGTCGTCACCTCAGGGGGGGAGGGGATTAGTGTTGAGTTGATTTGACATTAAGCCATTGGCTGCAGTACTCGATTTCCAGTTTCATCGATACTGATAATGGAGTAGAGAGATGTATGCAATGGTTCACAGCAAGGCACGAGTAGGTAGTAGGCTGCCAGTAAAGATGAGGGACAATGTGGGTACATCTCGCTCTAAGTCAAAGTCGGGGTAATGTTTGGAGAACTTTTTTTTTTCTTTTCTTTTTTACTTCGTAGTTACATCTTGTCTCACCATCTTGCACAAACATTCAATTCCTTTACACATCGGAATTCCTTTAAGTCAGGCAGGATATTCATGTATTTATATATGACAGTGCTTGGACCATGTGTTAGTCTGTTGCTTGATTTGTTAGCAGACAACGTAGTATTTGATCGAGAACATGTGATTGCTCTGCATTGCTTCAGAACTGATCAACGACTGGACATGCCCAATGGCGTCAGCGTCGCCTTATCATTACCCCGTACTCTGAAAATCGATTGGAGCTAAGCATAATGACCCAGACATACGGTAACGGCGTCTAGAATGTCTATTTTGTTCTGGCATTTGGCTGTTTGATCACGATCTGACACCTTCTAAATACCAGGAGATGTCGCAACGCCCATACTCACGTGGAGTTGTGTGTCCTGGTCATCTTACGAGAGGAACATGTCTGATAGCGAATAGGTTTAATCTACCCCAGATCTCTCAAGGCGGTGCAAGAATGGATCTCATCGTGCCAGGAAAAGGACCTACCTATCCATTGCTGAGGACAACATTCAACTACTCCTCAGGTCGTAGAGTTCCCCGGTCGTATCCAGTCCGTCCCTATCTGGGGTATGATTTCAACGCTAACCCCCGGACCAACATTTATGGCTCGACGCGACGGTGGATGGCTATAGCCTAAGAAAGAGACCTGCATCTGGTCCCCGCCGACGCCAAGAGGCCAGTCTCGACGCCCTGGTGGCTGATTTAAAGTGAAAAACAGAGAAAAAAAGCGAAGCGAAGGAGCGCACGAGTTGCTAAATTTCCATGCTTGAACAAATACAACATTGCAGAGACCTACAACTGCTTGTATTTGTGTATATAATCGACAACTCAAGGATGTGATACATAATAAATACAAGTCCAGATTTGGGAAGCGAGGTTTGTAGGACAACAAGGTATCGACTGGTTTTGGGTTCCTTGAATATAATGCCGAGACTTGAGGCGCTTGGCCATGTGATCCTTAGACTTGAAATTTCGAGATGCGTATCCATCCATGGTTTGTCTTGATATTGGTCCATCCTCAATTCATGCTTACATCTCTCTCTCTCTTGGCTTGCCACAATTCAAAATAATTCTATGGGATTTCGCTACCGTTATGCACTCCGGGTAACAGTTCCCCGTTATGGCTGATAGAATTCCCCACGCGCACCCCAATAACCATTGTCAATGTCATGGTGGCACCTCCAGAGTGTTCTGTCCTGTCCTGTGGTGGGCTAGAGAGCAGCGTTACTAGCTTGGGCCCAAGTCTCCGCTTACAGTATCCATCATCCAGGTTCCTCGCTGTGGGTTCGATAGACCCACCCTCTGACGAGCCCTGTCCTCTGCGCTCAAACGCCATCGACACCCTTACTCAGAGCTCAAATGCCTCGTGCATTCTTGTACCGTACACGCCCTCCTCCACTTACTCTCTCTTTGTTGCTGTTCTTGACTTGACCTTTTCGATTATTTCATCGATCAAACCTGTTGAGTCCCGCTCCGTGACCATGGACTAGACTCGCCATGAGAATATAATAACCATCCACACCCCCCACCTGCTTCCCCCGGATTTCCATCCCCCTTGGCTTCATAATCTTCCTACGTACCTACTTCATGAGACAAGACTTTTTTGCTCTTGTTCTTAATTGACTGTGAACCATCTCAAAGGTCTTCTATCCAAGAAGGGTATTGGTCATTTGATGTCGATATTTTGAGCTTGCTCTCGCACCTTTTTACAGACTCATCTACTCTCCACTCATCCATCTCAAGCAAAGGAGCGATTACGACAAGATCTAACCAGCAATAAACCCAATTGAATTTCCACGACAACTACTCAAAACTGTTATACAAACAAATCTCCACTCCACCACTCGCATTTTGTCATATCGGACATTCAATGATTTATAACCACGACACCTATCGCCTCACTCCAAGTTAATCTTGACAGCCTTACTTCCGGCATATCCGAATACGTTCAATTCAGACATCTATAACACTGGATACGGCCCTGCTATAGAAGTATTACAGACGACACTACTACGTCTGCACAACACAATTTACTCACAGTCATAACCACCGCAACCATGGCTATGACCACAGAATCATCACAAGGCGCGGCTGCTCCGCCATCGCCGACGTCAACATCAAAGACAATCCCCGAAAAGAACAGCAAAAAGCGCTCCTCACCTTCAGGCGACTCAGATCAACCAGAGAAAATTACGAAGCGACGCGCTGCTCGGGCTTGCGTGTCGTGTCGAGCACGAAAAGTTCGATGTGATGTTGTTGAGGGAGCTCCTTGTGGAAACTGCCGTTGGGATAACGTCGAGGTATGTTTCTCGATCTCGATTGTTGACCGCCAGAGTCAATTCAGTCTAGGTTTAGATAGCAGTGACTGACAGTTGAGCAGTGCGTTGTCCAGGAAAGCCGAAGAAGAAAGTGAGTGAACCCCGTGTCTGGTCACGGACCGTATTCCGATGGACTCCCCTTCATTCAACCGATTTCCGGTATAATTGGAGACCATCGATCAGGAATGCATCATGCAAATAAAAGCACCATCGAAGCAAATTAAAAGTTGCGTTGCGTTGAGTTTAGGTCACTAACGATCATTGCAGGAAGAACCTTTACACGGCCAGCACCGCAGGCCAGTCTGTGTCCACAGAAGCCCAGTTACGCTGCAAAACAACAACATCAGTTAGCAACCCCACAGGCCCAAGTGCCAGTGCCAGCAAGAGCGCAAACGCAGGCATAATCAGCACAGCCGATCTTCGACGACCAAGCAGTGGTTCAGTGATTTCATCAAGCAGCATCGACGGACCCAGCACTTTTCTCAATAGCTCCGCACTCGACAGTCATGTCCCTCACATGATCTGTAAGTTTTTTTTTTCCGTTTTTTTTTTTTTTTTTTTGGCTATTGGCAGCGATACGCTGCGCTACGCCTCTAGCCTTTAATCCTCATTTTCTGTGCGCTCTCCGCTTTGTCTTAACCCTCTCAATTGGCTCTTATACTTTCTTTTTTGGGGGGTCATGTCCGTTCTCCGCATTTTCAGCCGCCCCCTGTACCCCGCTGTCCGTATGGGACCTCATGTTTACGCTTACTCGCTCGACTGCACCCCTCGATCACATGGAAATTGGACAAGTTGCAACTTGGAGGAACTTTGGCTGACCACGAGACCTTAGATCAACGATCTGGCTACCGCCGAGACTCATCTTCACTCAGCAAGGTCCACCCAATAGAATCCAACGCTCATCGTTCGTCATGGTCCAGTATCATCCCGGATCCTGCCTTCTTCGATTCACTACGCAACACTCAGCTGCTCGGCTCTCTTGACGAGAAGGAAATCCCAAAGCCTCAGTTTCCCGCCTTCTTGCGACCTCTGCCGAACAAAATTGCGCCTGAAGACGTCGATTATCTGAAGATCAAGGGCGCACTTTCTGTGCCTACCTTGCCACTACAGAATGCCTTACTCCAGGCTTACGTTGAATACGTGCATCCTTACATGCCGCTTATGGACTTAAATTCCTTCCTCGGTATTATCAGCAGCCGTGATGGTCAAAATGGCCAGACTAGTCTCTTCCTCTATCAGGCCGTCATGTTCGCAGCGTCAGCGTTCGTTGATATGAGGTACCTCAGAGAGGGTGGTTACACAACGAGGAAAGCAGCTCGCAAGTCCTTTTTCCAGAAGACAAGGGTGGGTGACAAATCCGACCACATGGTATTGGCTCAGACTAACTTGCTGATAGTTGCTGTACGACTTTGATTACGAGTCAGATCGCCTTGTGCTTGTACAGGCGCTGCTTTTGATGACATACTGGTATGAAACGCCAGATGACCAGAAAGACACATGGCATTGGATGGGTGTGGCCATTTCACTGGCACACACCATCGGCCTTCACCGCAACCCCGGATCCACGAGCATGGCACCAGCGAAGCAGAAGCTCTGGAAACGAATATGGTGGTCATGCTTCATGCGAGACCGTCTTATTGCACTCGGAATGCGACGCCCCACACGTATCAAGGACGAGGACTTTGACGTTCCTATGCTTGAGGAGAGCGACTTCGAGATCGAGATGCTCCCCGAGAGCAACACTGTTATTCCAAGCACCTGTGCACTGGTCCGCAATACTGATATGCAGCGAGAATTGGCCACCATGTGCATTGCAAAGGCCCAGCTCTGCGTCTGCATCAGCCGCATGCTCAAGGCTCAATACTCTGTCTTGATCCGGGATAAAATGAAGCCGGAAAACACTACCAACAGCACAATGATGCTTTTCCCTAATAAGCAACTAGACAACGTTGAGAGCGTTACCGAGGTAGATCATGAACTCATGGCATGGGCCGAGTCACTTCCAGCCTGCTGTCAATACCGCACCCTGACACCCTTGGATGTCAAGGACGGACGATCCACAGTTGCTGTGCAGCGTACACTGCTACATATGGTTTATTACACTACCATTTCAGCCCTTCATCGTCCTCAGTTCTTGCCATCGTCGCCTCTCCAGGCCCCTACAACATCCCGACAAGTCCAGGATATGTCTCGGCTGCGAGTGCGCGATGCCGCAATGCACATTACCCGAATGGCCACTGAGCTTCACCAATACCGCTTGGAGCGATTCTTGCCTACTACTGGTGTCACGGTCATCCTCCCTGCCATGATCATCCATCTCCTCGAGATGAAGAACCCCGCTCCTCAAGCTCGGGAGCGTGCCACGCGAGGATTCCGCCAGTGCATGCGAGTTATGGAGAAGCTCCGGGAGGTGTATGCTGCTGCCGACTACGCAACTGGTTTCCTCGATGCTGCTCTCCGTAAGGCTGCCATCGATATCAACTCTAGCGTTGCGCCCTCTACATTGGCTATGATGAAACGTGTGCCGATCGAGTTCAGCGCCCAGACACCACCCCCAGAGAATGCGCCATACATGACCGCTTCCGAGTCGCTATTCAACGAGAGGCCCAAGGAGCCTCAGCCTGCGGCGGCAACGCCTACTATGATGCCACCAAATACTGTCAACGCTGCAGCTCTGGAGATGCCTACACACTCACCACCTACGACGGAGATGGATTCTCCTGCTGCTGGATTGACACCCAGTGTTAGTGCTGGTTCAGAAGAGATTCAGCTGGATGTTGGCAATATGGACCTTGATTTCATGCAGGGCCATGATGAGTTTGACTGGAACGCTGTGGCCGGAACTGATTTCGACGTCGACCAGTGGCTTCAGTTCCCCCCTGAGGGTGTCAACAATCAAGACGACAACTTGATCGCTGGCGTATTGGGTGTCGAAGAGCCTACAATGTCTGCTGAGCAAGCTCTGACGTGGGCCATGAACGCTGAGACAGACGCAACAGCTCATCAGCCTGAGAACCGCGACATTATGGCGTCGGCATAGAGCTTCAAACCTCATGCTTATATATGCAACGCTGGATGGATTACTTTTTGGATCGAACCTCATATTTAATTATTTCGTGTTACCTGGTGTACATGCCTGCACTGCATTAGAGACGGGCGTTTTATTTTGAGCGCGGGCTTCGACCCTAGGCGGCGTATGTATTTTTCTGGCGCAGAAACGATGGGCTTGTCTTGGATATGGGTTGTGTTTCTCAATGGAACGAACAAAAAGTAACTCTCGATACGATGGCTGATGAACACATGGGCTTTCTTGGCGTTGGATATCACGTACAGACTAAGAAGAGACGCCTCCAGGGGCTCAAAGTCTCTCTTTGATGGTGGACTTTTATGTCGCCTTTTTTTAGTTTAGTTAACAGATAGGTTGGTGATGACAAAAGTGATATTTAATCATGAGCATTCTTTAAGTGATACGAATGAGTCTGAAGAATATGATTGAAATATGACCGTATCCGACCTCAGTAACCAACAGCTTTGTGCTGCAGCGGGGCGGCGTAGCTGAAAACATGTGAATGTTTCACCAGGAAGACCCTACTTACAGGGGAGGTCCATGGAGCTTGAAAAATGGGGTAGATGGATATTCATGGTTGTAGGCAGGCAGGTGAACGAGCTTGGGCTTTGCTGCACGGCATACTGATAGGTATCAAGGAACTGTAGCATATTTAGAAAAAGTCAGAGGCAAAGGCGGGACTAGTACTCCGTAAAGTGTAAAGTAAAAGTAGGCGAAATTGGACGGCTGTTGTGGATGGTGTATTGTGTTTGTTGACATTCTTTAATTACCGTCATGACGGCTGACAGGGTGATGATTGACAGGGGTGGTTAGCTAGAGCTGGAGCTATGAGCAGAGATGGGGTCTGGTGATGATGAAATGAGTGATGATTGGCACAAGAGAGACAGAATGTGCCGGATGGAGAAATGGCTTTGAGAGGAATGGGATATGCAAGTTGATGACTCTTGAATTATTCTATTACCCCCTTTCAATTGTCTTGAACTAACGTTGAGTCAAGTTAGTCCAGGCACAGTGATTTATCATGTGCTGCAGATCCAGACACTATTCAGGAATAAAAAGAAAATAATCGTCAAAGATTAATAAAAGTGGTCAAAGTCTATATGAATCTATTCATTACTATGTAGCAACTCTGCTGCCACCCCCTGGTCTTGTTGTGCAGGGCAATCAAGCTAAGTCTTTCGCTTGGTCGTCAACCGAGTATCTGAAGCGGATCATTCAGGCCAAAGCGAGATCTCCTTTTTTAAAGCCTTTTCTTCCTGCAAGCAAGTTTTTCGGGTCTCCCTTAGTCAGGTCTTGGCTTTGATTTGATGAGTTTGTGTGGGAGGCGACCAAGAGCCGGAGGAATTGTGATTATGGGGCCAGAACCAGAACCAGAACAGGCGAGATGAGATGAGATTGAGGCGAAGGGCAAAAGAGGGGAGGGGGCCCTTTTTTTAATTATACATGTACATACAATTAAGTTACTATGTATAGGTCTAGTAGGTAGTTGATACGTATGCCAACCATGTTGCCCTTGTCGAGAGGGCTCATTTCTTCCCTCCTTTCAACCAACCAACCTAACCTATCTCATCTCATCGACTGAACCTTGACCAGACATCATTTCTTTTCCCTTTGGATATTCTGCGATTATGGTTATTATTCTTTGTCTACTTGGCATCTGCTTTTTATACCTTATTCGTCAATGGTCATTTTATGCCTCTATGCCTCTTCATCACCCTTGAGACTCTATCTACACATTTAATCAGCTGATACAGTAAACTGAACGTTGGCTCGCAAAGTGGTCACAGCTTCAAACAAGCAAACAAAGCTCTGTTCATTGTATAGCTCCAGCGAAAGTCGATAAGCCTGATCCTTTTACTTTAACAAGGCATTCCTTGTCACTTTCTTCATCATTCTTTACTGCCATCAACCTCAATTGTTTCATCATATCTTCCATCATTCGTTTATTGCATTCTCGATACATACACTCTCAGTCTCTCTCGTCATTCGTCCACTTTTCATCGACGATATCTTATCCTAATCCCGCCATCACATACGTTGCAATAGCCGATCTATCACTAGCTGACATCTTATTGACTTTGAGCGACGTCAAATCTACGATTACCCGTCTTGTGTCTGTTTGTCCGTCCTCTGCGTTCGGGGCGTACGGAGCATTCGAATCAAGCTTGGCTGACCAAGACAAATCAAGCCACTGAACCGAACTGGATTGGACCCGACCGTATTAGTTTTGGTTTTATTTAAAAAATCAGGGCGCTAAATACCTGGACAAACTCCATCGTCCAACGTAAAACCTCACTTATTACAGGCTTCTCAGCTGCAGCAGGATCCACGACTTTGCTGCACCGCGACGGGACCTGACCGCGACGTGGCCCGCTCTCCGTCCACTCAAGAACCTCCGATCGAGACCTCAACCTCTACTTAATATTGACCACTCCAACCTCTCCGCCAGGTCGATTTTTGACCGCCATCTTCACATCGGCGATTACCTCGTTTCGCTTTCGCTCTCTCATCTTTCAGAGTGGCCTAGCAAAGGTCCTCTTTGTCGCTCCTTTATTTTAAACCTCTTGTCGATATCGACTTGACATTCGATTGTACTTATTCCAACTTTGCAGTAAGAAGGCATCTGCGTCACCAACCACTTCACATCTTTTAAAACACTGAGTTGTTTTCCGACCCGCATTGGCATCCTTGCTGCATCGAACAAGTATCTTCACGTCATCACGCTACCAATCAGACCTGAGAAAAAAGAGAAAAGAAAGGAAAAGAAGAGAAAGAACCAAAAATAATAAAAAAGAGACTTAACGACTGACGGCGACCAACTTGACGACTCTGACGTATCTTCCTCTTCGACATGGGCATCAAAACCATCACTGTCTCCCACCCCATCGACCTGTCCCCAGGCTCCTAGACAGATCATGATTCTACGATTCATCCATTCGACCCCCGTCTGCCTGTCTGCTGGATAATAGAATTACTAATAGTAGCCATGAGCGATACACCTACGCAAGTCGCCAGGCATGCGCGCCATGCCCATGCCCATACCACTTCCACTTCGCCGCCCCCGAGAAACAGAATTTCCGATGATATACTTGCCAATCTCGGCCCGCGCAACGTCGTCGATGCCCTCAACACCGCTACCGGCGCCCTGAGGGCGTCGCTCGACAAATTTTCTACTACCGATCGAGAGTTTACTATGCGAACCGCCCTTGCGTCGCACGCTATTTGGGTATGGCTCGAGGAGCTACAATCGTGGCCATGGCCGTCCGGGTCAGGCTCTTCTGGTTTCGAGATGCCCAGTGAGGAGGAGCGTAAAAGAAAAACCACGCAGCTCTCCGTACCCGAAGAGGGAGATGACCAATGGATGGGGAGTTTGCTAGCTCGAGACGTAGCAACGTACGACCGGAGGGTCGCTGATATTCAACGCGATTTGTCGGACCTTGGCATCGAGGATATCAAGACACACATTCGCATGAACCACATCGATCCAATGTCCCGGCCAGGCACTCCGCTCAATGAATTCAACGCAGCTGCACAGCTCTCACGTTCCAGCTACAATCGCATGGAAGACCACACAGCGGTGATCATGACAATTGTTATGCATGCGCTGCCCGTTTTAAACAACCTAAGACGCTTGTTGCAGACATGGGACTTGCGCCTTTGTGCCTTACGCCGTGTCCCAACCCTACTACTTGCCTTGGAGGACGCCGAAGTCGCTCTGCAATCCGCTTTCAAGGCCATTTCTCTACATACAAGAGATACACCACAAAAAGACAATGGTTCCTCACAAGACTCGACACTTACAAGAGAAACTTTCGACGTAATGAAGAAGCATATCGAGCAACTGATTGCACGTCCGGGTCGATCTCTTGACTATATGCTCGACTGCCTAGAAGGTCTATCCGACACTTTACCTGGGGACTGGTTGGACCGTATGGAAGCTGTCGAGTCGAGTTATAGTGATTGGGTTGTCGTGTGCGAAAAGAAGATCCGGGAAACTGAGCGGAATACCCCTGCACAACCAGACCCACCACCACAGTCCACAGAACCTCCACGATCACCCTCGCCGGTCAAACAAGATGCAGGAGCTAAGGAGCCTGCTGTACTTGGTGAAAGTCTGGTCGCCGACGAATCCTATAGTGATGACGACACCCCTATCAACGCCAGCATGGGCGTTATGCCGGTTCCATTGCTTCTGCCGCCCAAGATAATTAGGAGCGGATCATCTGATGAAGTTAGCACGTCAACGGAACCCGTCAAGTCCAGAGTTCCTTCTGGTTTGTCCGAGGCCGATACCATTGTGCCCGGATGGCACAAGAGAGATAGTTCGTCTGAAAGTGAACCCGAGAGCCCTCCATCATTTCTTCCTATTCAAGAGGTCGACGAGACTTTCGAGGAAGAAAACGATACCTTCGATGGAACCAGGGACGTCGTGCCCGGCACCCCCAAAGCACCGATGCAGAGCATCGAGCAGGACCTCCACTCCCCAACAGACTTGACTCGTACCCCTGAGACGCCTGATTACAACTACAGCTTCTCCCACGACTATGATCGAGAAATTTCCCCCGAACTACCACCTCTTCGCCCTCTACCTCTGCCCCGGCCAAGAATGGATCCAGCTCGACAGCTTGCCGTTCGTTCATCAAGCATGAATTTCGCAGCCTTGTCTAGCGACCCTCCAGAAGTATCTGGCTCTCCGGATCTGCCTAGGACTCGAATCCGGGAAGCCGAGTACTTCCAAGCAAGCCCGCCCAGTTCTCCACCCACGGACCCAAGGTCGGCACCCCTTGGCAGCCCTTTTCTAGGGCCGGACCGTACTGTTGATGACCTCGATATGTCACCCATGCAAATGCAACAGATAGAAGAGTCTTTCGAGGATGAGTTTGATGACTCTTTCTCAATCTCAGAATATCCTGCTCCTTTCGAACACCGACCTAGTGCTGGTGACCAGCATCTCCAACAACAAATCAGCGACATTATTAATTCCATTCCCGCAAAGATCAAGCTATCAACGGAGCAATCCAAGGTCAATCTTAACCCCCCGGACTTGCAGTTGCCACGTGTCAGGAAGAGGCCCTCTATCGAGCCATTCCGGAGGAGTACATCAGGTCTCTCCTCTACCTCTAGGGCAGGCACGCCTTCCTTCACTCTTTCACCAGTAAAGAACACCAGGGTACGAAACCGCGGACACTCGGAGATTAAGGTCTATCATCTGTCTAGATCGACTGGTGAAGCCCCAATCAAACTCTTCATTCGCTGTGTTGGTGAGCAGGGAGAACGAGTTATGGTTCGCGTGGGTGGTGGCTGGGCCGACCTGGGTGAATACCTCAAAGAGTATGCAAGCCATCACAAGCGACGATCTGCTGCAACTAATGCCAAGGTAGAGGTTCTTCCAGAATCACCCAACTCGCGAAGAACCAACGTTGGCTCGAGTCCCGGAGGACGACCCCAATCTGCTGTGGAAACGTCTCCCATGTCACCTCTATCCGTCCGTAAGACGCGCCGGAGTGTTGGCGCCATGGGCAGCGAAGCACCTCAGCTGAGCTTTGGAACACCCGGAGATGAAGGCCCCTCAGAAGTCTTTGGCCGTTCGAGATCGAACTCTCACCTCAGCTGGAAAGAGGATGATAGTTCTTTCCTTGGACTTGCGGGGCCTACCGGCAAGAAGGTTGAGATGAGCGAGGAGAACAAGGCATGGGTCGCAAGCGTTAAGGAAAAGGTCAGAATCGCTAGTACCGGTGAACGAAGAACATCATCAACAGCCGGCCAGTTTGGAGAACTTGGCAAGGTCGGTGGTACGAAACGACTATTCCTTAAGTCTGAAGAACGTCGAGAATCGAAGGGAGGCCGAGAGTCGAGAGGAGGTCGCGAATCGCGAGGAAGTGTCAGATGAAGTTGACATGACGCCACGAACACCTGAGTCTCTACTCTTTTCACTTACACATACGCCACACGCATACACCTTTTTTCTACCTACGAACCTATCAACCAGGGCAATAGAGCATACCACAACGCCTTAACGGGGGACGACTTTGCTTTGTGGAGTTGGGGCACAACTGGCACTCATGTCATGCATGAGCACAGCATCTGATTTATTTTTTCTTTGTTATTACACGGCACGATCCTTATCGGACGCGGAATTGTGGAGGGAGTAGACAGTCAATACCCAAAGATTTTCTTTGTCATGATATTATTAGTTTAGAGCATCTGACACGTGAATGATATGAATCGCAACAGGGCTTTGTCCTGGTTACACATTTGGGACGAGCACGGTCATACTTGAATCAATGCTTAATCGTATTGCTTAACAAAAGAACTGTTCATTTGATCCCATAGCTGTCCGTAATGGCAAAGACATGTCGTATCATAGCTTGGCCTAAAGCCTCTCCATAACCAGATCCTTTCCTACCAGACCCAATGCACCCGTTTCCGATGTCCGCCTTTTGTACCTTCTTAATGCGTTTGTATCCGATCCTTTTCTTTTTGGTATATTTTGCTTTTTTGATTTGTTTATGATTAGTCCTCTTCAGCATTCAGCTTGCGAGCGACACGTCGTTTACCCTTTCCCCCTGCGGGGTTACCCTTGAAGTGCTTCTTGCTGGATGCCATTGCGACCTCCTTGGGATCGAGACCGTTCTCAAGAGCGACCATTGTGCGGGCCTTTCGGCCTGATAGGTGCTTGCCTGCTAGAGGGTCCTCCTTGCCTTGGTCTGAGTATTGGTAGTTGAAAGGCTTGCTAACATGGCCCTGGTTGCTGTTGGGTCCGAAGAAACCCTTGTCGATCTTCTTAGACTTGGGGCCAGCGGGAAGAGGAACGCTGACAGTTGAGGCCAAGTCGACAGCTTCATCGTCATCAGCAAGGAAAGGCTCACTGCTGGCTGGGTCGACAACAGAGAGTTGGTTCATAGCAGCAGACAGGGCAGCACGTCGCTTCTCAGGGAGATGCTCCTGATCGTAGAGTCCACGGTTAAAGTCGGCAGCATCGTCGATTCCGGGAGGTGGTGAAACGAACAGTAGCTTTCCGCCCACGTAGTCCTTAAGGATGTAACGAGCAGCTCGAGACTCATCAGGCTGACCAAGACCTTGGGTCTGGAAACCACGGGCACGGGCATACGAGCGTAGAAACTCGCTAGCGGTAGGGATTCCGGTACCACCCTCCTCGATGGCTCGAGTGCGGATGTGAATACCATAGATAGCCTCAAGGAAAGGCTGGGGAACTCGCTGAGTTACAAGACCAACGGGGCCCAAGAACTCACGAAGCTGGTCGATGGGAAGAATACCGTTGCAGACAAGATCGGCTTTGGTGGTGGCAAAGTTAGGGAAGACGAGACCGGGACAATCGCACAGGACAACATCTGGGCTGAGGTGGATGGTCTGGAAATGCTTGGTCTTTCCTGGCGTCGACGAGACGGATACCTTCTTTGAGCCGATGAGAGCGTTGATTGTGGACGATTTACCGACGTTGGGATAACCGACCAGACCAACTTGCAATTTGTGATTCGCGCCTGTTGTTAAGTTAATTGGGGCTCTTGTATGGTCGATTGTGAGACTTCTTACCTGCGTCTGCGGGAGCATGTTTCAGGAAAATGCCTTCCAACTCCTCGACTGTCAGAATTTGCGTATCAATCTCGTCTGCCTCCTCTGCAGCCTTGGCCTCTTGGTCGATTTGAGTCTCTTTAGGCTCCTCAGCTAGAGGAGCACCTTCTTGCTCTTGCTGACCACTACTCTCTCCTTGCTCCTCTGCTGCTTCTTCAGCAGCCTCATCATCTGAATCCTCAAGACTTCTCGCCTCATTTTCTGCCTTGGCCAACTCGGCCGAGAAGAAACGGTAAGCGATGCCTGCCTCTGTCAGATGCTTCGCCCAAGCCATGCGCTGCTTGGGAGTCATCATATCTGCCTTGTTGATGAGGAGTAGGTTCTCCTTCTTGGGGTCAATTTCCTTGACGTAATCTTCGAGATCCTCTGAACGGAATAGTAGAGGATTTCTGGCATCGACAATCTGTACGATAAGGTCTGATCGCTCGATAACTCGCCAGAGTTGTCGCCAAACTTCCAAGTTTCGCTCAAAGGGTGTCATGAGAAGATCGTTGTTCTCTTGCAGCTCAGCTAGGCCGCGTCTCCAGTTAAGGAAACTCTCTCGCTCTCGCCGGTCGAGCTCCTCGGGCGTTGTTGTGGAATCCCACTTGGGTCTTCGGGGCACAGAGAGACGACCCTTGTGCTGCTTGTGTTTTCCGAGAACATCCCTCTCCTCTTGCGCTGAAAGGAGGTATGGGTTCTTCTGGTCTGTGTGAATAATCTTGACGTTGTTTGTCTTTTCGGCAGTGAAGTCGGTTCCCGCCAACTCGGCTGTGGCCAAAAACTCGTCGAGATCGCCTTGCTCCGTGACGGAGCGCATCTTGACCCAAGCAGCATCCTTCTTCTCGTTGACGAGGTATTGCTCGCCTGTAGCGTGGTTTGTTCTGGTGATGGCGGAGGTTCGCTTCCTGTCGGTTCCTTTGCCTTTACCAAAACGATCGTTCATAAGGGCGTTGCCCAAGCCGACCGAATTCTTGGACTTTGCCAGAACCATTTTAGCGGTTTAATTTGAAATGTGATTTGATGCACCTTTTTAATTCGGTATACGAGGGATCTCTGTTCCAAGGCACGATATCTCAAATGAGGGTACAGGTGTTGTGTAAAGATTTGGTTTGAGTTGAACTGAGAGGGCTGTAGCGATCAACTGAGTGTGCCCCGCTGATTAATGACTGTTTCTTGGAGGGGCAAATGGAATTTTCGGGGGTCCTTGTCCGTTCATCAATTACCATACTCGCACTGTAATTTATCGCAACACAATCAGGTTCTAGACTGTGTGAGTCAGCTAGCAGGGTAAAGGATAACTGTGGATATTCGATAAGCATTTTTTCGTCACCCCGCTAGATTTTCTGTACCCGGATGAGTGTGATTGAAGCCCAACACCCACGCTCGTCTCACAAATAGATTCTTGTCGCTTCAAATCGCCAAGATGCCTCGAAAGTGGATGTAAGTATAGAATCTATGGGATGTATTTTTAACGTAAAATACTAATACAACTTTAATAGCGACAAGAAGTCAGCCCAGCACTTTACGCTGGTGCACCGACCGCAAAATGACCCTCTCATCCACGACGAAAATGCGCCTGCAATGGTGCTTAACCCTACCCAGACCAAGAAGGGATCTTCCAAGTCAAAGGACTTAGATGACCTTGCATCCGAGCTCGGTTATGAAGCCGAAGGTGTCCGCGCGAACGAGGGTGAGGCAGCCAGCTATGGCGTCTACTACGATGACACCGAATACGATTACATGCAGCATCTGCGCGATCTTAACACTGGTGGCGGAGAGGTTGTGTTCGTTGAGTCTACGGCCTCCGCAAACAAGGGCAAGGGAAAGCAGAAGCAGTCTCTCGAGGATGCGCTTAAGAAGCTGGATATCGAGCAAAGTGCAGAGGATATTCTCGACGAAGATATGCTGCCGTCCAAGAACCTTACAAGGGCCACATATGAGGCCCAGCAGGATATTCCCGATTCCCTCAAGGGGTTCCAGCCAGATATGGACCCTCGTCTCCGGGAAGTTCTCGAGGCTCTGGAAGATGACGCATTCGTGGATGAAGACGATGATATCTTCAAGGAGCTGGCCAAGGATGGCCGAGAGCTGGAAGACTACGAGTTTGATGAGGCAGCGTTTGACGAAGACGATGGTTGGGAGTCGGATGCTACAGCAAAGCCCACCAAGGAATTCAAGGACGACGATGTGACCCAGCTTGCGAAGCAGATGGAGCAGCCCGAAGAGGGCCCCTCTCAAGACTGGCTTGAAGATTTCAAGCAATTCAAGAAGGAGCAGAAGGGCGCCAAAGCACCAGTTGCGCCATCACAGTCCGAGATGCAGTCGATGTGGACAACTACTACCAATGGGGGCCGCCGCAAGAAGAGAAAGGGAGCCCTTACCGACAACTCGAATTACTCCATGACTTCTTCTTCGTTAGTGCGAACTGAGCAGATGACTCTCTTGGACGCAAGATTCGACAAGATTGAGGAGGCATACAATGAGGACATGGATGATGATATGCAATCAGTTTCTGCTGTGTCCACCATGTCAACCGTTCAAGGGCCCCTCCGTAGTGACTTTGACGGCATCATGGATGACTTCCTTGGAAACTTTACTAAGCCCGGAAAGAGAACGAATAAGAAGAACAAGGCTCAAACGGGCCTTGAGCAGCTGGATGAGATCAGACAGGGATTGGGGCCTGCTCGAATTCGGGGCCGCATAAGGTAAATGACGATTCAGTGCGAAATAGATAGAACAGATCCTCGGGTGAATCTGTATGGGACAAAAGAAAAAGGAGTTTAGGAGTAACGATTACCAATGAAACATTTAAAATTTCTTCTTTAATTGATATTCTTGAGTCGCTATTGCGAAGTGCTCACTTGTTTCATCCTTCCTCATTGTCCTATTAATGCACGTCACGTGTTGAGCGGGTCATGTTGCAGATGAAAGCTCCCCAGAATGGGAACTAGCTTGATGGGCTCAATTCTACCTTGAGCATTCACTAATCACCTACTTTACCATCATACACGTCACGCCACGCATCCCGAGCGCTTTAACTTACCCCCATGTTCAAACGATCCCCCAGATGAGTGCGACATTTGTTGCATCATCAAACCAGATGTTTTCGGGTTTCGGTCAATCAACGCGGAGTCCTTCTCCAGCGTTCAATCCTTTCGCGACCAAGTCTGAGGACAAAGGAAGCGCATTCGGTGTTGACGGCGCGAGCGATTCTTCCAAGACGAAGCGGAATAAACGAACATCGGCCTTCGGTGACCATAGCGATAGCGAAGCGAAGCGGAAGGCCAAAACCGGGTTTAAGGCAAAAGATGCCAATCTGAGTGACGGAGGCGGTAGGCCCAAAAACCGTAAAGGCGACGACAAGAAGAAGATCAACGATTCAAAGAAGAACCCATTCGGTGCTGCCCCTTCTACCAAGAAAGCTGCAGGTCAAGACGCGCGCAGTAATGGCTCTAACCCATTCGCGACGACGCGTGATGGATCGCGACCAACTTCATCGTCAAGCGCCAACGCACAGGATGACCATATTCCCGAAGCCCACCATTCCGATGACCCTCATGCCAAAAGAGTATATGAGCAGTTACGGAAAGATGGTATTCACCCGCCTCAGTGGCCGTCCCAACCTGGAGATCCTAAGAACAAGGGCGAGGTATCGAAATTTCGCGAGAAATATGAGTCCTACCGCAGCAAGGCACGTGCCTCACTAACAAAAGCTGGCCTAATCGACGACCCGGAAAAGCGAAAAACACTTCAAGATGCGATCGACTTCAAGGGTATCTGCGAGGATATGTGTCCCGAGTACGAAAAGATCACGCGAATCAACGAAATGGATGTGCACCTGCCCGAGAAGAATCCCAAAACAACGTTTGCCAACACAAACCGCATGATCAAGAAACTTGCCCGCTCCGCTGCTGGTCAGGAGGCGCCTCTTCCCATGGACGTTCGGTCGATACCGGCTCTCAAAAGGACATTGGATTATCTTATTGACGATCTACTACGTGAAGACGCAAAACTACCAGGTTTGCATGGCTTCCTCTGGGACAGAACACGAGCGATCCGCCGAGACTTCACCTTCTTCTCGTCCCTCACACCTGACGAGATGAAATTGCAAGTCTATGTTTTAGAGAATATTGCTAGGTTTCACGTTACAGCACTGCATCTGCTCACTCAAGAAGGCAAAGCGCCCGAAGATTTTGTGGAACAACAGGAATTGGAACAGCTAGGAAAGGCTCTACTATCTCTCCGTGACGCCTACGATGACTGCAACGACCAAGGCATCCGCTGCGAAAATGAGCCCGAATTCCGAGCATACTACCTTATATTCCATGCATACGACTCAAATATTATCGAAACTCTCCAGCGCCAATGGAAACCAAATCTTTGGAGGGACTCTGACGAGGTTCGCACAGCAGTCTCGCTAGTCGAGGCTCTTCAGAACACGCAAGATTTCCATGGACCTCTCAAAGACGCGCCATCATTGGCTGCATCATCAGCATACCAATCATATTTTCGAATAGTTGAGGATCCCAAGGTTTCTTATACAATGGCGTGCTTCGCAGAATGTCACTTTCCTAGACTCCGCCGTTGCATCTTGTCTGCTATCAGACGAGGTCTTGCGCGGCCCCGAGAGACTTCCAAGGACGTCACGGCTGCTGAGCTGAACAAATTCCTTCGTTTCGATACTGTTGAGCAGGCGATTGAGTTTGTAGAACTTCACAATATTGAATTCGGTGAATGCGATGACGATCCTTCTAATATCAGCCGCCAATACGCAAAGCTAGACAATCGAGCTTCCTTACCTCATCTTCGACTGCAACATCAATTCTCTCATAGTCTGGTTGAAAAGAAGCGCGGTTCAAAAACGCTCCCGCAACTTATTCACGAGACCGTATATGAAGATACGACTTTGACCAAATCTGCAACTAACGGATTTGCTGGGGGAAGTGCTTCCGCTCCAAGTACTCAAGCTACCAACAAACCTTCGATTTCCACTGGACCCAAGGCAACAACACCGAGCCCCTTTTCATTGCCCAGCTCGTCTGGTGGACCTTGGGGAAACAACAAGGCTGTTAACGGCAACTCAGGTAAGACCCCACCCCTACTGTTTAATGTGCGCCAAAGATTCTGCATATCATGGCTCTCTGCATATAGCTGTATATGCAAAGGCCTTTACTTTGCAGGCGAATAGGAAATCGCATTCAGCCGGAGACTCGATAAGCCATCGCTCCTGAGATATACTCAGAGCAACACCGTTGGCTCGAGATGAACCACTGGAAATCTGGCAAAGACACGCCTAAACCACTGGTTCTGACGTTTGTATTCGCTAGGGACTGCATTCAACGGAATCACACCCACCAACGGCTTTGCTGTACAACAACTTACATCACAGCAAAATCCCTTTGCTTCAGGCCTGGCTTCCGCTGCCAAACAGCCTGTTGGCAACCCATTTGCACCGGCTACATCGGCATCTACACCGTCACTGCCTAGCAACGTCCCTGCTAAAACAGATGCCATCTTTCACCAGACACAGGCTTCTGGAACAGCACAACCGTTAAACCCGTTCGCCTCTTCATTCAAACCACCAACTTCTACGGATGCGCCAGCAACGAGCAGCCCATTCGGTCAACCTTTCGCCTCCGCAAACAAAGAAACTGGGCCGGCGACAAAACCGACGTTTTCCTTTCCACCGGTCAAGCCTGCAATCACAGCGACCGAAACCGCATCCAGCAAGGAGGAATCGGCAGACAAACAGAATCAAGCTACACCAGCAGAGTCGACAAAGCCACCTACCATCAACTTCATCCCCCCTACTCCTCATATATCTTCATTTCCTTCTAATACTACAACACAACCACAAAATCCATTAACATCGAGCGCCAGTAACAGCGCACCACAATCAACACCCACGGCAGGGCTTGGCCTGGACAAACCTGTGAAAAAGAACGATGACACACTTAAGCCGGCAACGAGCATCCTTGGCTCGCAGCCGTCTGTTGCCTCAACGCCTCAATTTTCGTTCCCATCCATCGGAACACCAGCTTCCCCAACACCTGCAAAGAATAGCGATGGGTCTCAGCCCTCGACGGCCCTGGCAACCGTTCAACCATCCAAAAAGCCAAGCCCTCCCCTGGCACTGCCAGCGCCACCACGTGATCTCCTTGGTGACTTCACTAAGTGGTTTGTAGTGGGCGATAACGGGCTCATGGACGAGTTTCAGGCATTCATGTTGGACAACATTCTCCAAGGTGTATATCGAAAGTATATTCGAGACGAAGAAGCAAAGAGAAAGAAAGAGGAGGAAGAACAAGCCTTGGCAAAGGCAGAGCAATTCCGTATCTATAACCTATCAGTCAAGTACTTCTACCATTGGAAGGAGATTGCACGCGATCGACGCCTGAGTCAGCTTCGTCGCAGTGGCCGAGAACAAATGAGAGCCTACTACGAGGAACAACGCGCAGCGCAGGCGAAGGCTCAGAAAGACGCTGCTCGTCGAGCGGCCCGCGAAAAGGCCGAAATCGCGGAACTGAACCGACCGGAAGAGTTGAAGGACTTTCTCAAGCACAAAAAGCCCAGCAAACGTCGTCAAGCAGAAGAAGAGAGTGCACTACTTGCGTCGGGTGTGTTATCCGGAATCGACAACGAGCAAGAAGCTATTACCAGGATCGTACGTAGAGCGCCATCTGTCGCTAGTTCTGTCTCGAGCAAGCAGTCCAGCGCATCTGTCTCAAGAGGTGGCTCTAAAACCAGGGCTCTTCGGCAACAGTTCGCTAGCAATCAACAAGCCGCCTTCAGGCGCTCACTGCCTCCTATGGCCTCAAGAAACACCTCAAACCCTGAGCCTGGCAATCGTATCGGTAGGGTCTCCGAACGCTGGCGTCTCAAAGCTATGGGTATTGTTAAATTGCCTGATGGCACGGCTGTGCCTGAGTCAATAGCAAATGAAATGCACTACGACAAGAAGCGGATTGGAGGTAGTATAATGGGCCCTCCTAGTAGCTACCCCATCCGCCGAGCTTCCGGAGGCGATTTCGCACGCTCAGACACACGACAACGCATCTCCAGCTCACATGATACAATCGACACCAGCGAATCTGATAGCGGCACTACCAAAAACAAGAGAAAGCGTGCAACCGAGGACGATGACGAAGCTACCCAAGAACGCCATGCCAAGTCCAGCTCGCATAAACGGGTCATGAGCGATGCGCAGAATCTTATCGATGAACTCCGCGCTATGAGAGAGGAGATGGAAGAAGGCGCGACATGGTTCAAAGATCAGAACGACAGACTACAGAGCGAGTTGATTAGCAGAAGCTCGACACCCTGGGATCAGGATGCATGATTGAGAAAGGAGGATGCAAGAAATTGTGATTAGTGGGGATGACACTACTATCCTGAGTATATAATACTACAATTGGATGGATGGAAAGTGGGAGGTATATACCTGTTCCAACAGTTATGCTTTTGATTAGCTACCTCGTTATCTGTTTGTAAACAAGGGGTAGCATGATTTAGATTTGGTTTTGAAGGGCATTGCATGGCATAAGGGAATGATTCAGCAAATGCATATATCTGGCGTTTAAAGCCGCACCACGCATATTCCGTGTCGTTAACTGTGATGATGGCTATGTTGTGTCGAATTACGTGTTACAAAAACCTGATCCCGTCTATGTTTTCGAGTCACTTGATTGTCTCAAATGCGTTAACAGTCATCCTGCCATGTATAGACAAATATACTGCGCTATTCCACAAGACAGACTGGGAATGGAGCTGAGTACGCAGTATAATGCTAGAAGGAAATAGGAGTAATTTGATCGCCTGATATCAGAAGTCATAGTCAATAAATGGTGCCTATGAAGCTATCACCACACTGGGCAATGGCCTAGGTAGATCAGGTAGCAATCGAGAAACCATTGTCCCGAATTTTGCATATAGTAGGCTAGTAGCAGTAGTATCAATATCAGTAAACCCGCTCAGCACGAGTTTGGTAACGTCTTTTGGGGAGTCTTGTGAGCTGTTGATCAGCTGAGTCACTCACTAAACTTGTTCTTAGGATGGATCGCCTGAACATTTTCCATTGATGCTTACAAAATGACAGAATATTAAGTAGAAGAGGGAGATTCTTGTTTCCTTTAACTCTCTATCATCACGAGGAGATTGAGTTTTTCTCAGTCAAGGTGATTTGAAGCCCTGCTCCCCAACTTATACGATATGGAAAATACAGAGCTCATATCACACAAGTCAATATCTGGAACCCTCTTCGATCTCTTCAGTGTTTACAAATCTGGCTACCAAGTCTTATATCGTTATCGGTATCGTTATCGTCTCGTGCGAGTTGATCATGATGTACTTTATCCCTTTCCCGACCGTTATAAGGTGTTGATTGAGGTTGACTGACTTTTCGGGCATTCTGAAGAATATGAACAAGTAACTACAAATTTCTCAAATACCATGGCTTCCTCGTTTTTACTCAATAGTTCACTCGGATCCCCCACACTTGATCTACATATCTGGCAGCTGCTTAATCTGGGGTACAGAGTCCGAGGGAGATAAGAGGAAGTATCGAAGATAACGCCCCCTGACTTGACCACTCCCTTTCAACTATTGCTCAGATAACGGAGATTTCTCGCCCCTTGTCACCCCGGATTTCCCCCCACGCAGCGGCGTTTAACTTGGCCGGGGATAGATACTTGGCAAGTTGATCACTCGAGGGCCGTAGCTGATCAATTTGTTGTCAACGTTACGGAATTTGTATCTATCGTATTCCATACTGTTCAGGCTTCAGTTAGATGGGTGTGGTCAGTATGAGGACAGTTGTAGTAGAGATCCATTGTTTACAAAGGGTACCTTGAACTCCCCCACGCATGTGAACATGGGAACCATGATCAAGAACATGGAGGGCGGGCACGCGGGGGTGGTCAATGCTATTGACATGATATATTACAGCTTAACCTGGCAATGACAACCGAATTGCAATATTGCACTGTATGTGTTCTATGTAAGGGGCAGGTAGACGTGGCAGTCTTATCCATGACGTGGTGGTGTTTATTAATACATTGTTCAACTGGCTGCTAGATATTTCAGTACAAGAACAAGCTGGACCCTTTCTAGCTTTACCCTCCGATTTATATTGTTACCCATTTCTTACCACTTTGTTCTGCCATGGCAGTGTCCGCAAATTCACATGCTGAGTGAAGCGCACAAACTGCTCAAGCAATCAATGTTGGATTCTGAGAAATGCCCATCGACATGAACAACCTAAGCAACAAGTCGGTATGAGTGTATGCTTGAGATATATTCACTGTTTTCTGAAACCAAAAGGTTCAATGGCTCTTCTAAACGACTACTCCTTTAGATGAGACAATCAAGTATAGGACAAAGAGAACATCAATGTCACAAGTGCTTGTTACATGTGCTGGTAATCGCAGCCTGCAAAAACAACAAAGACATCACGTCACATGCAAAACGCGACAGCAGGCGGATGGCGATTCGTTATTTTTAAGTCATCCATTGACCAAGTCATGATATAGTCGTTCAGGTCTTAAGCCCAACCCCTGAGGAACGCCTCTTGATAATTCGCAACTACCGTTGGACCCCAACAACCGATTAAAGCACAACTCCCGCCGAAATGCAATGCCCAGCAGGTCCGACTCCACGATCCGCCTCAGGATTCATTGGGCTTCTAGATTTTACTAGAGATCCTTCCCGTTTTTTCTGTTCTTCTTTTTGAACAGCCTTTCTCACTTTCTTTTTCGTGTCATACTTTTTTATCCAAAAAAAAACCGGGACGCCATAGGCCCTCAAATATTGGGCTACCCCATCATGCTAACCACTCCTCCTCGTCACGCTTACGGCCTTTTATCACGAGACCGTCGTCATTATCGTCGTCGCTGTCGTCGTCCTCGCCTTCATGGATTCTCAGTTGCTCAACCGAGTGTGCTGCGTGTTGCACCTCCTCGTCGTCGCTGGAATCATCTTCCAGCATCCATGTCAGGCCGTTGGCTTCCTCTTCTATGGGAAACATCTCTCTGGCGTACTCTTCAATGCCTCGGGGGCCCTCCCATAGTTCCAGAGCTTCGCTTGGGCAGCTTAGTTCAACCTTTGGGTCTCCAAAGTAAGGCGGTTGCTTTCTAGGGTCCTTTCGACTGGGGTCATAGAGTTGTTCAAGAGCTACAAGTTGTTCCCGGTAGCCTTCTGGGATGCGGACCTTCACCTCGATGGGTCCATGGACATATCGCACAGGACGACCAACTCCCTTGGAGAAAAGGCGGCACACCTCCTTTGGGGTCAGGTACTCGTATGCAAGTGCTATACGCTCTCCATTCCACTTGGCAGGGCCGTCTTTGAAAATTTGGAGAACCGCAGGACCAACGTCATGCTCGGCATCTAGCCAAGGCAACTTGGCATCAGGGTGAAAAGGTGCTTGCCATCTGAAGGAGCCGTCCTTCTGTAACTCCATACAGAAGAGGGGGTATTGGAGAGAGGTGAAGTTGTTGTTGTAAATACCGGTGTAAACAAAGGTGGCTGGCATTCTCAATTTGCGCACATACTGCTCGACTTCATGTTTGGCGGCCCAAAGGGGTAGCGAAGGCCATTTGGTATCATAGGCAGCATGGTCGGGCATAGATGAGTAGACATAGTGTTGGATTCCGGCGCGCTTGGCGGCATCAGCAAGGGCTTTTCCGATCGCAATCTCGTCGCCGTAGAAAGTGGTATTAATGAAGGCAAGTTGAGCACCACGGAAAAGATTAGCGATCAGGTCGTAGTTGACTCCGACACCGGCGAGAGGACCGTGCTTGGTGACATCGCGGTTTGCTTCAGAGGGCTGGTGCCTCGTGTACAGTTCACCAACAAGAACGGTCACATTGGGATTCTCGGAGACTTCAGAAGCGATCACGCCATCCAGATTTCTCAACTGGGCGCGAACATGGTAACCAACAGCAGTGGCGACGCGGATGAAAGACGCAGCCTGCCGCCCGCTGGCGTTGATGACAGCGATGGTCTTGTCGGGGTTTGACATGAGCCTCTTATAGGGACGGAACGTTAAAGAGTTATTTCTGGAATTCGCGAGCGGAGAAGAATCGGAGTAAGATGATCTCGAGTGCTTGTGCTGTTTGTAGAAAACGCCAGTCTGGGGCTGATGTTGGGGCTGAGTCTGATCGCCGGGTATTCGAATGGGA
Organism: Fusarium nodosum; assembly: GCA_014898975.1. Taxonomy (NCBI): domain Eukaryota; kingdom Fungi; phylum Ascomycota; class Sordariomycetes; order Hypocreales; family Nectriaceae; genus Fusarium; species Fusarium nodosum. The sequence goes on along the minus strand of JAAVUE010000116.1, from coordinate 93,140 downwards.
ATGCTGGCGGTCATGGACCCGTTTAGTTGAGCGGGCATGCTATTGCAGTGCTTCGCGCTCTGTGTGTGTTGTGGAAAAGAAAAAGATCACTTTCGCGATCGGGAGGGAGCAGCCACCGGAGACGGAGCGGAGATGGCAGAGGGGCCTTTATTAGCCGGGACGGGTCAGAGCAAAGCCAAAGCCGGTACGGTCTTATGTCGGATTGGTCCTCAGTGTGCCGGTTAGGGGAGGCGAAACACACACAACCACCAAGGAATGTGTTTAGGTGCAGGCGGACAAAGGTAACAGTACAGACAATCTGTACGTAAAACTCAATGTATGGTGGTGGATCTGCCAGAGGGCAACCGATGCAGACAGGGTTGTTAGTCTGTTCTGAAAGGCAGAGAGCGAGGAGGGGGGAAGAAGAAAGAGGAAGATCGTGAGAAAGTCAACCAAGAAGAGAGAAAGAGGGGGAGGAAAATATAGAGAATTTCAGTCAAGACAGAGTCTCGACTAGTTGTGAGCAAACCCCAGTAAAAGAAAAGAAAAAGAGGTCACGATGCTCCGTCGCGGCGTTGCGCCAGGCTTGACTTGACTTGACTTGCGCTCAGCGTACGCGCCCCAGTTCCTGGGTGGATTTAAATAGGTAAGGTAAGGGTAATGAGAATTCAATTCAGTCCGATCAAACAGGCAAGCCAGCCCTGGCCCCAAGCCAATGCAATGTGCGATTGTGGGTGAAGGTGGATTTGGAGAATTGACGAGCTTTTGGTCTCGTTTTCGAAAAGTCTTAGCGCTGATTGATTTCAAGGGTCCTGTAAGATGCGGCAGGAGAGAATCGATGTTCGAAGAGCTGACAATCCAGATGAACGAGTAAAGAAGAATTACGACGAGCTGATGATGGGAGAAAAAGTCGACTTGCAGCTGTAATGTAGGGGGATCCGTAGCACCGGTCAAGGTCAGGTCGATCTCATGTAAGAACCGTTCACGAATAGGAGCAGAATTGGTTGGAAAGAGCTAGGCTCTGTGCAAGTATAGGACAGGTTATAGTTGCAGTTGAAGTCGGTCGGTGTGTAGCAGCCCGTACAAAAGAAGAAGAATCTATACCTATGTAAGGAAATGTATTCAAGGCAAGACAAGGTACGGATAGGATGATATGGTATGGATGGTAATAAGGGTGGTGTCGGTTTATGGCGTGCGGTACGGGCTTTGATAGCGGGGAGGGGTGTACGAAGGACGGGGGTGGTGTAGAGGTAGCGCCGAGTCCTTGAAATCGACTGCCAGCAGTGGAGATCACTCGCTGTAATGCGCTGCGCTACACAAACGAGGGTCCTCGTGGGTTCGATCTGGGGCCAACTGTGATGGCGTCGATGAAGCCCAAAGAGGTTCAAGTCCGATTTGAGCGTAGAGGGAGAGGACGCCAAGAGAAGGAGCTGCAAGTAGCCCCAGACGGATAGCAAATTTGAACAAGAACAATCTTGGAGATGAGGGGTCTGGGCTGATTTCCTTCTTTCCATAGGTGCCTACTAACTACCTACTAACCTAGCTTACTCCTCCTACCTACTTCGAACTGCAGGTATGAGAGAGAGAGAGAGAGAGAGAGAGAGAAAGAGATCCTCTTTAGCCCTTGCTCCTGCCCGCTGTTTAGTTCAGGCCTGACGCAGGCGCAAAAGCACTCCGTACCTGCTACGATTATCAGTCTGTGTGTGACCCGATCCGACCCAAATTGGATAAGGCAGCCAATCAAAAGACACGCTTCAATTCGTTATCAATTACATCAGAGTTTCTGATTCGATAGGACATGAACCATGACATGACATAACCCTCCGATCTTTCTACGGCAGTGTATCAGGGCTGAAGATTTACTTTGCTTGCAGAAGTGCAGTAGAACACGATGGAAAGAATGGGGAAATGGGGAACAGGGCAGAAGATTGCGGGTGGAAACCGGGGAATGGCTGGCAGTATTCGCTTGCTTGGCCCAGCCTGGCCTGGCCAGATCAAAAAAAAAAAAAGATCGTGAGAATGAGGGGAAGCCGGAGAAGGGAAGGGGGAGATAACAACAAATGGATACTTGATCACAATGGGAAACTAAAGTGGCCATTGTTTTGTATCACGCACTGCGGCTGGTGACTGGTGACTGGGGACCGCCGGCACGGAAGACCGACTCGACCGACTGATAAGAGAATTCGCAGTCAGTGAGAGGAAACGCTGTGTTTAATTCAACGACACTACATAAGTACCACGACACGCCTGTGGTACCTTTGTTGATAGTGTCTTTGTGCGGCAACTCTAGCCAAGACAGATGTATCGTCTGACACAAGGGGTACATTAACAGCTGCCTTTTTTGTCTATTAAGATTTGGGTCAACGAGTCACCTGTCTTGTTTCCATACGAACTAGCTCAGACGGAACCACTCCGTGTTTCTGCCCTTATCAGTACTTGCGCCATGTACTGTACCTTTGCGGATGAAACAGGTTTACACTCTTGACCGTTTTTTCAAGGTTTAAAAAAGGATCTTCATCTCTAAAATGAGACAAGAGAGGGCCAGATACGAAAGGGAAAGATAAAGAAAGAGCGTTATTGCGTTGTGATGTGCTGTGCTGTGTTATGCTATGCTGTGTTGTCTCTTCAACCCCAGCCAGGTCATCAATGGTTCTACTATTACAGACGCCCCTGCACCTGGGCTGCATTCCCGTTGGCGAGTACAAGTCACCTTACCCTCGTGGTACTCTCTAGGGACCATGGGAATAGCGATTTCCAGGAAATCATGAAGCGTTACGTTAACTCACCACCCAATACGATAGCTTGAGCCAATACAAATCGAGTAGCACAGCAGGGACAGAGAGAAGGAAAGAGAAAAATTCAAATCCAGGCTTGAAAAAGCTTCTGGAGCCGTCAAGGTGGATATGGATAGTGCTAGAAGATCGGTCTGGGATAAAAGCTTGGGCCAATCGGGGCAAAAATTGATTGCTCGTGGCATGAGAATGAGCCGCTTCTATGGGTACCGTAGTTATCGTCATACTATTAAATCTGGGCTTACAGTACATAAACAGTACAGTTTAGCACAACGAAAAGCCTGATCTGCCTTCTCGATATCGTTAGTAGACGGCGAAGTAGACGCAACCTACACACTTGATTCCTAGCATCTTATTTGCTTATCCGGCAAATTCGTTGAAGGCCTCAATTTAGTCTCTCTGATTGGGGAACACTTTTCCCACTCTTTAGGTTGTCAAAAAAATTCGAGAAGGAAAGAAAAAAAGGACCCTCATTCATTCTCAGACCGAAATTGACAGAGATTGGGAAAAAAAGTCCGGGGGTGGCCAATCAGACTAGGACGGTAGCTTCAAGCTTGTCTCTGAATCGGCGATCTCTTATCGCCTAGAATTTGTCTGAAGGCCTTGTCTTGCCGTTGTCTCGGGGGTCAACTGACAAGGAAGCTTATTTAGTGTGCCTCCTTCAGCCATGAGGTCAACGTTAATATTTCCCTGCATATCAGGACAGAGGAGTAGGGGTAGGGGACTCGACTCGTGAGCGGCCGATCTGGGTAATATCTTGGCAGGTCTTGCATAAAGCTCCTGTTGTCGTCAACCTGAAAGTGTCAGATTGACATTCATCCTGATGAGAGGGTGTTGGCATCCAAAGACAATCAAATCATCAACCATTCATGCCACCCATGTCATTTAATGTCACACTGTTACAGCAAGTACAAAGAAGGGCAAGAAAGAAAAAGACGGGGATCCGGTCTTTTCCCATTCGCCAATAGACGCCGACCCATTCTCATTACATAGCTTTTACTCGATTGCATCAAACAATTATATCCCACCGACACATCATTCAAGCTAGAAGATAGACAGGATAGAGTACCGGTATTCAGGTGCAATTTTGCTTCTCCTTTTGGACCCTGTCTATCTACTACGGCCTATGTATTAGCTAGCTCACTTTTGTATTCCATCACAAGACCACGGGTGGTCCGTTCTATCAACCTAGTAGTACCTTTTTTTCTTACTAAAACAACCCCTATGGATATTAATAGGGTAGTGAAATTGAGAGAAACCCATTGACCCTTTTGGCCTTGCGGCGTAGTGATTGCTCTTCCCCCACGGTTGGTACAAATGACGCGATGCTACTGTACCGCCTCCTCCTCCGCAATCCATCGCCATGAGGACTTTCGGGGAGGCACGCCGATGTCTCATCTCCTGTCTCATGTACCTATCTATATCGCCTCACTTGTCTTGACATGACTTGTTGGTGCGCGTTGCCTTCCGGGATTGGTTGCAATATAACGAAAACATCAGTTGGCTGGGGAGAACAAAACTCAAATCTAGGATTGGCTGAGGATTGATACACTGATACAGTAACTGTTATCCACGATAACACCTATTATCTCTTTCCTTACACGTCCTCACTTTTCCAAACTCTGATAAGGCTATCAAGGCAAGGCAGGTGCCAGATTGACAATCCAATCAAGATCCGTAAATGGTGATTCTCGCTTTCTGAGATTATAGGTAATCGTGCCTGCCTACCTACTATCTAATCAGTTACTTACATTGTTGGATATCCTCCTCGTGATTCCAAACTCCAACTTTATTCCATCACCATCATCCTCAACCACTAAAATTGCGACAAAAACCTTACAATTTGCCAAGACTAGCAATCCCTGAGGCTCTGCCCGTAATCAACCTTATTCAATTATTGACCAGTCTCAGCAGGTACAGGCCGGTCACCACCCGCTACGGTCGTACGAACCAGCAAAGGAACAACGTACCGACACTAGGAGACCGACGATTTCGACTCTTCATACGAACAAGACACGAAAAGATCGTCGCGTCGCGGGAGTGATCCGACCTGACCTACAACCAGGAACGCACGCTTCCGGTGCTAGCCTTGAGCCCAGGTCCAGGTCCAGGTTCATGGTCCGGGTCTGGGTCTTGGTACGGTAGGTATCCTTCCAGCTGGAGACAAGACCAGTCCCAACCGCCCGGCGGCGAGATTTTCATGGCAGTCGACCCTGGACAAGTTGCCCACGATAGGGTGGAGGCGAGGTCAAAGAAGTGCCGAAATAGCGTTCAAATTAGGTAAAAATAACGACCGACTCTCCAGTCAAAAATTTTTACCCCGATTCCATTTCTCATCGACTTGACAACACGTCCAAGTCTTTCAGGCTGCCTATTTGTTCGTGCAACTGATACAGATACTGATAACGATGTTTTCGTGGGATGGTCATGAATATGGAGCTATTGCCTTGCTGTTTGGTCACCAGACTTGAAAACAAAGCGGCTGAAGCGAAGCAACCCGACAGTACGGAGTGTCCTGCCGGCCTGTGGACAATTACACAGGTGTTCTGAGCAAGCCATCTTGGTGGATGAGCTCCCATTATCGGACCGCTAATCTTGGGTGCAGTAGACGCTGCAGTTGATATTTGAAATGCGACAGGAGCACATCTTCTTACACAATCCCTTCGGATGTTTTTACCGGATTTAATATAAGTGTTGTCACAGAATCCATCATGAGAGATTTAGCTTGTTGCAAAATCAAGAAAGATCAATTCGCCAGAGCCCTTGAATTCTGCGGTAATATTGATATGGTTATGTACAGCTTTGAAGTCATGTTGACGCATCCGACTTACATGCGGGAGTGTCGTTCAAGGATTACACAGTAATCTCTACCCCGTCACCTATTCTCTACACTGAGTGATTGGCCGGCTCTAGAACCATGGCAATGTTCTAGAAGTTTCAAATTGCAAACTGGCGGTCTATCAAATGCAATCGGTCACAAGACATCATGAACAAATGTTGCGTCTTGAAGAAAAAAAGAAATTACATGGGAAAACAATAACCATATGACTATCCGTACTTGTTCAACCCTTCAAGGATACGTCGGGTAGTGTTCCGTGCTGAGAGTACTTGGGGTTATGCAAGTTTTATGCTGTGCACCCAGAATAAGCCGATGGCATTCCGACGCCGCACCTGGAATTAACATCTCCGCGGACGCTGAGTCCACTAACATTCTCACCCAATTCCCCGGATCGACGTCATTAATCCCTGTAACCAGACAACACCTAGACTGGGCTGGCCTGTATTGAGTTTGGTAGCTGTTGTATGGTGTATAGAAACTCTTATCATGTCCAACAGAATCACGTCAGTTATTTCGCAATCTTGGTGATGAATCCTACAGGACAGATCAGGCAATGTTGGCTCTTCTCTTATCGTGGCCGGATCTGACCAAAGTACGTGGCAACTTTGGAGAGTCGAGCATGGATGATGCTCACTGACCCCTCACCAACGCCTCGGCTTACAGTAGCTGGGCACACTGATAGTAGAGGAGCTTCATCAATATCTAAGCGTTCTGCGGGGATTGGCAAACTAGTCCTCCGGATCTCCTTTTTCCCCAGATAACGGGCCTAGCTCGGGATGTTTTGTTCGTCCGTGTGTTGTCGCATAGGTATTAGGTAGGAAGAACTTAACTTAGTAACTTCATGAGAGCCACACCACCCTTTACTCTTACTCGTCTAGGAGGCGGTGACATTCCCATCCCGAGAACGGCTTGTCTCAATCTGTCAGTATCATTATCTTACTTGGGAGCTTTCCCAACATTTAACGGGGAACTATTATAGTCTTCCCTCTAGTCGTATCTTTAGTTTCAGAGGTGAACATAATTGAGTTGAGTAAGATCCATCCATGTCCTCTATCTGCAAGCCGCCTCCTGGATAGTAACATCAGCTGGATCTGGGGTGGCTGGGCATCCAGTTTCCTGGTCCCATGATGTCCATCTCATCTAAAGGCGGCGCCCTCTCTATCCATGTCTGCCCAGTATCCTCATTTCGTCCAGCATCGTGACTATGAGCAAGTGATATATCTAGATAACGCTGTCGTGTCGTTAGCCTGAGCCTCAAGCTTCATGTCACCTCTCGGACACGGCAACTTACCCAATCCATGTTGCTAGCTGCAGTATCCATCCAAGCCGGATCGAAGTCGAGCCCCTCCGTCCCCATACTCGGAAAACTCATGCTAGTTCCTGCATCTCCTGTAAGGCCCATATCCAGGGGTGTCTGTCCTGATGTAGATCTCGTCAAGCTGCCTGGGTCGATGTCAGCATGTGGGTTATCTGCCACTTCTATATGAAAGGTCCTACTCAAGCCCAGAGTTGATAAAAGTCCTGGGTCCGCTCCAATTGACCCCATGGTGCTGGGATCTACTGAGGGAGTGCCTAGTGACGAGGATTCGTTTTCAATGCCGATAACAGACATTGCTTGTTCATGAGCGTTTGTAGATTGACTAACTGGAACCCCCAACTTCGCCAACATTGTCGCCAGCGTGTCTGCTGTCTTTTTGACCTCGGCCACATCTTGTGAGACATCAGACCAGATAAGATAAGACCGCTTGATCATGTCGATGAGTTCGTCCTTCGTAGGCGCCGAGGAATCGCTTCCGATGTCTGAGCAGCTTTCGTTCTTGATTACGAGATAGATTACCATAGCAGCCAGTAGGAAATCATGGACCGAGAGAGATGAGACAAACCAGGCGTGCTGGCTCAAAACATGGCCCGGCTTGGAAGCTTCCCAGATTACATATTGATAGGTCAGCAAGGACAAAGCTCCTTCCAGACATTGCCTGCGTGAGTAGTCATGTTCTCGTTGTGGTGTTGCTTCTGCGAGATATCTTCGATGCAAAACACAGCGACATTTGTTGTAGAGCGCAGTCAGCCCGAACCTTTGAATGAGTAGTACTGGTGGATCTCCGACACACTCATCAAGTGGACGTACCATCATGAAAGCTGGGACATTTTGCCAAGTTTCTTGCAGTAAGTCGTCAAGCTTCATAACCTCAACATAGTTTGGCGGTGTTAAGGCATGGGCCTGTCGCGCGATTTGCCCAAAGACTCGTAGAATCTGTGTCTTATGGATAGGATATGTCATAGACGTCCAGTCTGTCGACGGTCTGCCCGAAGGCAGTTCTATTGAGTCTTCATCAAAGTCTTCATCTTGCAAGTTTCGTGGTACTGCAGTGTCTGTTTCGATGCCCTGTAGCATGCTCGGAAGTCCCATGTGGAAGGAGACCAGAAACTCAACTTGAATAGCCATGTTCCACATGCGCCGTCTCATCTCACCTTCAAAGGGTGAAATATTGGCCAGTTTACTTGGATCTCTATGAAGACCCATCTTGAGCATCAAGCGTATACACACGCCAGAGAGCACGTAGCAATTCATCTGGGCTGCACGGTTGAATAGGAAGTGCGACTCAACATACAGTAAGAAAGCTGGCAGAGTTGCTGATGAAGGCTGTGTGTATTTGCCCCAGACCAAAGCCCATCCAGCACAAGCTTTGTAATGGCGAACTCTGTCAAGCGCTGGAAGGGGAGAGTCACCGTCGACTTCACTTGAGTTGATGAATTTGTTAAAGAAGACGCCGAGACTGAGCATCATGAACAGCTGTGCTATCCAGTGCAGCGGGGTTCCCTCGGGTTCTTGCCAGAACTTTGCATACTGTCTGGTGAAAGTCGGTCGATGGATAATATCTATTGCCTGTAAGTAATTGTATCATAGGCGTTTGGCGGAAGACATTACGCTGTGAGGGACTCATTGAGGCAAAATAGCGTGAGATGAGTCTATCTGCTACCTTGCGATCTGGTAGCCGGCCCAACAACTCCTCTCGACTTCTTGGGCCAGCTCTGGTATTCAACATGAGTTCCGTAGGGTCGATCTCGTCTGCCAAATTTTGATCTTCCTCTGCATCATCGGGCTGGTCGAAATAACTCTTTAAGTCTTCAATCTGGACCATTATCAGTAAGAGCTCCAGATATTCCAAGCACCAACAAAAACTCACATCTTCCAGCATAGCCATACAATGTGTTGCACCAACGTACGTTGTCGTCTTATCACCTCTCACGACTTGGCCTTGCACCTGCGGGCCGGTAGCTCCGTTGGTGACTCTTGAGATGTTCGCTAAACTGGATGCTGCTGTCTGGGCTGTGTTTTCAGAGTCCATCATCTCCCGTACCATGCCTTCAAGCCGCTTTAGTCTTGCTGACACACCCTTAGCTGGCCGCTTCTTCTCAGGCTTGGGAGCATAAGTGCACTGCGAAGCGCGATCTTTCTTGCCGCATTGGCCACATGGTTGCTCTCTGTCGCACTTGAGCTTGGAGTTACGACAGGGTGCACACGAAAGAAGTATGCGAGAGCGTTTTTGACGAGCTTCGGATGTTGATGACTGTTCGTTATCGTTTGGGCTAGTGTCCAGCTCCATAACGAGATATGGCGATATCCCGTGCTGTATCGAAGTTTTCTCTTCCCGAGATGGCTACGTAAGTAGAATTATGTTTTTCGGTTTGACTTGGGTTTTGCTCATTTATTTCGCTTTTTAATGTGACGAGTGACTATTCCTACACAAATGTAAGACGGAACTCCTGACTTGTCCGAGTATGAAAACCGCCCAATCACACGCTGTCAAAAGGACTTGCGACCACTTATACATATTCAATCAGCGAAATTTGTTGTATCGCTGGAACCTGGAAAAACACCGAAAACGTTATGACAGTACGATCAATGATCATTTCTTATTTACATGATTTGATCGTTGATGTTTGATTAACTCCTTCAACCACGGTTGCAACCTACCCTATAACTAGATAACAAAGTCGAGCCATGTAACAGATAAGCTGTCAATAGGAGCTGCCCATGTAATGCATCGTAACTCGTAAATGCAACTTTCCATTCCCAAATAGCAAATAGCAGAAAAGAAACTCCTCTATGAATCCGGTGCACCTGGCAACCTTTCTATCACATACTTGGCACGCGCCACACTCATGATGGGCACACCAGGAATCTTGCGTAGCCGTTGCTTGAGCGCCTTATCGTTTGTGCCCACAATGTAGATTCTGTCCTTCTGAACTCGGTCCACCAAGCAGTCATCTGCGTACACACCCTTGTGGTCGCACTCAAGTCGTGTCCATCGCTCGTCTCGCGCAACTCTCAACGCCAGCCTGTACTTGGGTCCAAGCTTTTCCAACTCTGTCGGATACATGTCAGTATATGATTCAATACGGCAAGAGAAACAATAACCTACCAGCCATGACACACGATGTGATGATGGGGTTACACTTTGCATAGAGGCAGTCCATCATGGAGTCGAGAAGAGAGAGCTTTCGCTGAACTGAGTGACTGAGAAAATTGGTATCGACGAGAACGCTGTAGGGCGGGACGAGAGCCGTGTTATGCTGAAAGAACATATTGCTGGGCATTTGGGGAGCTTCTCGGATAACCTCGCCATTGATGGTCTTCTTCTCCTTCTCCTTCTGGGCCAACTCAGCCTTGAGCTTGTTCTCCTTCAATCTGGCATCGCGACGGCCGATAACTCGCTTGACCTGTCCTTCAAAATTAGCATGTTGAAATTTGGGCAACAACTTTTGCGCCGCTTATCGATAAGACGCACCTCTGCGAATTTGCGAGTCTTTTTCTGGACACCCATGGCTGGTAGTTGCTCGGCGAGGTTTTAAAAATCGAGTCGTAAGTATTCGTGCGGGTTTCTGGTAAGATTTCTGTCGAGGATTGTCAAGGATTCGTGGGTTGAGGCGGGTATCTTTGAGGTATTGGAGGGTATCTCTGCTCTTTGGTAGACTCAAAAAAGTTATCGCACTGACAAGATTTTGCCATTGAAAGATGGAAAGCGGTGGCAGGAGTGGGGCACGAGGTTCCTTCCACAGGTACCTGCCTGCGCACGGACCACGCTTGTCGGCCACTGCTCGACGCGTCTCATTTCTCTTAGTCGCGTAAAGTGATTGACATCCATTGATTTGGTAAAGGTCTCTAAGGCTTCAGCTTCATCACCAACAATCCATACCACATCTCACTCAAAATGCCTCCCCAAAAAGCTGAAGAACGTGGCGAGTCATCAAACTCAGTCACAAAAGCAGCTCTCGCGGCTTCCACCAATGGTGCCCCAAATTATGAGCTCCCATGGTATGCTTGTTCCTCTTGACCTCTGTTAAGACTATCGCTCACTGTTGGTTGCCAGGGTGGAAAAGTACCGACCGGTCTTCCTCGACGATGTTGTCGGCAACACAGAAACTGTTGAGCGACTAAAGATTATCGCTAGAGAAGGAAACATGCCTCATGTCATCATCTCGGGTATGCCAGGCATTGGAAAGACCACCAGTGTTCTATGCCTGGCCCGGCAACTCTTGGGCGATTCGTACAAGGAGGCGGTCTTAGAACTCAATGCCAGTGACGAGCGAGGTACGCATAATTCCTCTGACACGATCGATCAATCGACTGACATAACCAGGTATCGATGTCGTCAGAAACCGAATCAAGGGCTTTGCGCAAAAGAAGGTCACTCTGCCTGCTGGCCGCCATAAACTTGTCATTCTTGATGAAGCCGACAGCATGACTTCTGGTGCCCAGCAAGCCCTTCGACGAACTATGGAAATTTACTCCAACACGACACGATTCGCATTCGCCTGCAACCAGTCCAACAAGATTATTGAGCCCCTACAATCACGATGCGCCATCCTACGATATGCCAAGTTGACAGACGACCAAGTTATGAAGCGACTGATGCAAATTACTGAGGCTGAAAAGGTCGGATACAGCGACGACGGTCTGGCTGCATTGATCTTCAGCGCTGAGGGAGACATGCGCCAGGCCATCAACAACCTTCAGTCTACATTTGCCGGTTTCGGTTTCGTGTCAGGAGATAATGTTTTCAAGGTTGTCGACTCACCTCACCCGATCAAGGTCCAGGCCATGCTGAAGGCTTGTTATGAAGGCAATGTTGACTCTGCACTTGACACGCTCCGAGAGCTTTGGGATCTGGGTTATTCGAGCCACGATATTATCAGCACTATGTTCAAGGTAACAAAGACAATTCCCACACTGAGCGAACATTCGAAGCTGGAGTTTATCAAGGAGATCGGCTTCACGCATATGAAGGTCCTCGAAGGTGTGCAGACATTGCTTCAGCTCAGTGGATGCGTTGTTCGCTTATGCAAGATCAACATGGATCCCAAACGTTTTAGGGTGTAAGATCTAAGAATGAGTTGGCATGGGTGCATAGCAGGCGTTGGAGTTGGCATTTGTCTGAGAAAATAAGGGAAAAGATGGTAAAGATGTGATTTTACACAGACGGCTCAATGGCCATCTTTAATGTGAAATATGTACGCCGTTATACCCCCGGTAGTTACAGTCAAACTTTTCAGTGAAGCGTTGGTTCTTTTTGCCTGGCACTTTGTTTCTCAAAACGGTGATTATTTGCCGTCGCCTTTAATGTATTCCTCCTCGTATCGTTCCCACTTGGCCCTATCACCCATTAACCTCCGCTGCATTCTCACCCGTTGCTCATATGCCCTGAGTCGTGAGTCCGCCTCAATCATAGCTCCTGGAACCATGCCACACATTTGTAGATACCTTGAAGTGGTTAGCAGAAGGCAAATGCGAGTTGTATGATTTGGCCCTACACTTTGAATTGAACCGTCATGGACCGATATAGCGGCGACCAGATGTACCCGGCAGCACCCAATATCGCAGCACCAATTCCCCACTTGACAGCACCTGCGACACCTCCTCTGGCTGCTTCCCAGGCGGCATCGTTGGCCTCTTCACTTTTCATAGCATCGTGAGCACGCATGATGACGGATTGAGTGAGGCTCTGCGTGCTCAGTGCTTGGCTTATGATCTCAGACTTTCGGTTGAAGCGAGACTATTCCAGCTGAAGAATCAATCGAGGAATTGAATGAACGAGTTAATGAAAAAAAAAACTCCTCATAAAACATCAGGCGATATGGCCGTGAGCCTTGTAGAGAAGCCGAATGCCGCATGCCGCAAGGTTCCGCTTCCATGACACAATTAATTGGTTGAATGTGGCGCGAGCTGCTAACAGCCACACACAGCCGCAACAACACGGCGAAATGTCGGCCCCGATACCGTGCCCCGCTATAGCGGATTCGCTCATTTAATGAATTTTTTTCTCTCAAGCTACTACTTCTCTTTTTCTATTCTCTTCTATGGACCAACAAGCTCCGGAAGCGAAGATGACACGCATGCAATAACCAAGAATGGTGCCTGGTTTCGCAAAGTCCCGTGCTTCTTCTCCTTCCTCATAAAACATCGCTGAAGCTTTCACTTGTTTTCTTTTTCTTCATAGTGCAAGAAGAGGAAACTGTTCTTGACTCAGCTGTTTTATTTATTTCTTGCTATCACTAACCATACATCACGACGCAATTGAGCAAAGTTGCCCAAAATGGCTGAAAGTGTTATGGCCGCCTACTGGGACCTCCCAGCTGTCTCTCGGTACGTCGCTCTTCACTTCATCTCGATGTTACTTTGTACATCCTGCTAACAGTTATCAAGGAATCTTGTTACTGCTTTAGTGTTAACGTCCGTCACCTGCAAGCTTAACATCGTATCGGTCTACTCGGTGCTTTATCATCCGACATATCTGTGGATGTTCCCTCCTCAGATCTGGCGCCTCGTAACATCTTTCTTTGTCGAGCTGAACCCCATCAATTTGCTCCTGAACTCGTTCTTTCTGTATCGCTACTGCAATCAGCTGGAGATGGGAAACGCTCGTTTCCCGCGCAAGGTCGATCTTGTCTTTTACATTCTCTTCATCTGTTCAGTAATTCTGGTAAGCTTTTGTCTACACACCCGTGCCTTGCAATATTCCCACGTGTCCCTTTCAAACCCCCCCTCATATATCTGCCCGGATAGTGCTTTGCCTCTTCAGCTATCACGGTTCCTGGAAATGAGGAAGATTACCCTTGCACTTCGGACCGCCCATCATTCGCATTTCAGGGTTGGTCTGCGGTGCAGGCATGGTGGGATGTCTATATGGATGGCTTGTGTGACTCCCAATTCACTCAAGTGGTTTTTTAGCTCCCTACATTTGTATATCATAGCAATAAAACATTTTATATCCCAAACACGTACCCATATTGTCTTGTGCCTGTACAGAGGTTAACGACGTCGCTAGATGATCGACTACCTTACCGGCTTGAACAGCATGCTGTACTTGAACGGCCTCATTCTTGCTATGGCGTATACCGTGACACAAGATCAGCGAGGTCAAAAGACACAATTCCTTGTCCTTACCATCCCAGCCCAGACTTTGCCGCTTTGCATGATTGTCGTCACTGCGCTCATGGCAGGACCCAGTGCAGCCTTGGTCGAGGTTGAGGGTTTGTTCGCCGCTCATCTCTACGACTTCCTTGCCCGGCTCTGGCCCGAATTCGGCAATGGTCCCCAGTTGTTGAGAATCCCTTCCTGGCTTGAGCGCCTCGTTCAAACTCCCAGAGTTCTCAACCGAGGCTTTGGTACCGCTATCCGACCTGGTAACTCGGCCTCTACTGGTAGCAGCAGTGGTGTGGATAAGGGCGGCCCGTTGCCAGACTCGTGGCGGACTCGTGGCCGAGGTCAGCGACTTGGCTGAAACGAGCCCATGGTCAACAGCCAATAGGTCACTTGTAGCATGTGTACAACAACATAGAATATTCTTTTCTCGCTAAAGACCCTTACGCCCTGCCATTTGTGCTATACCGATCTAGAGGGCTTGTTGCCCGGATATATTAACCAAGTAACTCCAAGCTTTCAAATTGAGATACCTACTCCCCCAAAAAACCATTGCTCAACCAAATCACCCATAGACACGACTATTGCCACTCAGCATTGGAGATATATTCGCCTCCCGTCTCCTCAGGTAGTCATCGTTGAACCCTGCTGGGATCTCGTGAGATAAAATTTGCCCGCCTCCAAGCGGCTTGTCCTGGAACCTGGGGTCCAGGACAGCAAGAGGCTTTGAGATCCTCAGCTCGTGCTTAGGATCGTTTTCGACCGCAGAGGCAGGTGTCGCCTCCAACAAATTAAGCTGAGGAACCGTCTTCTTCTTAGGGATCGAGAGCTTAGTGAGAGAGGGAAATGCGAGACTGGGGAGTCTTGACTTCTGCGGTTCGGGCATTGGAGGTGGCCCAGGTGGAGGTGGTGGCACTGACGCTGATGGATTGGCAGGGAGATATTGTGGCGGAACTGGAGAAGGATTGCGGCTACCAGCGAGAGAGCTGGTCAAGCTCTCGGATGGACCGTCTGCGATGCGTCGAGATTCACTACCGGTTGCGTTCAGGTATGTTTGAAGGGCGTATGAATCAGGGACATTTGTCTTGACATTGCGAAGACCTGACGGCGCGGGCGCTTTAGGATCAGGCAGACGGCTAACAACACGAGGAATGTATGCTGGATGTGTAGGAAGGGCGCCATTGGGTGCGTTGTACTTCGAATGAGGTGCGTAGTGGTAGGTGACAGGTGTTTCTGTGCTTCCTCTCCCATTTTCAAGTCCTTCGAAATACTCTGCGTTAGACCCATTCCGAGAATGCGCTCCAAAGTGTGCGGCATTGCTCATCGTTGATAGAGGGCGACCTGGTTGGTCTGTAAAGTATGAGGATTTCTGAATGCCATACATAGAACGATCATTCATAGGAGCGTCAGGTGGTGGAGATTCAATCTTGATTCCTGCCCCGTGGCGTCTTCTGCTACGTCGACAGTATATGAATAGAAGCCAGACAGCACCAGCAAAGGCCAGGCCGCATCCAACAGCAATGCCGACGATGGTCCCAGTGGTCATGGAGCCAACTGGCGCACCGTCATCGCCAGGAAGAGTTTCATTTGTGTTGGGGTCGGTGATATTAATGAGTGAGGTAGTGAAGATCGTACCACTGAGGCCAATGATATCGCCCTCCTCGGGTTCCTGAATGCAGCCAGCTTTTAAAGCTACCAGAACTAGCGACTTGTCAGTACACTGTTTTTTTTTTTAAAAAAAAACTAAAAACTACACAAGGGCGACTGACAGTTTGCAAGATACTTTTGGTTCGATGTTGATCGTAAACAACCAATGCACTCTTTATAGCTGGAGCTCTTGATAATTGAATCTTCAGCCTCGCAATAGTCAAAGTGGTTATCGGTGTCTGTCTTGAGGAGGGAAACTGTCAGAGCATCTTGCAGAGACCCGCAGGAAGTTTCAATATTGCACGGCGAGTTGATAGTACCAGAGTCCACCGCATCAGGATAAGAGTATAGACAAACGTCGAAGGCATATCGGACATTGTCTAAAACATATACGCATCAGTTAATCTGTGACATCAAAGGTTGTTTCTACATGTTACTCACAAAGGAACCAGTACACATCGCTTTCTTCCTTCCATGTCGAGTCGCTCTTCTGGAGACAATTCAAGCAATTCTTGAACCTGATGCCGTTTCCCGTATCTGAGTATTCATTGTCCTCGCACACGACATCTGATGGCTTTGTCGTGGATATTTTCGAGTCTGAAGCAGTTGAATTCGATTCACTCGAGCATAGAGCAGCACACTCTGAGTCGGGTGCGAAGTGAAGGGCGTGTGTGGTAGAAGCGAGAAGGGTGATAAGGGAGGCCTTGAGGCCCAAACGGAAGCCAATCATTGCTCAATCCAAATAATGGTTTCGTAACGAGTAGAGTTTCGATGCCGAGGTCTCGAAATGGGGTCCGGGAGGCTTAGCAAGAGCTGCTCGGCATGGTAAGATAGGCTGAGAAGCCTTGCAGCTCAAACACGGATTGCAGGCCGGGTACAGGCATGTAGTGGTTCGATTAATCGTATATCAACCCAAATCTGCTTTGAGCTAATTTGAACTGAATCACTGATTGAAGATCTAAGAAAACAAGTCGAGGTTGTGATCACCACCTTCAAGATGGGATATGTGGGTGCCATGACTATTTTATTCCAGCTCGATCGATTTGCCATGCAACCCTGCAGGCAAACAGACACCCAGTGCCATGGCTGCTTGATCTGTCCATGGCTAGGTCGGCGAATAAGGTACACTTTGTTAGATGCTTGGGTGCAAGATACATTGGACCGTATCTCGAACTACATGCATTGATATGAGACGAAGACGAAGGGGACCGTTGCTGGCTGTAAATAGAACAGCCCATGTCGAAAGGTTAATGCTTGACCAATGACCACAGCAGAGTTGAGACTAGCTGGCGGAACAGCCTAATGGAGGATCCAATCATGGGTGTTGGTGAGCATCTGCGGCGGTTAAAGACGACGCCATGCAAGGGTCTTGAAAAAGCCATCCACAAATCAACTTGTCGAGAATGGCTCTGCAGACGCCGGCCATCTTTGCGGCCAGCCTCTCCACCAGTCTCAAAAACCTTGTAATTTCAAATGCAGTAAAGGAAGGCATCAAGGGATGGGAATTGATCCGGTTCTGTTGGCAGTCAAGGATCGGGCTCATGGGTCTGTAGATAAGCGGATCTTGTTGGTTGCTCTAAGATTTGCAGTTGGATCTGGGGATGTATATCTGTAGGTAACTAACATGCTACATATTAAGCGCTATATACAAACACTCATGTCTTTGCAGCCCTTCCAGTCCTATTAACTTCCTGGTTCTTGCGAGGTCGGTTACTTCAACACTAACCCGATGCAATTATTACTCTAGCTAGCAAGATGCATCGCAACGCGGTAAACGCTCAAGCTACCGCAAGCGCGCTGGGTTCCACTACTGGAACGACACTGGATGGCCCTGCTGGCGCCAACAGATTGAAAGAGACTAGATACCAGGTGTGATAGTGATATGTATTGCATGTTATGCCCGGTTAGGTTTCCGGATGGTGCGGCAAGCTTGTTGATTCCTCCTTTGAAGCGCCAGTGGCTGGCTGCCTTTGCTGACATCGTTCGATGCTTACGCTGATCAAATAGTCTAGGCTCGCGAGGCATAGATAACCTGGTTCTTTCCCCCAATATCTTCAAAGCCAGTGGAGTTTTGTATTGACGCGGAGGATTTAGCTTGGATAAGAGAGAAGCTGTTCAGAACTTCTGATAAAAGTTGGTCTCGCCATTGTCGCTTGCTCTTGGGCTTACCCTATATCTGTTGTATAGCCTCGTTTGCTGCGGACTCTGCACTCCATGGATCGCATGGACGTTAGAGTATTAATTTCAGCTAGAATTGTTAAACAGAATAGTGTTTCTGTCTAATTAAATTGACCGATTGATACCAGGCAGGTTGACGCTTCACTTGGCTGCCTATAATTCACTTGTTACAGATTCATCTCGACATAGCTATCGGGACGATGTTTCAAAACTTTGTCCCTGCACACGTGCTTCATTGCATTGTCAGGCGATCACCTGTGCTATGAACACCGTTCATGTAGTTCACCACCCTGAAACGATGACGGTGGTCTTGTGGTCAACTTTCCAGAGAACTCGCGTGGGTCTTACACGAATCTGCAAGTATACCAGCATCCAAAGGTTGTCTCACGAGACATAGTTAAGCCGCCCGTGGAAAATTGATAGGTTTCACAAGCAGCTTACGGCAAAGTACTTTAGAAAACGGAGATAATGTAACTCGTTTGGGTGGTCGCAACACACTTGAGATTAAGCAGATTGAGACCTCCACGGAGAATGTGCAATGTTATCCAACCAGCCTATAGTCAAGACAAAGATGCGAGAGCGCCTGTCAAGCATGAAAGATTTCCTTCATTGGATTTATCAATGCTATTCTAGCATCCCATTGGGCAACTGTTTCATCGCACTAGAGGTAATACATAGTTGGGTGGTGGTAAAGAAACATTCGCACAAGTTGGTTTAATCTGATTGCCCTTTCTGGTCTTCATGTGCTGTGTGAAACCAGTCAGTAAGGGATTATCAATGTTCAATTATGCAAACTCAGGTTTTAGGTTTAAAAGTAGAAAGTGAAATTAGACCTTTAAAAGCCAGCACATATTTCCTTTACTGGTGCTCAACATACATTGTCATTGGTGTTCTTAATCTTGAACAACCACTCGCCGCCAGTCACCAGTGAGCCACTAATAAAAGACGTCAGGGCTGGATAATCGGGGCTTCTGACTTAATAAAACCCCCCACCTAACCCTTGCCCTCATCATACCCAAGATCGACCCCCTGCAGCCGTTAATCTGTAGGATGAACCAACACCGGAACTGAAGTGCCTGGGTGCCTACCAACAGCAAATGGCGTGCCCAGAATGGATGAGGTAAGACTCTGCCCAGAACGATATCTGGACTCAAAATGTTCAAGTGTAATTTTTGATAAAATATCATCACGCAGTCACTTACATTAGTAGCGTTGACAGGTGGGCCAGTTAAACGAGCGGTCCGCCCCGCGCTGGACTAAATAGGGTAAGGAGCACTTTGATTCTACGGGCGAAGAGTTTCACATCCCTGAAGCTGGTTTAACTCAGCGGTTAATGAACACTGTTAGTTGGCTGGATGACACACCTAAGAGCACCCCTCAATCCTTCTCACCGTTACCATTTGTCGTGTCGTTACTGATGCACGAGCCTTGAGTGGTGCCAGGAATTCCAGCACCGTGGTGAGGGTATCCAGCCTCCCTCCCGAGCACTACCGTGTTGTGACTAGAGCCAACGCCCCCAATATACCCCGACAGGGCCCATCCCGTTGCATTGATTCTGTCGGTTTTCTATCCTTCTCGTTTCCCCATACTCGGTAACCCCATCTTGGCTGTTGGCTGTTGGCTGTGTTGGTTTCGCATCTGCATCCTCTTTATACCCGGCAGATCTTATATCAGCTTCATTTTTGGGTTTGTTTCACCACGGTTGTCTTCTTCTTCTTCTTTTCTGTTGGCGCTCGACATTCGTTGAGCTCTTCAAGAGTGCACCTGTCCTTTGGACGGATGAGGCGTGTTGTCGTTGCGGGGTCGAGTTAATATCGTCGAGATGAGGATTGGGTGCTTACAGTTTGCGCCCCAAGTGGGAGACGTTGATAACAACTTGAATCGCGCGGATTCAGTATTGTCCAAAGCAAACCCAGACGATCTGGATCTTCTTGTTCTGCCCGAGCTGGCCTTCTCTGGTATGTATTGTTGCTGATCAGTCCAAACGGTGGCTCCTTACTAACCATTTCTCAGGGTACAACTTCAAGTCCTTGCAAGATATCGCTCCTTTTCTTGAATACTCCGGCTCCGGCATCTCGTCTCTCTGGGCCAGAACTATTGCTTTGAAGTATAACTGCGTCGTCACCGTTGGATATCCTGAAAAAGTCGACATTTCTGCGCATTGGCCCGCGAATCCTGAATATTATAACTCCACCATTGTAGTCAACGCAGAGGGCGAGACAATAGCAAATTATCGCAAACACTTTCTGTACTACACTGACGAATCATGGGCTCTAGAGGGAAATGAAGGATTCTTTGAGGGTTGGATTCCTGGCCTGGGGAACACTTCAATAGGTATTTGTGAGTTGACCCAATTCCATCATAAGCTCATCACACTAACAATATTGAAGGCATGGACCTCAAGTACGCACAAAGTCCGTCAACGTGATAAAAATTTTGCTAACCCGAACAGTCCATACAAGTATGAAGCGCCATGGGACGCATTTGAATTTGCATTCCATGTTCTGGAAG
This sequence comes from Fusarium nodosum, assembly GCA_014898975.1. Classification (NCBI taxonomy): domain Eukaryota; kingdom Fungi; phylum Ascomycota; class Sordariomycetes; order Hypocreales; family Nectriaceae; genus Fusarium; species Fusarium nodosum. The sequence goes on along the minus strand of JAAVUE010000116.1, from coordinate 72,769 downwards.
CAGGCTCAAATGTTGTTATTGTATCTATGGCATGGATGACAAGAGAAGAACCACGCAAGTTCACACGAATGCCTAATGAACCGGACATGGACACCTTGACATATTGGGTTACCCGTCTCGAGCCCCTCATACGTCAAGATACAAGAGACGAGATCATTGTCATCTTCTGTAACCGTTGTGGCAACGAAGATGAAGTTCTCTATGCCGGGACTAGTGCAGTTATTGGCATCTTGGACGGCGAGGTTAGGGTCTATGGTCTTTTGGGGCGAGGAGAGAAAGAACTTCTTGTCGTGGATACGAACGACAAGCCTTACGCTAAGATGGTCCATCGAACCCAACAAGGCCGAGGCTCGTTGACCGAAGTCCGAGGCGTGCCCGAAGATCAAGAACAAACCAAGCAAGATGAAAACATTTTGAGTCCCAAACAGGACAACAGCGAATCTGCCATCGATACTCGACACACCGATGGACAAGAGTCGTTCGACCATTCTGGTGAACAGGACGTTCATGCTTCGCAACCCCATATAGCAGCTCATCCATTCAATCGTGAGCTTCCATTACGCTCAAGACTTAACCAGGAGCCACAAAATGAGAGACTACAAACATCAGATGCAGCAGTCCCTCGGCAGCTTGATCTTGCAGAATACCAGTCTATCCGCTCCCCTGCATTAGAAAGCCGAAGCGTCCCAACACCATCTGCCCCCAGCCCTACTCCTTTGGCTCTGCGACCACGACTCATAATTCCTGAATCCCCGCGGTCTCTTATGCACCAGAGCCCACATGGATCGCCTCCCACTGCTACGTCCCTGAGATCAGATAGATCAATCCAGTCGATCGACTCAACAATATCTGGGGCATCAGTCAGCACTGTCCGGTCAAATCACCGTCCTCCAGAGGACAGCACACCATATCCAGACAGTGCAATCCCTACTGCCCATCCTACGAGCTTTCCAAAACTGAGGAGTCAGTTATATGGCAGCGATCTGGCAGTATCAGATGAAAATAGCTACACAAGCCCAAGGTCAGGCGTGGACCATATGTCTAAAACAGCTCGGTGGCTCTGGGACCCGTCAGAGACAGTTATTGCCACGCCTGCTTCAGCAAGTTGGGTTGAAGAGACGCCCGTTGGAAGGAAACAAAGAGCATTCCCTTGGACAAACATTAAGACTGAACCACGTCCCCAGAGCACCGATACGGTCAAGAATAGCAGCCGGCTTGCCACTTTTGTCCATGGCTCTAGGGGTTTCGACTCCCAAACACCATTGAGCAACACCTCATCAAACTTGACAAACGCTACAATCATCTCAGACTCATCTATCACCTCCCAACGAGCTACCGTGACTTCTAACAATTTGAAAACACCACTCCACACAATGTCTTCGCGCAAGTCTGAGCGGTCTAGCTGCTCTAAAGCAAGTGAAGGAACTCGATCTACTAGTAGATACCATCGAGATACTGCTAGAGACAGTTCACAGCCATCTGTACCAAGGTCTCAGCGTTCAAGTTCGCGAACTTCACGGGTAAACAAACATCATCAAGAATCTACCAAGGGAGCCTTGATAGACGAGCGTATTAGATCCTCAAGGTCCCGCAGTCGCCATGGCTATACAAAATCTACGGACTCAGCTGTTGACGGACTCATGATCCCTATTCTTGCTAGCCCCAGTATTCTTCCTGAGAATGAATATAGGCAACACCGGTCAATGTCAAGATCAAGTCACGATCATCGGAGTAACTCTATTGTTAGTCCAAGAAAAGAATCTGGCCGAGTTGGGCGTTATCATTCTGGATCCGTGACTACTGACAACGGTTCCATTCCTTCCACTTCACGCACTGCCAGTCGTGGGCGTGCGCCAGGACCACGGACTTTGTCGACGAGTGAACAACATCGAGAAGCATTCAAGTCACCAATTCGATCGCCATCTACAGACTCTACTCGAAACGCAGTCCTTCACAGTCGTATTGGTCACCCCGAGTCAAGTAGCAGACAAAGCCGGTCTAGTCGAACTTCTACCAGACACCAGTCACGTCATCGTTCTCGAGATCACCGAGGAGACCATTTCGAGAGGTTTGAAGCAGTCGTTTGCCCAAATTGCCCTGTTCATGGACAATCTACCCCGAGCAGCGCTCATAGTGTCCCCCTCCACCTGACGGTAGATACTTTACCCCGACGAGGACATTCCGCTGGCGAATTTACTACAAACGCTGCCCATCCTGGGCATGAAATACTTCAACCTATTCAAGGACTCGAAGAGTTAGATCTGCTGATGCGATATCGCGAGGACCAATCAGACTGCGTCCTGACACCGGCCTCAAATTTCAGTGCAGTGTTTGAGCAGAGCGATCGCAGCTCTTCGGCTGCGACCTGGGATACAAGCTCGCCAGAGAGGTCACCCGGCACTCCTTTGTACTTCAACCCAGCACAGACACCCAGGGCCATGGTATTTGCTACGGATGATTCCGATATCGAGGTAATGCCAGGTGGTAGTCTTAGTGGCATTGCTGGACCGGCCAAAGCGTCAGTTACACCTGAGCAGCCACCTACAACAGTCGCTGCATAGGCTTAAATGTACATTTGTGGGTTTTGTTGATATTTAAATACTTTATGCGAGCGTGTTGTCATCGCATGGTGTTGTTGGCTAGTACAATGGAGAACTGTTGGCAACTTCGACGGGTAGATACAATTAATGCCTGTCCCATGAACCATGAATTTTACGATACTTATGTAGCAACATGTTTAGCAGCATGTTGTCATATAACTTGATAGACTCCGAGCTTTCATACGCGCTGTAGTTTTATGCTGCTTGAAAAGGAATAAAGCTGAACCAATTGGACTGAAGAAAATGTAATTTTTGATAGAAGATTTGGTGATCTGAGCAAACACCGTGTCCCGCTTATATTTAACGGAAATACGGATAATGCAACTGTGTGTTGGTGATATCCATACAGAAAAAGAAGACAGAACCATTCCAGCAAATGAATGTCATCGGCAAGCACTTGTGGACGTGATTCCTCAAGGAACAAGAGAACCCTTACCCTGCGGCGCGGGCTAGCATCCCACGGAACCAACAGCCGGGCTGGGTCAGACGAGGGCGCTAGACAGGGATAAAGTCAAGTCGACAGGGGCGAATGATCGATCATTGAGTCTGTAGCCGCTGAGGCTAGTGTGAAAAGACTAGGGGTCCTTGCAGTCAAAGCTCAGTTGGAGTTGGCTGTTGTCGTGATAACGATTATGAGTGGCCGATTCCCCTCATCTACCGGCCTCTCAACACCATCCACCTTAAAGAGTCCACCTTCGCCGACCAATCCTGGCGACAGATAACCAGCTATCATAGCTTCAGATCCAAAGACGCAGAGGCTGGGAGGGAACAGTGGGACTTTGGCCCCCAATGAGACATGAAATCCAGCGGGTTTTCCGTGTGTCTTGTCACTATCCGTATGCGCCTATGCAGCTTTGCGGTGCGGTGCATTTGATATTGTCTGTCCGTCACCACGCCATTTGAACCCATCACTCGCATCATACACATTGTTCTGCCTCTCGAGAGTAATTCCAAAGATCTGTAACCGCGCTCATCACCCCATATTCCACGCCAGGCACAAGAAGCGCCACATCGTAACCATTGGCGCACATCATATGTCACACAGGCCGGCGTCTCTGGACGACCCAGTCTAATATAAGAGCAAAGACTGCGGCCAATTTGTCGTCCGGCCCCCAGCGGCAAACTCTCGTCCTACTACGCGCGCAGGATAAACCTCAGCTTCCTATCTTTAGGACTGGGCATGTAACACAGAGGATCCATTCCCTCTACCAGGCTCCGTTCTCTTTCATCTTTGCTTCAGCTTTTCAGCTGCGGCCCATACAGCCATACACAAGTCGATTTGTTTCTGCGACAAACGGTCAACAATAACTCGACCCTACACTAGCTCAACTCAAAATGCGTGGGTTAACTTTGATAACAACAGGCTTGAGCCTGCTACATCCTGCTACTGCAATCCTCGTCGCAGATAATTCACCTTGCGGAACGGTGTGTGGCAATGTCCTGGACTCGACTTCCAGCGACGATGTCGTCTGCCACGAGGGCGATTATGACAGTGGATCAGGCATTGTGTTCCAGCAATGCCTCACATGCGAACAAAATAGCGATTATAGCACAAAGGATAACGAAACAGACCAGCATTATTTTCTTTGTAAGTCAATACACTTGGGGCTGTTTTGGTGCTTCAAAGCTGATTACTTCCAGATAACCTGCGTTACGCCACCTCATATTGTTTGTTTGGGATCCCCGATAATAAAGACACGATAAACACGCCATGTTTGACCTCGTGAGTTGTTTCCTCAAGAGTCTAATACTTATACCGTTGCTAATGACCACAACAGAAAAGCCTGTGGGCCATTCCGCGACTCTATTATTTATAACAACCTGACCGCAGAGGTTGATGGTTATGATTATTGCGATACTTGGCCCGTCCACGACACGGATGACTTTGTTGGATGCACAGAATGTCTTCAAGCTGGCGACAATCATTTCATCGCAAACTGTATGTCCGCCGAAGAACTTGTCCGTACAGTGGCCCAATTGCTAATTATAGGCAGTCATTACCGTTCTTCAAGCTGGATGTGAGCAAAAGCCAAAACCTGGCACGCTGATCTCAACAGACGGAAGCATATTCTCGAGAGAAAATGTCAACATCACCGCGCCAACACCAGTCGCTTCCTTGGACCCAGACTGGCTTGACCAGGGCCCCATCAGCCTAGGTGCCAAAGTAGGCATCGCTGCCGGAGGCGTGGCATTAATCTTATTCACCCTTGGTTTCTGTATCATCTGGCGTGGTAGGAGACGGAGAAGGGCATTCCTCAGCCAATTGGAGACTAAACATGCCAACTCCTGGCCGACTCCGCTCACGATCCCCCGAGAAACACGAGAGACCCGCGACACCCCCCTCAGCCAGAAGCCGTTAAGGAGCTGGGATGAGTCTCCAATCAGTGTCCGGTCCGAGCAACTGTTCCCACCGCATCACGTCTCCCCATATGCTTCGCAGTATAGCAGCCCCGTCAGTGCAACAGAACTCAAGCTCGCCCACTGGCCGGTTATGGCTCCTAACCAGCAGATGACTGCGGCAATGCATAACCAGGCAACGTTTCCACCGATGTTCCCATCAATGTATCAACCAGATCCAAGCAGCTCGCAGATAGGAGTTGCTCTGGGTGGAGATGATTCGTCTGTTAACTCAGGCAACTCCAAGGGCAAAGGACATTCCACGGAGGAGTATGAAATGGCACCAGTGGATAACCAACACGCGGGTATAGGCATCTACCAGCCCGAACCTTATCGAACTAGCGAACCCAGTACATCCATCCCGCAAGCAGGATATTTCCCAGAACAGGTTCATGGATACCCAAACCCAGGGCACGGATATCACGATGATCACCACCGGGGGCGTAGTCCCTAGAGTCCGTGATATAAACTGCACCAACTGCACTTTTCATTCCTTTTATTAGCTCGGCGTTGAGAGTAGGAGATACCATGATTATTGATGTATGATGGCTCTGACTGAACCAAACATGTGCATAGCTGCTCTAAGTTGCAAGCAGGGGCTTGGAGAAGTATATAGAAACTAATTTTCGAAACATTCCCCGATATTTGGGCAAATGCCTTATGAAATATTATGCGCTTCACACCTAGCTAAGTTTGACGGCTATCTACCTAGGTAGTTAACAGAATTCGTCAGGCGAGTAAGTCTACAACAAATGTGGCTGTCGAACTTTGCTTGTGGCGTCACAGCGTGAAGAAGGGGCTGGCATTACCAAGAATAGACTAGTGTCCAATTGCCGCCACACACCGGTCGCAGCTTCCTTCCGGTCCCCACAATGAAATCCATTCAGAGAAAAAAAATTTGGAAGCTTCCTTCCAAACCATCACACCGGGCAAGACACCGAGGAAATTTACGACTCGCACCTTCCGTTTCTTCCCTCCTGTCGCAAAAAGCACCTGCCGCGCTTGGCCCGGTATATCACATTGATTCTCCAAAAAGGAAGTCACATTTCACCAACAGACAAAATGTCCACGGACGTCGCGGTCGTCAAGAAGGCGACAGAGGAGGAGTACATCATCAAGCCCCAGGCTCACACTCCCACCCTCGACACCAGCCAGTGGCCTCTTCTCCTCAAGAACTACGAGAAGCGTGAGTCTTCCCGATGATTTGATGCACTTGTAACTTATTTTCGATGCATTCCCGAGCCTCAATCGCTCGTTCGGCTTCAAAATTCAAAGGCTAACTCGTAACCTTCAAAACTTGCAGTCCTCACTCGCACTGGTCACTTCACTCCCATCCCCAATGGCTGCTCTCCTCTGAAGCGCGACCTCAAGCAGTACATTAGCTCTGGTGTCATTAACCTCGACAAGCCCTCCAACCCTTCCTCTCACGAGGTTGTCGCTTGGGTTAAGCGCATTCTTCGGTACGAAAAATTTGACCTCCACACCATCGCGTCAATGCGCGCGTCGGAATATTTACTAACGTCCACTTTAGATGTGAGAAGACTGGTCACTCTGGTACCCTCGATCCCAAGGTTACTGGTTGTTTGATTGTCTGCATTGACCGCGCGACTCGTCTCGTCAAGTCCCAACAGGGTGCCGGAAAGGAGTATGTGGCTGTCATCCGCCTCCACGACAAGCTGCCCGGTGGCCAGGCTCAGTTCGCCCGCGCTCTCGAGACCCTCACCGGTGCGCTGTTCCAGCGTCCTCCTCTGATCTCTGCCGTCAAGCGTCAGCTCCGTATCCGAACCATCCACGAGAGCAAGCTCATCGAGTTCGACAACGACCGACACCTTGGTGTCTTCTGGGTCAGCTGTGAGGCTGGTACCTACATCCGAACACTCTGTGTTCACTTGGGTCTCCTTCTCGGTGTCGGTGGCCACATGCAGGAGCTTCGACGTGTTCGCAGTGGTGCCATGGATGAGTCCAAGGGTCTCGTTACTCTCCACGACGTTCTCGACGCTCAGTGGCAGATGGACAACACTCGCGACGAGTCTTACCTCCGCAAGGTCATCTCTCCTCTTGAGACTCTCCTGACCTCTTACAAGCGTCTGGTTGTCAAGGACAGCGCTGTCAACGCTGTCTGCTACGGTGCTAAGCTCATGCTTCCCGGTCTTCTGCGATACGGTATGTTCATCAAACAATTTCTTCTGTCGCAAATCGCTAACTGAATTTCAGAGGCTGCCATTGAGCACCACGAGGAGGTTGTCCTCATGACCACCAAGGGCGAGGCCATCGCTCTGGGTATTGCTCAAATGTCCACCGTCGAGATGTCTACCTGCGATCACGGTGTTGTTGCTAAGGTCAAGCGTTGTATCATGGAGCGCGACCTCTACCCCCGCCGATGGGGTCTCGGCCCTGTCGCCCTTGAGAAGAAGAAGCTCAAGGCTGACGGCAAGCTCGACAAGTACGGTCGCCCCAACGATGCCACTCCCGCCAAGTGGAGCTCCGAGTACAAGGACTTCAGTGCCGACGCCTCTGCCGCTGCCGCCGCTGCCGCCGCCGCTGCTGCCCCTGCTACTCCCGCCAAGGCCTCTGAGGCTGAGGACACCCCCATGGACGAGGCTGCTTCCCCCGCTGCTGATGACAGCAAGGACAAGAAGCGCAAGAAGCACGATGGCGAGACCGCCGAGGAGAAGGCTGAGAGGAAACGACGCAAGGCCGAGAAGAAGGCCGCCAAGGCTGCTAAGAAGGCTGCCAAGGGTGAGGCTATGGATAGCGACAGCGATTAAGCGATCTACCAAGTGTTTGGTTATAGGCTTGAATCTGAAAGCGGACCTTGATACCCGAGATGTAGGGTCTGTTGGCAAGGAGCGGTCTGCATGCTGTACCATATTCTCGCATATTGTGCCGTTTTTGCTGTTTGAAATTATGTTTTGGGGATATAATGGCGTTTGGTTCGAAAATCCTGGGAGTAGATGTCAGGCACTCAATGCAAAGGACGATAAAAACTACGACCTGTCTCTGACGGAGAATTTCCTTGATTTCTTGAACGTCTGAATGTATGTACATAATGCGATTGTAACATGTCTCACTGCCGCAGCTGGTTCCTGTGACCGGCATGTGCAATGCCCGATGATGTGTGTTTGGAGAGACGGCGACACACAACGCATAATAAAGCGGTCACGTAATCGGGGAGTCGCTAATAGCCTAATAGTATGGAATTGTTGGATGCGTAGCTGAGGATCCATCATCTTGAAACGTCCAGAAGCCTGGGCGATGCATGTGTTGTCAAGAAGAAGCAACGGAGCTGAAGCTACTGCATGTATGATGACACATTTTCTAGGTAGTACGAGATGAAAAAAATTGAGTTAAGACGAGGTTCCACAAGAACAGGATTCTGACCAGTTCCTGGCACGCAGTCTATCTTATGTATGCAGCAACAATCCAACCACTGTCATGTTAGTCAAGGAACTAGTCTTGGCCCTATGAAGCACGAAACATTGAGATCTGGATGGGAAAACATGGAACCAATCAGAATCAAGCAACACATCTGGATGTAATCTAGGAGTAGAACAGCTGTCCCTGTTTCACCATCAACGTAAGTGGCTATCAGGGACGGCCATGGCTTGTCTGGTTCGCTCAGAGTGACCATAGCGTTACAGTCCAACCGACCAACGCATGACACGGCATGAATGATCGAGGAGGATCCTGGCTCAGGCGTCGTCTGGCAGTGGCTTGAGCCATCTGATATATTGAACCCTGAAATCTCGGTGCGGTAACAGATTCCAAGGGACCGTCTTAAAATAAATCTCTTTGGAAAAGATGGGCCTCAGAGAACGCACAGCTAAGCCTTTGTATCATGCTAAGTTTGTATGGGCACAATGAGGATCGATTGTGGGCGACCCATCGTTTGGCCTGGCTTTTTTTTATAGGGGGAAATGAAGTATAAAGTCGAGACGAGAGACGTGATTCGTAATGTTTGTCTTGTTATGATTCCTCGCTTCCAACCTTCTAATATCAAGTATTACTCTTAGTATCTGTCTTATCAACAGGCTTGGTCAAGAAAAGAAAGTTCTAAGCAAACAAAAGTCTACTATTTCAACATATTGCCAACGCATCACTTCTGTATTACCTCAACAACCTTATTGCCATCTCTTTCACGACAAGGTTTCTTCTTGGCTCTGCATCATATCCTGCCTCTTATATGGGCCCGTGATTCAATAACTCACGTCACAGCCTGTTGATCATCCATCCTTCAGCTGTCCTTGGACCCATTGATCGACGACACATATGATATCGAGATAAACAGGTACCGAGATTGAGGCTCAGCTGAACAATTTATATGAGACGTTCCCGACGTCCAGCAAAGATTTGCACATCAACAACATGCCTATCATGTCTTCTTTATCGAGCCCTTGGAGGCATATTATTACCTTCTTCTTCTCTTTCTTTCTTCTGGACGTTGCCTCAGCCCTACCTTCTTCTCCTTCAATAAGACCATACCTACTTCCACCACCCAAGCAGCTCATAAGTAAAAGGTCCGAGTCTTCTCCTTCGATACGACCATACTTGCTGCCGCCTCCCAAGCAACTTATCAGCAAGAGGTCAGAAACTGAGACTTTCATGCCCCGACTTGACGTCAACTTCCCCGACCCATGCCTTCTTCATGACCAGGACGGTCGCTGGCTATCATTTGCAACAAGTGGAAATGGACATCATATCCAGATCGCCATGGCTGATGATCCTTTTGGCCAGTGGACTCATCTCGAACAAGATGCCCTACCAGGGGATGGATGGACGAGCGGCAGAAACTTCTGGGCTCCTGATGTGCGAAAGTTAAACGACAACTCATACGTCATGTACTTCTCAGGAGAAAATCCCGAAGGCGGTCACTGTATCGGAGTTGCGCGGTCACAAAACAGCACAGGTCCATATGAGATGGATCCTGAGCCGTTCGCATGCCCTAAAGACGAAGGTGGAGCAATCGACCCGGCCGGTTTTTACGACAAGACGACTAACAAGCGCTATGTGGTCTACAAAGTTGACGGCAACGCTCTCAAGGGCGGCGCCGGCACTCCGATCCGGCTACAAGAAGTTTCAACCGACGATGGATCAACACCGATCGGCGCGCCTGTGGATATCATGAATCGAATCCCTGCAGAGGATGGGCCCCTAGTTGAGGCTCCAAACCTGGTGCACACGAGTGATGGCAGATACCTGCTCTTCTTCAGCAGCCACATGTACTCAGATGATGCATACGATGTCAAGTACGCTGTGGCCGACCAGGTCCAAGGGCCCTATGTCCGGGGACCGGAACCATTCCTCAAGACGCCTGCTCTCGGGCTTAAGGGGCCCGGCGGAGGTACAAGTGCTGAGGATGGGGGTTTCTTGGCGTTCCATGCGTGGTGCGCGGAGCGCAAGAGGTGTATGTATACCATTGGATATGATATTGCCAGAGTGGACGATTCTGTCTAACTTGGACACATGGACGGTCCAAAGTATGACAAGGGCACTGGATAGATGGGTAGATGGGATGGCGTTTAACAACCACGTGGGAATGATTTTTGTGCACTGGTAATTTCCTCTTTAGAATAGAATATTTAATAATAGAAAGAAAAGTTTGTTCACTTAGTATCTCGTCTTTTGTCTTTGGTATTTGGGCACCAATTGGTGTAAAGTCATGGTAAAAATGAATGATGTTGAAGGAGGTTGATGGAGGCTCGGGCTAGCTACTCTAGGTGAACCTTCCCAACATAAGCGCCGGGGCCTGTGCAACCCCTGAATTTCTAGTTGAACAGCACCTGTAGTCGTAACCGCCCTTTCCTTTTCTCTCATTCGCTGTGTCGGACAGCCATCATCCCGCCTTCCCCGGTACAAGCGAATGAGACTCAAGGAAACCTCCTGCGAACGGACTCTATCAGTGTCTTCTTCAACACCATCACCACCTATCACTTATACCTGGACATATCTATAGAAACAAGCGCCCGTATCTGTTCCCAGGACTCACCGTTCCCCGATACTAATTTTCATTCGCCAATGGACCGCTTCCCATCTCGAAGAGGGCATAGTTGGTGACTGTCACCCATCAACTGCAGTCGAGCGCACAAACGTCGATTGCGGCACGGACGATATGGTGGCACTTTCCATCCGAATATTGGGTGATTGGGAGCTGCATCGCGGCAATCAGATCTCTCTATTTCGTTCTGTCCCTGTCTTGGTTCTTTGGGGCTGAATCTAACAGGCGGGGAAAGTGATGTCTCCATGCATAGCGTCGCATTAGCAGTTCTTGATCGAGTGATGAAGAGATCAAATTGCTGTCTACTTTTTGCGCCAAACGTAGTACTTCATATCTGGAAAGCCTGCTCTTCCCCGTCTTTATTGTTTTGAAATTCTTGTTGGTTTTCAGTTTGCGTTTCATCTTCACTTTTCTTTTTTTTCGGGCTCTCCCCTTCTCTTCCATCGTTCGTTGGTAGTGCAGGCATCACTTTGTCACTTTGCCATTTCTCATTCGTACACCATCGTGACTTATCTCTTTATGATTGTTACCACCGATATGCTGCAGTAACAACGCGGGATACACACATACCTACTTTGTTTTATATTCTTCATTGTCATTCCTTCAATATCCAACGTGAGGTGTTTCACAGCTGGTCTGGCCTCCAATCTACCCTGATAGTGTTCAAAACATCAAACTGCTTGCCGAAACCGCAAATTTCCTTCGAAACAGTGGCCCATAACGACGGCCAATATCATCAGTCATGCCATTTATTTCCGCTTTCCTTACACTCCTCTTTTGGGCCTCGGTTACGGCTCTACAGGTTACTCCAAACTCGCCATGTGCTCAGTTTTGCCACGGCGCTCCTGATTCAAAGTCGAACAAAACCCACGGTGACGAGATCGTCTGTAACGACGATGAATTCAAGAGACAGGCCGAGGGCCAGAAGTTCCAAAGATGCCTGGCCTGCTTACAAGACAGCACCTTCAAACAGGGTGATGAGAACGACCAAGACTGGTTCTTGTGTAGGTTGCCTTCATCTCCATTTCTATACCATCCTCTAATCTTACTTACAACCAGACAATATGCGATACTCTTTCGACTATTGCATCTTTGGCTACCCAAACGCAACCGGAATCTCGTCAGGTCCTTGTGTCACTTCGGAGGCATGTGGTCCGATCGAAGATGCTTTGAAGGAGGGCATTACCGAACCCAACGACAGAGAGAAGTATGGTTATTGTGACACGAATGGCAAAGCCATGCTTGGCGATTCAGTTGCCAAGTGTCAGGCTTGCGTCAAGGCAGACAGTAGCCAAACAATTATATCAAACTGTAAGTTGTATTCTTATCCAGTCACCTGCCACCTCTGACGTTTAACCAGTTCTCATCGCTCTTGAAGCTGGATGTCAACAGCGTCCCGATCCCGGCACCACGCTCGGGCTTAATGACACTGTCTTCAGCGACAGGTCCATCTCGATCCTTGATCCGTCTGCTTCTCTTACCCCTGGAGATAGCCATGAACTACCCAACACTTCGATTGCTGCCATCGCAGTTGGAGCAGTTGCTTTCCTTCTTGTCTCTGCAGGATGTATCTTTATGCAACATCGCAAGCGTAAGAAGCTTTCCGCCCGAAATCGGCGCTCTTCTCTTTCTTTCCGCTGCCAGGCACGTCTCACACCACGGACACCTGGGTTCCACGACCTGCCGCCATATATGGACGAGGAGCGGAACATCTCGAAATCTTCGCTCTGGAGCTCAAGCAACATAGTTAAGAGTCCAAAGGAAGGTCACAAGCTCGGCATTGTCACCACGATTGTCACAATCCCTCATCCACCGCCTACAAAAGCCCCGTTACACACACCTTCTCGTGAGGATGCATCACCAGCAGAAAGCGTCTCGAGTTTCTGCAATGCTCCTCTTCTATCCAATGGGACGGTACAGCAATGTAGCACTCCATGTGTCGCATCGCCACTTTTCAGCCCTGGTCTCTCTATCACAACACCCCGTTCAGGAACCTTCCCACGTGATTTTCATGATAGCAACAATCCCTGGGCGCAGCAGCCAACAAGTGCTACTACTAAAGGTTTCTTGAGAAAGAAGCAGTCAAGAGACTCTCAAGCACCAACCGAGACACGCAACATTCGGATTGTGTTTGATCCACCACCCAAAAAACCCAGGAAGGGTTGATACACAGTGTTGCTTTTCTTCTCTATCTTTTCATACTTACTTCAGCCATGGCGTTGTGGGCCAAAGGAATTTGGATGGGTGTAGACCTGCTGACGAAGCTTCAACTAACGTTTGGGAATATTTGGATTGATTGGTTGGACATATATCCGAAGAAGTGTTATAAAGGCCTGCTTAACTTCCAAGCTTCAGTGTACAAAAATAAACAACCCAAAAGTAGGATCTCAATACTATAAACTTACTGACTGATTTGGTTTCTTGTGCTTCTGGCGGCTAGCTTTTCTGACCCTGAGGCGTGATAAAAAGACGTATCTTCTGACATGTTTCTAGAAAGAATCTATCTGAAACTTTATATTCGTATATCGGTTAGCTTTGTTACCATCTGAAAGGTGATGAAGTCAAGAAGGGTATTGTTAAAGCAGTGGCAGACTATGTGACCGAACCAATTATGGCGCTATAACTGTCTACACTCTCTTGGGCACGGCCAGCTCAACATGCGTTTGCAAAGCGACTGCGTCACTAATGCGAGGAGCTACTCTACCTGGAAGTTTTTGGTCTCAACATAGTGCTTCGCTTTGCCCAGCCGACGCGTTGGGTGCCAAAAAGTAAGGATCGGTGTGTACATAATCTTGGCCGCAGAAGGGAACGCCGATGTTTCTGGTAACCCGGCTTGTCAGGAACCACGTTGCACTGGCGCTATACCTTAAGGCTTTAGCTCCGGGGGTGAAGTGGTGTCTCGCCTATCGCCATGAGAGTCACTGGCAAGATGATATGGGAAGCGTCTTCACCAATACAAGTCTTCAGTGACAATAATGTCTTGTCCTTATCAAATACCACTTTAAGTAGGCGTGGTATGATGACATATCATCCGGGTTAATCGGGTGAGTTAAGCAAGATGTTAGTTAGGATTGCGCGGTGTTATGAATTTAGGGGCCGAAAGAGAATGACTGGCGTGGGTGTGCTGACAAGCTCATATTTGACTTTCATCGTGACTGATGTACAGCGTCCAGTCTTGCCAGAAGATGTTGAAAACATCACAGTTGATCATCGGGTAGAGCTAGAAGACGACTGACCACCAGATATTGATGAAAGTATAAGCTGATCATTAATGTGAGCCGATGTCTGGTGACGATAGCCATGGTATGTTTTCTATCTTGGACGAACTGGGCCAAGCTGTCGGCTATGTACATGATAACACTGATAGACCTTGTATTCGGCCCCGGCTACCGAGTCCCGCAAATCACTCGGAAGGTGCCTGTGCTTTCGGATTGTACAAACCGATGTATTTGGTGATGTTATCTCGGTTGGAAAAGGGCTTCTCGTCCGATGATATGCGTGCTGCGGTTTCCAAATTCAGTTTAACCAACAGTTTAATAACTAAAAGGAAGGCGTCACTGTTTCTTAGATTGCAAAGGAAAGAGCGAAGACTTGGCAAACGGAAAGTGGTGTGTGTATGCCTGCCTATTTCTGTATGCTATTGCTGTATGTTGGTCTTGCCTACGCCTGCCCAATTGAATATGATAGAAAATCGGTGGCCGATTAAAAGAAGCTTAAATTAAGCTGCATCGAAGGATGTTTCTAGCGCGGGGACGTTAGGCTGCTTTAGGAAGGTGGCTGTTTTGCGGGGAGCGAGGTGGTCTCGTGTAGGAAAACCATGCTTCTTATTACGACCTTCATGGATAAGGAATACCATCGATGGAAAGAAGATATCATAGTTGGGAGAGTTCAATTGTAATATGGATAAGCCACTGAACTCCAGTAACCTAGCCAATCTATGCTGCAGGCTCAGGCTGTGTGAAGCAAGTTATATTCATCATGAATTGATAAAGGATGTAATACTGATAGTCTATTATTACCTATCTACCTATTTTCGTATCTAACCGCCCCTTATCGCACATACGTCCATTCCATTTATCCCAAGTAATCGCCGAACCATGACCGGCCTAAAGCGTTGCAACGCCCAAAAATAAGACTTCCATAGCTACCATGCATCGTTCCAACTTATCTTTTCCCTCTTTATCATGCCCAGACTTACAAAAGTTCTCATCGGCTGGTGCCAAGATTTGGAGCAACGAGCCATCCATATAGAGCCAACACCAATGCCAACCTCCCCCATGCTTGTAGCACTATCTTGGCGCGCTTGTTATCACAGGACCGAAGACGAACTGGCTAATCAGGGACGGTTTTCAGCTGCTCCAGATGCATATATCTTGGCACCGTCGCTTTTTGATGCAGCATTGTCGGGGGTCATATCCTAACTAGGAGTTCTCAGATAAGGACTGTCCGTTCTGCCAAGCCGAAGAGATTCATTCCTCGACAACCTCGAGTTTTTATTTTGGGGTGCAAGGAACTCTAAGGCGAGTGTAGTACAGCTTGTGAATGTACATACATCCTCGGAACATGGCGATGCCAAACCTCACAAGAATTCAGCTGCAAGACATGTGCACTTGGCAGGTCCAAAACACTTGGACATTGCACTGTCCCTCTCGCCCAGACGCGAATGCCAAAATCTCCGAGCACCAGCAAGCCACCAAAAGCTAAAGCAAACTACTAAAGAACTTTTCCCCCGTTGCCAAGTAAAAGGTGAGACTAGTATCCATATAGGTATTTGCAAAAGTTCGTCCTGTCTCCATGCTGGTAATTGTAAAGATACATCCCATTCGCCCCCCTTGACCACTATGCCACCAAACTCATTGTCTTCACTATCAAAGCTGCATGGCTTGCTCTTGGCAGTCCGAGGGATGAATCCACCCTGGCCTTGAGGCTCCTGGTATCAGGCCTTTTACAGTAGGTAGCTAACACGACCTTCTCTTTTCATTCCCATCCTTGCGCCAGAGGTACATCCTCCTGACCCCAAAGATGCACAATCTGCATGCCCGAGTCCCATGTCTTGTCAGATCTGGCGTCTTGGCCCAACCCTGTGTGCAGACCTTTCGCCTTCGCGTCGATCGCTGAATGTTACCCAGCCAGAGTGCTGTACTGCGCGAGGTCGAAAGCGGTAGCTTCACCCGACGGTCAGAAACTGTATAAAAGACGGGACCCCATGGCAGGTGTTTCTCTCTTCTTGACTGTCTAGTTCGTGTCAGATTATATCATTCCTTTGCGGTCCATCACAGATCAGCAAATTCTTCACAATGGCGCCTACCGGAGACGCTATGGGCGAGACCGTTGCTGCGGCCGGCCTCCACGCTGAGATGATTGACGAGAAGCGAGCATCTATGGCCGCTGAGAGGAGATCTTCTGTGGTCACTGACCCTCAGGCTCCTGCTGCTGCTGTGTCCGCTGGCGGTGTCACCGCAGATGGGCAGTTTCCCACCCCCGAGGAGATGCAAAGCTTGAGGAGAATTGCCAACAAGATTCCCATGAAGCTCTTCAGCATCGCCTTCATCGAATTGTGTGAACGGTTTTCTTACTACGGATGCACAGTAGTTTGTAAGTTTTGCGCCCAGTCATAATCCAATATCGACCAATCTAACTTTTAAAAGTTACAAACTTCATCCAGCAGCCTCTCCCTCCTGGCTCCACTACTGGTGCAGACGATGAGCAGCCTGGTGCCCTTGGAATGGGTCAGCGAGCGTCGACCGGTATCACCACCTTCAACCAGTTCTGGCAGTACCTGATGCCCCTTCTCGGAGCCTACCTCGCTGATCAGTACTGGGGTCGTTACAAGACCATCAGCTATGCTCTGGTCATCGACATCATCGGTCATATTATTCTTATCATCTCTGCTGTCCCTGGTGTTATTCAGAGCGACGGTGCTCTCGGCGCCATGATCGTTGCCATTATTGTCATCGGCTTCGGTACTGGTGGTTTCAAGCCCAACGTCAATCCTCTTATCGTCGAACAGCTTGGTGAGCAGTACATGCATGTCAAGACCCTCAAGTCTGGCGAGCGTGTAATTATAGACCCTGCTGTTACCATTGAGCGCGTTTACATGTGGTTCTACTGGGCTATCAATATCGGAGCTCTGGTCGGTCAGGTTACCATGGTTTTCGCCGAGAAGTATGTCGGCTTCTGGCTATCATACACCCTCCCCACCTTCATGCTGTGTATTTGCCCCATCATCCTGTTCCTGAACCGCAAGAACTACGAGCGAAGACCTCCCGGTGGTTCTGTACTGGGCCCTGCCATGAAGACCTTCTTCCTTGCTCAGAAAGGCCGCTGGAGCATCAACCCCTTCCAGACATGGAAGAACATGCACACTGGAGACTTCTGGGAGAACGTTAAGCCATCTCGATTCAGCCACGAGAGCCGCCCCAAATGGATGACTTTCGACGATGCCTGGGTCGATGAGCTTCGTCGTGGATTCAACGCTTGTGCTGTGTTCTGCTGGTATCCCATCTTCTGGCTTTGCTACAATCAGAGTACGTACCCCTATGCAATGCCTTATGACTGAAACATTCTTAGGTGTTTTTGTTTTGTTTTTTTGAACAAAAACTAACCATGATAATAGTCAACAACAACTTGATCTCTCAGGCCGCTCTCATGCAGCGTCATGGTGTCCCTAACGATATTCTCTCCAACCTCAACCCCTTCGCCCTCTTGATTTTCATTCCCCTCAATGATCGCCTGATCTACCCTGCTCTCCGAAAGGCCGGTATCCGTTTTACCCCCATCAAGAAGATCACGGCAGGTTTCTTCACTGGCGCCGCCGCCATGATCTGGGCTGCTGTTGTCCAACACTACATCTACCAGAAGTCTGAGTGTGGCATGCGGGCGTCCGGAGAAGACTGTGCAGTTGTTGAGATTAATGTCTGGGCTCAGACTGGTGCTTATGTTCTCATTGCTCTGTCCGAAGTGTTCGCCTCTATTACTTCTCTCGAGTACGCCTTCTCCAAGGCTCCCAAGAACATGCGTTCCATGGTCCAGGCTGTTGCTCTCTTCATGACTGCTTTCTCAGCTGCTCTTGGACAGGCTCTGGTTGGTCTTGCTGCCGACCCTCTCCTTGTCTGGAACTACGGTGTTGTTGCCATCCTCGCTGTGATTGCTGGAACTTGCTTCTGGTTCCAGTTCAAGGACTTGGATATTCACGAAGATGAGCTCAACGCTCTCCCTGAGGGTCAAGCAGGTACCAAGCTCGACGAGGAGTCTCCTATGGGCGAGAAGCGGGTCGACGGATAAGAGGTTGCTGTTTGAAAGGACGAGCTATATATATCCGTATTAGTGTTTAGTCTCGATACCCCTTGGATATCTGTCCCAGTCATTTAGTTTTACCTGTAGGACTAATATATTCATCCACGATATACTACATAATTGTTTCTTTCCACTCTTACCCTATGTCGTTCAGGTCAACTACAATTATGTTGAACAACGTGATAATGGGAGATCATCGCCTTTTCGAGACTGAACTGATAAGCAGATCAGATAAAAAAAATCGACACATTATGCTGAAGAATCTAAGCTAACACGATACTTTGGCATCTTATGACTAGGTATGTTATGCGCCAAGTTTACTCAATTGTTCATGCCAGGGAGCACCCGTTGGCCCGAGATCCTGGAATGAGTGAACAGCATTAAGGGCATATGCTATTATGGATACATTAAACCAAGCCTGGGGCTACTAGTCGGACTAGTAGGTACTTCGGAGAGGGCCTGAATCTTGAATATAATTCCTTGTTCGCCAAACCGCCTTATTACCCAGGGTAATGCTAGGCAATTCCAGAAAGAAACAGCCTCACTTCCTTACTTTCCTTCTAGAAAAAGTCAGAAAGAAATACTCACGGCAACTTTCCGTGAAAGTAACTTTGGCTAGTCATGGCGATCCACTTGAAAATGGAGGCAATTGCATCATGCTGGGTCATTCATTCTCCATATATATACCCCGAATTTAACAATCATGAATTCGGAAAGAGTTTATTTCTCGACTTTTATAAATCAATCTCTCTTTTTAAATTGCTCATCATCTCTTGTCATTCAGAGTATTCATTCGTCTACCAGAACCGAAATAAAGTCACCGCAAAACACAATCATCATGTCTCAGAACGTACCCGACAACTACATCCCCAAGTATGCTCAGCAGGACGAGTGGGAGGACAAGGAGCTCCAAAAATTCGCGATTGAGTTCTATCGCATCTCAGACAGGCCAGAAGAGAACCAACGCTGGGTCGACTCATTCTGCGAGGACGCACGTGTCCAAATTGGCGCTGATAAGGCGCGTGGCACAAATGGTTAGTTTAAACAATCTCGGATACATTCATCTCAATCTATTGAGAAATGTTGAGCTGATGAATCAATTTACCTAGACCTGGCTCAGTTCAGAACTCGAATGTGGAAGCTAATCAAGGAGAGAAAGCACACTGTACTCAAGGTCTTCCCTGGACGATTCCCAGACTCGGAGGTCAACGAGAGCGAGGTGATGATTCTCGGTGAGGTCGGGGTGACTACGACAGACGGACGACTCAAACAAGCTGCTTGGTCAGCCCACGCGGTTGTGAAGAAGGTCGATGGAGCCTGGAAATTCAGGGAGTACCGAGTTTGGTTGCAGGATGAGGGACTTCTATGAAAGATGGACGCAATCGACCGAAACGAACAAAAGTGAATTTGTGCATAATAGCCTTTATTAGTTGCGTTGATGAATAGCAAAACAGAACAAAACAAGACAAAACAAAACAATCGGGAAGCGATTCACCATCCGTTCACAACCCCGATACGTCATCTCAGGATGGAAATTGCGGGGAGACAAATGCCGAAGGATGCCGTTATCGTTATCGTTATCGAATCAATTGAGCACGCCGATTAATGGACAAGTCTCGTAGGGGGAAATGGACGAGTCTAATAGCAACACCCCCCAGTGCGGTTGACTCATTCATCTCGCTGCATTTATTAGTAGTTAGTAGAGATGAATTGGCTAGGCTAAATAATCAAGGTTCACCGTCCCTTGCCTTACCACGATGCCGTGTGCTAAATCTGGACAATCAACGTGCCCGTCCCCGGGTGATAATAGGAGAGGCACGCTTAGCACGGCCACATGCTGATGGCGTAGACGATATGGTCAGGTGAGAGAATCATGTGGCTAGGGGGTTGGCCAGATGCTGGAACAGGAACAGGAACCAAACAAGGATACAACCGGTAATACCAAGGTATAGACGGATTGGATGGTTTATGCTGAGATCGAGCGGAGGTGAGATCAATCGTCATCAGTTTCCTCACGGTACCCGAGGTCGTGGATAAACCTGTTATCACGGCGAATGGGGGATGACAACGTATCGATAACGACTTGACTTGTATGTATGTACATATATATTGAGGCGCGGTTAATCCGGTCTAGGATGGGACGTTAAGTTCCGGATTCGATCTGATTTGATACAGCCCTTTTCCTTCATTCCCATTCCTTTCTTGGGTCCTGGTTATGGTCAGCCAACGCATGAACCTGTAACCCCGCGTCCGGGACAAGAGCATCAAGGAATGGATGACAACTCTGTAGTCTAGCTAGGTATTCACCGCAGTATGAGAAAGAAAAACGATCCCTTGACTTCCCGAATGAGCTAGAAATGTGACAGGGACGAAGCCGTGTAGATCCGCCATTTTGATCGCCTACCCGTACTCCATGCAGTGGCAGTACAGTAACTACCTAGTAGGTACCACAAAGACAGACAGACTATCGAGTCTAGGTGAGGTGTCTTATCGCATGAGGGGTTCAATAGACCAGCTCCTTATCACCAGCCATGGAGGCCCAGCCAGGCCCGCCAGCCCCCATAAGAATGCCCCATCCCGCGCTAGAACATCCTCGGGGCTCAGTGTGCATGTGGCCTGTAGAGTCAAAAATTAGTCAAACATCATTATACCAAAGTAGTTACCCTCATTTCTGTCACTGCTTCTTTCTCCAATGTCCTGTGTGCCTGTCCCCTTACACACCCCCATGTTTAGCGTCCCCTCTCTCAAGGCGTCAGTGACGGGATGTAGGTACTAATCCTGGCTGCTACACCAGATATCCCGGCGTGACTCTATCCGACATGACTACCTCCTACTGACTGACTGACTGTACACCTTCCTTTGAGCGAGCTCCATCTCAACAATTGGTTCTCTCCTTTCACTTACTTACAACTCAACTCAACTCAACTCTTCAGTGAATGACTACACGATACAAGCATCAAACAAGCGCATGACGATTTCTTTCACTTCCAACTCTATAACGATCTTTGTTTCATCATCATCATCATCTGGTTCTGTCTCTATTGCATCTATCATCCATCCATCCATCTTACATACTACATCCCATTACATACAACTTTAGACTATCTATCTACTACTTACCGCACAGCTGGTCTGCGCCGCTATTATCCACTCAACAATCTCGAGCATCTCGCCGTTCATTCTCGATAATCACTCAATTTGACCAAATACTTACTGGGTTACCTTCTTCCCAGCCTTTTTTTCACCTCTTTATTCGACAGTCAGTACCACTTGGGTTGCTGTTGCTAATCTCCCCTTCGATCTGTACGAGCCTACCATTTGGCGTCATTTTATTCGACACTGTACAGAGAGGTACGCGACATACCAAAGGATACAGACTGCGAACCTTAATAAATAAGTGCCGGCGTCGCCTCTTTGGAAACAGACTTGACGCCTTTTTACTAGCAACTACGTTCTGCAGAAACGCGAGCGTTTTTGGGGTAGGAAACTGCTCCGAGACTTGTCCAAATCAGTTGAATGCCTTGTAAGTTGGTACCTCTTTACCTCTACCACCCAGCTACCATTCGCCCCTACATTACCTACCCCTCTACTCCATCATATAGCAGCTCCTCCCCCAACCCATGTGCGCAACGCGCGCTGCCTTTTACCACAGCAACCCGAAAGGCTAACCATGACTCTTTCCTCAGCCTCTAAGAAGGACAGGAAACATGCTAGAGAAAGTGGCGGTATCGCCGCGGCCGTGACAAAGCAAACAGCTGGAAAGTTCGCGTGAGTACCCTCAAGTCCACGGGACTCGTCCATCACAATGTTAAGTACCTGGCTGACCCGCGGTCACATTCATAGTGCCGCAAACAACACCAGCACCAACCCAAGCAATAAAGACAACGTCAACAATACCAATAATAACGGTGGAGAAAGCAAGAGCTCGTCTACTTCGGTCGCTTCCACGCCCCCAGTCGATACGCCAGAGATCAAGCCTTCCTCCGTCCCTAACAATGACAACCCTGCCGTCTCCCCCATGCTTGCTGCATTGTCCACAACTCCAGCTTCCGTGAGCACAGCGCCGAGTATGAGTAACGACTGGATGCGAAGCGGTATTGCTGGCTCCCCGGGAAATTTGATCAGCATCATGGGTGACTCGCCTCCTACTCAACCCTCCTCATATGAGGACTCGGGTCGACTGCATCATGGATGGGCTGTCCAGCGTCCTTACATGAGTCCCTCGCCCTCGTCTCTATCACCACCAAACCACAGCCGTCGTCCCTTGAGCTTCCAGATGGATGCCCAGTACCAGTCTCCAGAGACACCACCTCTGGCTGGTCACTATCGCCGTAGCTCAGTTGCGTCTCCCTTTAATGGTGCGAGAATTGGAAACCTGCCGCCGCTTCCTCATCAACCCCAAGCGCATTTCTACGGAGCTCCCGATATTGACATGAACCTGACAAACAACTCTGGCATGAAAGCTGGTGAGCGCGGTTACTTCTTTGGTTTCGACAAGCTTCCCGAGTGCCCCGACTTCCCACCTAGTCCGAGCAACGTCGTTATCGCCGGGTATGAAGGTGGCTTGGACGTGTATACTGTTGGTAAGAGGGGCCTTGAACCTGCCGCAAGCTTAAAGGGACTACGAGGAGGTGTCCATTACGCCAAGATCCTTCCATGGACACTTGACAATGACAAAAAGTCACTCTTTCCTCTCGTGGCGGTGGTTCTGCATGGTCCCGTCCTACCTGCCGGCGCATCTGACCCTGCACAAGACGATGGACCCAGTCCCAGACCTGATGGAGCGGCGAGTCCTCGGTCAGTCTATACTCACCAGGAAGGCTTCCAAGGAAGACAGAGCATCGACGCTTATCAGACTTCTGTCGAGGTTTACTCGCTGAGAACGAACCAACTTGTCGATGTGTTACTTCAGGCACCAAAGATACAAATCAACCCTGAAATCTCCGTTACAAACCCTATCTTCAGGCCGCCTCCGCCTAGCGGTTCCTTCACAATTCGGGCAGATTCCGGTACGCTCGCAGTATGCTCAGGCGTTACTGGCGAATGCTGGGTTTACTTACAGCTATTGGAGGACCAGAATGGCCATGTATTTACATGTGTCGGCAAGATCTGGACTAGCCTTCAGCAAAGTGCTCGAGGTGAGGTACCAGAGGAGATGGATAAGACACGCATTTCAACTGCACCCCCGCGATCGAGCCCGCAAACACCTATCCTGGCCATCGCTGGACGATGGATCGCGTACTGTCCCGCGACCCCGTCGTCTCAGGTTTCTCTCAGAGCTCATGTGTCACTCCCAATATTGGGCAAGGCACCTGGACTTGCCACTGTGACTCCACCACAGCTGCCATCATCTTCTGCATCGGTAGATCTCCCAATATCCGATAGCGTTGTGAATAAGATTATGCGCGAAACGACCCAAGAGCTTATCCAGGGTGCCAAATGGGTTGGACAACAAGGCTGGCAGGCTTGGAATTCCTACTGGAATAAGTCAAGCCCCCAGTCGCAAACTCAACAAGCACGTTCACCTCCTCAAGGCTGGGCAGGCACTCGATCACCTCGTGGCGACTCGTCTCAGTTCCCTCCTACACATGGATCGACCGGCCAGACCGTAGCAAAGGACCCAGGTCTCGTGTCCATCATTGGCACAGAGTCCCTCCTTACTTCGTCCTCAATCCATCCAATCACTACCTTCGCACCGCCTCTGGGGTGTAGCTTCCTTTCGTTCTCCCCATCATCCTTGGCTTTGTTTACAGCCAGCAGCAAGGGTGATGTGCAGACAGTCTGGGACCTCTTCCGTATTCAACATACTAGATCGTCTCCTTTACAGGCCACAGTGAGCCCAAACACAAGCACAGGTCCTCAGGTTCGACAAATTGCACAGTTCTCACGAATGACGGTTGCACGCATTGTCGATGTTGCTTGGACGCAGGCGCAGGGCGAACGATTGGCTATGGTGACTGAACGTGGTACCGTACATCTTCTAGACATGCCCTCGAGTGCGTTCATGTGGCCAGCACCTCGTCGCCGTCAAGCTGTCCAAGAGAGTGGTACTGCGACACCAGAGCATCCAAGTACAGCCGTCTCTTTGGCAACTGGCGCTTTCGGTGCTGCCTATCAAGCTGCGAAACCATTTGTGTCACGACCCCGCCGCAGCAGCGGTAATGTATCCAATGTTTCCGGCAACAGTCTAAAAGACTCGGCGGCCATGGGAGGACGGGTGATTGCTGCTAGCATCAGCAGTTCGCTCGGAAAGACTGGAACCGCAATCAACCAGCTTCGGCACACCGGTGAGAACCGCGTTTCCCTGCCGCTTAGTTCGAGCCTCCCCTCGACGTCATGCGTCACCTGGGTCAAAAGCCGGAGACATCAAGGGCTCTTTGTGGTTGGAAACGGCTTGGTGCGGGCTTTCTCCTGCAGAACTCGCCGATCCAGTGTACAGGCCGGCAGGAAGGTGACACGGGCCAGCAGATATCATGATTACAACGTGCCGAACCTACCCAGCGACCTGGTAGCTCCAGCTGTGCGACAGATGGTGGATTTGGGCGCCCAAGATGAGATTCTCGACCTTTCAGATCGCGACATGGATGCGGGGAACACCTTGACACTCAATGCACGACCTCGTGTGGCATCGGCAGATCGCCATATGGAATCGTCGATCCCCCAGGCTGAGATAGAGTCTAGTGCGCCCTATCAGCCTTTCCACACAGACCGTCGGGTGACGCTCTGCGAGTACCGCAGAGGTACAGTTGATCAACTTGAAGCTGTCTCCGCCATGCTAGCCGATACCAACTTAGAAGAAAACGCACTATCAAAGAAAAAGAAGAAGAAGGGGCAACCCATGGAAACATATGCATCTAGAGAAGTGTCAAACACAACAGCCTGGGCCTTTGGCCAGGATATTCCAGTGGTTCGACTGGACTTGGGCTTGCCCACTGTTACCGAGGAGGAGTACGACGGCCCTGAGGATCATATTGCTCTGCCCCCTTCTGCCATGGAGCGGGTGATGCAGTACGGTGACGAGGCGCAGATTGTGGTGACGACGAGAAGACGTCGCGGAGCTCAAGGGGGTAGTCAAGGTGAGGATGGCTTCTTTGAGGATGATTGCGAAGTTCTCGATTTTGCAGATCAGAGGGTGTAAGTGAGACGAGTCCCCTCTCAACAGGCAATATATGCAGGTGTTTTGTGGCGCATGGATGTTGAGCTTTACTTCATTCTATGGATTTGATGATCAGGATATAATCCATCGCCTTGACTATTTAAACATGGAGCCAAATTTCACCTGTCCATTCTCAACACGAATAGTAGCATTTAACCAAATCATTGGGTCCGGAATGTTGGAGTTGATTGATTCTTGATGTGTAGGCATTTTGCTTCATGGAAGAAACACTCTTTAGCACGGAATTCGCTTTTTGGCAGTTCATAATGCCTTATTAAATAAATAGAAACACATTAGATACCCATCTCCCTCAGTGCTCTTTTATTTCTTCTACTGAAGGTTGCTGCCCCACGGTATCCAAGGTCACGACATGTTCCGTGGTGCGATTAGGTGACTTTAAATGCCAGTGAACAATTAAAAGGTATATGAATCGGCATACTGATCGTCTAGTTGGCCTTCTTAGCAGCAACCTTGGCCTTTGCAGCCTTCTTCTGGTTGCTCCGAATCATGACCATGCCAAGGAAGGAGCCAACAACAGCGGAACCGAGGAGGATGATGATGACGGGGATGCGAATAGCCCAAACGCGGGGAGGGAAGAAGTTCTGGAGGGGGTGATCGTCGTCGACAAAGGGCTGAAGCAATTGTTAGCTCAAGACGCATCTACAAACATGGGTACCCAAAACAGGTAAGGGCTGCCATAGCCATATGATGGCACCGAGGTCGGAGGGGTACTTACCATGAGAAGAGTCCAGATGGTGTAGTAGGTGAAGACGACGGAAGCGGCCACGAGCATGGCGAGACCGACGATTTTGTCCAACTGTAGTAGAAGAATTATGTTAGTAAAGTCGTAGAAGAGCGAGGGGTTGCTGTGCTGTGATGTTCCCCAGGCGGAACCGCGTAAAGGAGACAAGCTTGTAGATCAGGGCTTCGAAGTGGACATAGCAGGTAGGTACTGACCATTGTTAAAGATGCGCAAGATGAGCGAACGTAGACCTTGGATGAGCCGAAGAGAAGAGTGAGGCAGAAGAGTAGAAATAAAGGAGCGTTGGAAAGTCTGTCAAAGTGTGTTAAGAGTACCTGCTAAAAGGCCAAATTTACAATGGACGCGATTTCACCTCCTGATGACCTAGACTAGCATGCAGCTTGTCTCGGAGTGGGTGGAGCAGACGCCACTGCACCGCCACATTTGATCATTTGCAGCTCTAGGTCTGATGTGGCGCGACATAACTTCAATTAGCTGCTGGCCTAACTTTTTCAGTCGCGCTGTGCTCCAGCCTCAGAACAAGTTAGCGACGACATCTTCTCAGCGCGTTGAAGAGTCTCACCACAATTCAACCACACCATCAGAAAATTAGGGAAACAGGAACAGAAACGACGAAACTATCGACTGCGACTGTACCTGCAATTTTTCTTCTCACGATGGCTTCCGCCGAGGTTGACCTCCCCCGTCGCAACCGCGACCGCAACGACAAGCCCGATGGCGACTCTTATCGTCCTGGGAGGTCCCAGCGATCGCCTTCTCCCCGTCAAAAACGAGATACTGCGCCTGTGCGAACGGAGGAGGAGAAGCAGGCTGCCGCAAAGGCCGAGTACGAGAAGCTTCTAACAATGAGATCCGGCGGAACGTACATCCCACCCGCGAGACTGCGCGCGCTTCAGGCACAGATCACAGACAAGACGAGCAAGGAGTACCAGCGCATGGCGTGGGAGGCGCTCAAGAAGAGTATCAACGGTCTTATCAACAAGGTCAACACAGCGAACATCAAGTTCATCGTTCCCGAGCTGTTTGGGGAGAACTTGGTTCGTGGCCGGGGCCTGTTTTGTCGGTCGATCATGAAAGCCCAGGCTGCCAGTTTGCCCTTCACACCTATCTACGCCGCGATGGCTGCGATTGTCAACACCAAGCTACCTCAGGTCGGAGAGCTTCTGATACGCCGTCTAGTCCTCCAGTTCAGAAAAGGATTCAAGCGAAACGACAAGGCTGTTTGCCTCTCGTCTACCACTTTCCTCGCGCACCTCATCAATCAGCAAGTTCAGCACGAAATGCTCGCTGGTCAGATTTTGCTCCTCCTACTCCACAAGCCCACCGACGACAGTGTTGAGATTGCGGTCGGTTTCTGCCGTGAGGTTGGACAATACCTCGAGGAGATGCAGAGCTCGATTGCGAACGTAATCTTTGATCAATTCCGAAACATTCTGCACGAAGCCGATATCGACAAGCGAACGCAGTACATGATCGAGGTGTTGTTTCAGGTGCGAAAGGACAGGTTCAAGGATAACCCAGCTGTTAAGGAAGAGTTGGATTTGGTAGAAGAGGAGGATCAGATCACACACCGAGTCGACCTGGAAGGCGAGATTGAAGCGCAGGATGGACTTAACATCTTCAAGTTCGATGCAGAGTGGGAAGAGCACGAAGAGGCATACAAGAAGCTCAAGGCTGAGATTCTAGGCGAAGGCAGCGACGATGAAGACGATGACGACGACGACGAATACGAGAGCTCCTCCGAAGATGAAGAGGATGAGAAGACAAAGGCCATGGAGATTAAGGATCAGTCCAACGCCGACCTGGTCAACCTGCGCAGGACTATTTACCTCACCATCATGTCCAGTGCTGACCCTGAGGAAGCTGTCCATAAGCTCATGAAGATAAACCTTCCTGCAGGACAGGAGCCTGAACTTCCCTCCATGATTGTGGAGTGTTGCTCGCAAGAAAAGACATACACCAAGTTCTTTGGCATGATTGGCGAGCGCTTCGCTAAAATCAATCGACTTTGGTGCGACCTCTTTGAGCAGGCTTTCGCCAAGTACTACGAAACCATCCATCGATACGAAAACAACAAGTTGCGCAATATCGCAATGCTGTTTGGTCATATGTTCGCTTCAGACGCGCTGGGCTGGCACTGCCTATCTGTCATTCACTTGAACGAGGACGAGACCACATCTAGTAGCCGTATCTTTATCAAGATTCTGTTCCAGTTTATTGCGGAGGAGACCGGTATGCCCAAGTTGAGGGCACGTTTGACAGACGAGACACTCCGGCCTAACCTGGAAGGTCTCTTCCCCAGAGACAACCCCCGCAACATCAGATTCTCCATCAACTACTTTACAAGTATCGGTATGGGCGCTCTTACAGAAGAAATGCGAACACACCTTCAGAATATGCCCAAGCCCGCTTTGCCTGCTCCTGCAGCCGCAGCGGATTCAGACTCGGATTCCGTCTCTAGCTATTCATCCTACACAGGCTCTTCCTACTCGCGATCTCGATCTCGCTCGCGAACACCACGCAAAGTTGCTGACCGAGGTCGATCACTTTCTCGATCCCCTGGCCGAAAGAGCAGGGGACGTTCATACACTTCGTCGAGGTCAAGGTCATACTCACGGTCTGTATCTGCACGAGGAAGAGGTCGCAGTCAGTCTGGTTCTGCCAGCCCTCCCCGACGAGGTCGTCGTTACACCAGCGAGAGTCGCTCGCGATCTCCAGCCCCTCGTAATGGCAAGGGCCGAGCTCGCAGCGCCTCTTACTCGTCTCGAAGCCGATCTCGCACGCCACCGCGACAAGCACGTGGAGCACCACCTCCAGCTAAAGATGGGCGAAGCCGCTCATATGATTCCCAGAGTCGATCCTCCTCTCCTGTGAGAAAGCGGGAGAGGTCGTACTCTGGTAGCCCAGCGCCTCGAGGCCGACCGCGCGGAAATGCCGGACCTGGCACTCATAGGCGCAACAGCTCATCTGTCAGCGACGGGCCACGAAATGAGGCTAAGCAGTACAGCCGTTCACCCTCATACGACTCACGATCCCCGCCACCAAGGAGGGCTAATCCTGAAAGCGTGTCACCCCCACCTGCGCGCAATGGGCGTCAGCCTTCATACACGCCGTCACCCAGCCCGCCGCGCCGTGGAGGAAAGAAGTCTTTGAGCCCTGTGCCACCAAAGAGAAGACGTTACAGCGATAGTGTCTCCAGGTCACCGCCACCAATGAAGCGAGGACGACGGGGCAGTTGAAAGGTAGTAAGAGTGAGGGAAGTCCATGAGACGATAGGTTTATAATGAAGAGAGGGGCTACCTTGTAATTAGTTGAGGTGTTTCATCAGCGGGACCTACCAAAATTGAAAATGATTGAGGCGTAAGTTGCTTATTGTTCTACTGTCCTTGTCTCCTCCGACTAGTGGAGTTAATGGGCTTTATTTATTTATCATATGAAGCCCTGGCTCTATGTTTTGTATAGGGCATCCAAGGATCAAGTTCCTGTAAGAAGTCACTTCTATAACTATATTGGTGTGAGCTAGCCGTCTGCAAGTCTAGAGTAGCTTCGGTTTGATTTAGTTAAGTTTTCTAGATAATACCTCTACTTTATGATGAGTAGGTAATTTGGGACATCACAAGATATATTATAGCATTATTTGTGTGCTCTATTTCTTTCGCGATAGGTTAAACAGGTTTCTCCCCCCGATGGTTTTATGAGGTACTGAGACAACTTGGATGAATGAAACTGTCGTTTGTTTGGGTCTTTCCTTGGTGTCAAATGTGCCTTTTATGAAGCTGTTTGTTGTTTCAAATCCTGCAGCGAGCGTTATTGATGGTGTTTGTGGTCTACCTACCATGACAACTCCTTTTCCATATTAGTGACAGTCAAACGAAGAAGAATACATGAACAAACAGCATCATCGTCTGTTTCCAAGTTCAAATGAAAGTTTTTGTATGCCTCACCATGTCCCTTTTGTGTTTTCCTTGATAATTCAACATCCCCATAGCTGTCATCTTGACAGCTAACATTATTTCACAAATCACCGTGACCATCATGGAAGTCATTACCTTCTTCCTCATCCTTTCTATTTTGCTTGCGTTCTTCGCTAACGACCCTCTGCATACACCATTTCAAGCTCTTGCTGCAACGGGTGTTGTTGTGTTCTTCGCATTGGTTGGAGTAAACACAAATATCATCTCTCTGCTCCTCGGAGTTGGTATTGACAATCAACAGGTGCATCGTTCCTAAACGATCTCTTCGTCGTTATTCAAAAGCGATTGGAGGAACCACCAGAAGACGAGGACTTTGCGAGGCCCTCTCTGTGTAGAGTGACGGGCCACGGACCTGCAGAATTTGACATCCATGATAAATTCTACCACGCTCATGGCATTTGCTGTAGCGAAAAAGGGCACTGCCACTCTTGTCTTAAACAGTATGCCGAACGGTTTAGAGAAGAGCATGCGGAAGATGGTCTTGAGTTCGACAAGCAGTTTAAGCAAGCCCTTGCCGAATAGGATGGGTAAGGGTGTGTGATTCTTGCGATCTGAGGAGACAAAGGGGCACCGCGCAGGATTACAAAAACAGCGAGTAAGAATACCTGATTCTGTACTTCGACGCCTATATCGTGGTCAGCTTTGCAACGAGAATAATCATCAGGGGTTATATGACAAAGGAAAGCGTTATCTCTTAAGCAGGAACTATACCAATTCAGCAGACAAGTTTCCTGCCTTTGCTTATTATCCACAATGTCTCCTTTTCCTTGTGCTGTTTTCTATGTTACCATACATTGGCGGGATATATGAGAGTCATTATCCTTTTGAGTGCTTCAAAAGCGGATCTAATACAGTCCAACAAGGCTGTTCCCCGGACTGGTTGCTGTTATCATTCTTATATTAAATTGATCAGGCGTACATACTGTCATAACTCCTTTATGCTACGAAAACCATGAGTAACGGCACTGGAAAATGGATGACTTCAACGTTCACAAGGCCAATTTAAACATACCACTTCATTCCAAGAAGAACAAGACGTCTCAGTCACATTCAACGGCCCTGATCTATTCCACCATTCTGTCAAGAAGAGGTAGTTCACTCCCGACTTTAAGTATGTATTGTTCGAGATTTCCCTACGTTATCTCGCACCGCACCTAGTTCTCGATGGGCTTGTTATATACAGCATATCCATTGGTTTACCCTCTGTTAACCAGTCATTCTCGCTGTCCACTACTCTCTTCCTAGTACCATCGGCTGAATGAGTCTAAAGCTTCTTGCCTCCCTTTATGTCTTTTGAGTTACTGCCACCATCTGAGGACTTATTTCCGTCACACTTCGTATCCCCTTTTACGCCAGAGTAAGCAACTCCAGCACCCACAACTGCACCAGCAGCCTGGACGACACCGTGAACGATAGGGACTCCATATCCAGCCATCCCGTAGCTTTGAAGTGTTGCAAAGCCACTTTGAGCCACGACATTACCGATTCCTGCCTGCATGCCCGCAGCCGTAGATCCTTTATTCCAGTCAGAAATTATGTGGGAATCAGGGCGTAGTTCTGTCTGACCTGCAGCTATTCCGTTCACTCCAAAACCAGCAATCGCAGCAGCTGGCGCAACGACCACAGCTGGCGCGGCTACCATGATACCGGCTGCTCCCATAGCTGCCGTAGCTCCGGGGTTCTCTTTCGCGTACTGGAGGGTACTGTTCGCAGTCTTGTTCTCAGGTCAGTATGTTGTTTCAGCAGGAATGCGTGAGTGTAACTCACGCGGGAGAGGTAGGCTTTTGCGGATGTCAGCATGGTTATTGATATAGATGATTCAAGTCGTGTATCTGGGATACAGAAGCTGAGTCTAGGCCGAGAATGATGATGGTGAGTCGGTAGTGATGATCTCGGGTGAGGAAAGGATGGTCTGCCGGGATATAGGTCTGCGGACAATAAATATCCAGGCTGTCAAAGACGGCGCCTATTCATTCAAGACGCTGTCAGCCTTGGGAAGTGAATATCGAAAATGCCTTCCGAGGATTGGACCAACATTTTATAGGCGCCAGCATGATTACATATGTTTTTCTGCATTGAGGGGTAATATAGGTAATATAAAACACAACCAACAAACACTTGGAGGCCAAAGAAGCGGCCTTGTCTACACTCGAAGCTACCTAACTGGATAATGCATGTTTGATAACTGTGACTCAACTTATTCTAAAAAAAATGTCATATAGACAAGGGAGGACAATAAGCTTTGATATAAAGTGACAACCCAATAGTGGTTTCCTATATGCAATGTGCTTTGGATAAGTGGAAAAGCTTCAGGTTCTTCGATGGATTTTATGTTCAGGTAGCACACAGATGCAGAGATACCAACTGAGCCAATCAAGAGTACTCTTATTTCGGGATATGAATCAAGCTATTTCCGATCTCGATCCTTTCTCGATTCAACTGTAAATATTCCGATGTTCTTGTCCTGAAAGGTGTTTGTAAATTGCACTATTCATACTTGAGCTAATCGGTGCGATGGAATTACGTCAACCAGATGAGATCTATGGACTAAAACAAAACTGGTATTGTCGTTGATGGTATTGTATAAGAGTTACTCGTTTCTCCGTGTCATGCGAAGAATGCTGTTGAGATGTATAAAAAGGCACTGCCTTCTAATGACAATCCCTCCTCTAGCCAGACTTTACATCCACAATAGTTCCAAAGCAACTCCAAATTTTCTCCTACAAGTCATTCTAAATGGAATTCCTAGGACCTATGTTCACTGCTCTTGGCTGGACATCGCTTGGACCTCAAGCAGGTCAGTCTACATTTCGCTGTCCTAGTTGAATAATTTATGTGCTGACCCATGGAACTGTATCTCTCAGCCAGCATTGCAGCATCGATCCAATCTTATATCGGGAACGTTGCAGCAGGAAGCATCTTTGCCATAGTACAGAGCGCCCAGATGCGCGGGTATGGAGTAGCAATAATTGAGAGGGCTTTTTGGTTTCTAAATACTGGGGTACATCTGGCCGATGTCTTGAACTGGATGGCATCTGGCGCGAATAGTACAATCTGTCTATGAGATTACAATATTCTAGAATTCCAATTCCCTTCCATACACTATAACATGCATTCTGCTCTAGTTGATGATACTCTTTAGTGCTGTGGATGATTCTGTCTTGTTACAAACACTTCAAACACAGTTTGTCATATGCAATACGCTTTGTGTGAATTTGTGTAACAAACAATCTCTCACCTGCATGTGAAGTATTCCAGTGTGTGAATGCTTTCAAGGTGCCAAACTACCAGTGATCGTGCTGGTCGGTGATCGTCAGTTAACGCCTTGATATCATCATAGATCTGGTAGGCCTCCCAAAACCTTCATCTCCCATTTCTTTCTAATCACGCATCTCGCTACTGAATCTCTCAATCTGAGAGAAAGGTCTATTGTCATCGATCAAGATCTTGGCTGTTTATTTATTGAAGGCTCCAGGTTTCCACAGCGGAAAATCGGCTAAGCTACCTAACACGTTGTAAGCCTCCTACTCGACGAACAAAATACCTTCTCGATCCAACCCAGGAGCGGCAGCTGCTATTGCCGTTGGCACTGCAATCACCATAGTTCCTGCTATGGTTGCAAGCCCTGTTCTTGGAACTCTGGGCTTTGGCGCCGCTGGAATTGCTGCAGGTCAGTCTCACCTTGAACCCATGTCCATGAATTACGCTGACTGGCTGTCTGTCTATAGGTTCTGCCGCCGCTGGAATCCAGAGCGGAATCGGAAGTTTTGGTGCGGGAAGTCTTTTTGCAGTTCTCCAGTCTGCTGGTGCCGGAGGCTATGGCGTTGCTGCTGTACATGGAGTCATTCGAGTTTTCGGAGCGGTAATTGGTGCTGGGGCATCGGTGCTTGGTTTCGTGGCCGGGGTGATGAAGAGGGCGGTTCTGGTCACGATGCTGACGATGGTTCCGGTGACTCTGGTGATGAGTATGAGGGTGATGATGGCGAAAAGGAAGGGTCTGGAAAGGACAACTCGACCAACAACGGACACTCACAGTCGCTCAACTGAGAGGTATCGCCAGGGCGTCACACTCCCATTCATACTACTGCGACAAAGCACAACTGGCCGAGAATAAACTATGGATGTATCAGAACGGTGTGTTAGTACTTTTACTTACTACCTAGTTAGGGGAAGAAGACTTTTGATGTCTTGCTTAGGATGATAGTAACAAGGGGAATCATCGATTGCATCAGTTATCTAAAGTCCACCAGAAGGGGTGTTGAGTGTACGGCATCACTCATTTAATACAATGCCGCAAAGCTAGTAAGGATATTAAGAGAAAGAAATGTGTCTTTTGAACCCCATCCAACCTTACGCCATCTATATTGTATCGATTCTGAGTCATCCCAAGCGCCTATGATCTATCCGGCTAGAGCGTCATCCTTTGCCTTAATGTCCTCCTGCTTACCCTTCTCTTCCTGTGTCTCCTCCTGCTTCTTCTCCTGCGACTTAGCCTTGTCCTTCTTGCTCATAGTCAAAGCCCCCTTCTTGAGGGCCTCGTTGGGCAGTGGACGGATGATTGGCTGCACAACCCAAACCGGTCTCTTACAGCGCCTCTGCGTACCCTTTGAGCTTTCTGTCTCTGGGGGGTCTTCCTCTCCCTCTGCCAGTGGTGTTTCTGCAATACTCTCGCCATTTGTGCGCTCGTACTCGAGGAGCTCCTCTGCAACCTTGCGCTCTACTGCGGCGAGAACGCGCTCGTAGGCTTCTATGTCGCCTGCTCGGCTCTTACCTAGCATATCTCGCACATCGGTGTGCTTGGAAACAAAGTGTCGCAGGAGATGGAACAGGTGAGGTTGCATGGCTGCCATGTTGGGCCCCTGTTCTCCCTTCTTGCCTAGATCCTTTCTTCGCTTCTTGGATGGTGGTTCTTCCTCGACAGCCTCGCTCTCCTTCATCCATTCTGTATCATCGCCGGGCATGAAAAGTGGTCGTCGCTCGGGTGGTTTGTTTCCGAAAACATGTTCATGAAGGATGTCCATGTACCGTCTAAAGACTGCGTCCACTCTGTAGCCTCCCTTGCCATCTTTTCCGCGCCAGTATTCTCGCCCCTCCTCACCTACAGGTGGTGGTTTGGTGAAGATAGCTGGGTCACTTAGATTACCCTCGGCACTCATTACACCATCAGCCCCTGTAGCCTCGAGACACTTCTCGATATCTCCCTCCTGAAGAATGTTTCCATTGGCAAAGATGACCGTCTCCTTGGGTAGGCTATCCCTTAGGAATCGAATCATCTTCCACTCAGCCAGGCCTGTCAAGTGGCCTTTTTGCTCTCTCTTACGTCCATGAACGGTGAGAATAGATGCGCCAGCCTTGAGGACATTCTGCGCATACGCCAGAGTCTCCTCCTTAGTATCCAAAATTCGAATCTTGGCCGTAACAGGCACAGGCAACTCCTTATGCAAGATGTTAATCAAGCGAAAGATGAGGTCCTGATCCTCCTGAAGGAAAGCACCGTACTTTCCCTTCCGCGCAATTCCCTGAGGACATCCAAGGTTCAAATCGACAGCGTCGCAGTAAGGTGCGACTTGCTTGGCAGCGGAGAGCAGCGCATCGGGATCATTTGCGCAGAACTGGACGAAGAGTGGGCGATCGATAGAAGGGTTTCCGTCGAGCCAGGGAGTTTCGCCGTCAGCTTTTACGGCCTGGAAGTGCGCCTTTCGGTATTTATCGTCTTGCGAAAATAGTCGGGCGTGAAGCATCGGCGTATAAGCGAGAAGGCTTTTTTGTTCGGTGGGTGAAATGAAACTTCTAGTGAGCATGCGCCAGGCCTACAAAACATCAATACCCGTTGTTACTACAAAACTTGAGACGACCTACGAATTCAGACTGATCCACCATGGGCGCAACGATGAACTTGGGACTGCCGATACTCTCGTAGAAGGCTCGGCCC
The DNA here is from genome assembly GCA_014898975.1 of Fusarium nodosum. NCBI lineage: Eukaryota > Fungi > Ascomycota > Sordariomycetes > Hypocreales > Nectriaceae > Fusarium > Fusarium nodosum. The sequence continues at coordinate 36,656 of JAAVUE010000116.1, read as the reverse complement.
TCAAGCTTCGCTGGGCGTTCAACCGCAGGGCTATTCTCTTTGGGCGTCATTGTCGATATGCGCTGTGCGAAACAGGAAAATTTAGGGTCGAAAATAAATGCGACGAAGGGCCCCGGACTCTTCCGGAGCCGGGTCAGACGAGCAAACTTCTCCAGATTGTAGAACGGGATATGGGCGCAAAAGCGGTCCTTGTCGTCAAAAGATAACTCAGTATGCCCCGCGTACGTAGAGGAAGAAAAAAAAAGATAAATGTTGCCGGCCCCACCTTGGACCGGGAAGTGGGTGAGGCTCAAAAATGTGTGGGTTTGTAGTGGCCGAGCGAGGTTGCAGCTTTCCCCAGATAAGATTAAGCTTTTCATCTTGTAGTGGTACTTGAGTCTAGGAGTACCTAGCAAGATGGTAGGTACTGCCACTATCTCATTTCACCCAAAGCCAAGATCTTGCGATCCACCGAGTACCGCCAAAGAAGTATTATTAATAACAACAGATCCCCTGAATTTCATGCGGCTATCGAATATGGATCAGACAACCGATCTGTCAATCACTTCACACGTAATCCAACTCAACACTACTTCACTCTCGGGAACCCAGTGGTGGTACGAGCGAGCATCTTACAAGCAAGCATGTCTCTGTCTGTCTCCTCGGTCACAATTAGAAATAAAATAAAATAAAAAAAGGCTCTGTTTTTTGACCAAATTGGTCATGTTTCGTTATGTCCGCTCCATTGAGTTTTTTTTTTCGTGTCTCAAAAGACTAGTGATAGTGATAATAATGGATAAGTGGCGTTCCCAGTTTCAACGGTGATCGTCTCCATGCTTACAGAGTGCCACGCGTCATTAAATAGGGATGCAAGCACACTGACTCCGCTACTGCAAGGTCCCTGAATATGGTTTCCGTCACGCTCCGGTCCTCGAGCCCAAAAATGAAAATGAAAGAGAGAGATGAGTAAGGCAAGATTAAAGAAATGTATGACTCTCTGGTCTAAATTCCACATGACATGTAGAGACTGGTTAGAGTAATTGAACGCCATTCACCTAACAATGCTGTCCCAAACGCCCAATGGTCGGTTGCGATACAAGACTCCGAGTCTCAAGGCTCGGTTTCAGTCAAAGGAAACAAAATACTGCGCTTGACAAGCTTCGCTCCTCGTGGTGGACTTTGCCATCATCAGAAAAAGTGCGTGTAAATCTTTGAGTTTTCGTGAACTTCCATTTCCTGAACTTCGTGTTAGCAACTGGTGTACCATTACTGTAAATGGATAATCTTACCATCTTGAAGGTGTTGAGCTCCTCCTTGATCTGTTGCGCAAGCAGAGGAGTCAATCGATTGCACGTGGCAATTTCACCGCGGCGATCGTACTCCTGGCTAGGCCACGTATCGTGGAAGATTATGCGAGGAGAGAATGTCGCGTTGCGCTTGGCAGATGGAGTGTTGGGGGCGCTCTTGCTGTCCTGTCGCAGTCTCAAAGCAGACATGAAATAGTCCTCACCGCCAATAGCAATGGAGCCAGTTCTTCGATGACCCTGAGACTCATCGTTGGGGGTGCTAGGAGCGCTGGAGTTGGGCGAATCAGTGACAGCAGGCAAGCTAGGAAGGTCAAGTCCGGGGGATGCGTCTGCAGGTCTAATAGAAGGGCTGGCCGAGCCGGGTCCTAAGAAAGGTGTTAGTTCGAGAAATTCATCATGGAACAACTATACATACGCTTGAGGATACCCTTCCGAACGGCGGCAAGAACTTCCGCGCGCTCTCTATCGCCACCAACAATACTCCTGCGGGAGTTGGAGTTGTCAGTTCCAGAGCTTCCAAGGCGCTCAGCAATATCAATGCCCAGGCTGGTATCAATCGAATTGCGTTCCAGATGGGGGAAGGTGTCCGTCTGTCTGGGATCCGCCGACACGTTGACCCGTTGCGTCTCAGCTTCAACCGTAACCCTTGAGACAGCGGCTTGACTAGCCTCGGGTTTCACGGGGCCATCGGCCGGGGCAACGCCGACTACCGATTTGGGTCGGAAGATTCCAACAAATGATCGACCACCCTTCTTCATGCCTCGTCCCATCTTTCGAATCATGATGGAAGCTGAAGATGCCGTCGACGAGATCGAAAGATTATCGGTCGAACCACCAAAGAATCTGCCACCATAGATACTGTGTCCGAGACCTGCAGCCTCCTGCGCCTCCGCGATACGGGCTTGTTCGGCATCGTAGGCCTCGTCGTTCGTGGGGTCCTTGTGGAGCTTGGACGGTTCTGTCTTGTCAGATTCCTCGGCCTCCTCGCCAGCCTTGCGGAAATCAGCAGCACTGCCGAAAGAGAAAGCGCGACGTAGTCTGGAGGTCTTGCTCTTCGACTTGCGCCCTTTGTTGATGGCGGCAAGTTGTTTAGCCGCGGGTGATTCCATATTACCCGCGCCAGATGATCGGTCTTCAGCGACCTCGCTTGCCATAGTCGCTGGCCGGGAGAGAGGTGAGGGGTTCGTTGTGCGCTTGAGGGCATCAGAAGATGAACCTCGAGGCGGGACGTTGACCTTGGCGTGATCCTGCTTAGAAGTTGTTTCGTTGCTTGCCTGGGAAGAGGGGTTCCCAGTGGGGGCAGACACATTGCGGTTGGCAGACTGCATGACATCCCTGTTAGCATACCAGTTTTACCATCAATTGCTGATTGGGCAATGTTTCAAGGATCATTAACTTACCGAGGATGGGCGAGAGTGACTACTACGACTGGAGTTGACACTCTCAGAACTGCCGTTGCGCGAGTGCGCGGCAGCATTAGCGACAACACGTAGACTTTGGGAGTTTCCATCGGCTTTTCCCTTGTCTTGCACCGTTGGCCTCGTAACATCAGAGTTGGCGCGAACACTACGCCGGCGTGATCGGTTAGGATCCTCCATATGGGCGAACTGCATATCCTCCGCGGACATTCCAGGCATGGCATTGTAAAAACTGTTCGGGCGGTTTGGGATTGCAGAGCGGGAAGGATTAGGCCCATTATAAAGCTGGTTGGCTGTGGGCATCCCAGCATTCACCGAAACAGCAGTGCTCTGAGAGCGGCCATGCTGATTTTGTTGAGGGGCGAGCGAGCGTCTATACCTGTCTGGTGCTGTTTTGCTTTGTGAAGTGGGAGAGACTGGCTGTGTAGGCCCAGCAAGAAAGGCGGAATGGGGTCGAGGAGCGGGCACAACGTTTCGTCGCTGAGGAATGGCCGAATCATCACGAGCGCCAGTGTGCCCGACACCCATGGCGTTATACTGCTGCATGGTTGTCCCTGAAGAGTTGAACTGACGTCCGCCATAGTTGGCATTAGGGTTGTAAGTCCGCGAGGGCTGAGTTTGCTGAGGCTGCCACGTTTGTCCGTGGTTCAGAGTAGGTGTGCTCGTAAAGGCGTACTGCTGGACAGGAGCTGAACTACCACGATAGCCTGTGGGAGAAGGGGCAGCATATCTTGGGGTTTGGGAAGTTCCCGCATACTGGTGGCCATTCTGGCCTTGGTTGTTGGGTATCATGCCTGTCGAAGAAGCCGGTCTGGTCTGGAGCATTGTAACCGTTGCAGTTTGCTGGGGGTAGGTTTGAATCAGTGCAGCCATAGTTTGCGTCGACGTTTCGTAGGCGTTATAGCGGCCGGCAACAATAAGCCTCCTCGCGAGAGTTGCTTTTGTTAATTGTTGTCGGTCTTTACTGAAAGGAATAGTAGATGATAACAATTCTCAATGCAATCGGATTGCAACTTGAAAAGCAGCTGAGCAAATACATGTTAGCATTTGTTTCTTTATAAAAATCGTGTTTGCATAAGTCCAATACATCATCAACGGCTGAACGTGTACTGTTCAAAAGTGAGGTTTCCGCGGAGTGGCAGAAGATGGTCTGCGTAGCCAACCTACCTTTTTTTTAATGTTGATATCTCTATGACAAACGAGAGGGGGAGTAGGCGATGATGTAGGACGCCAGCGACCCGAAACAAAAGAAATTGATCGTGCTAAGAAAGTAGCTCACTTTTACCGCGAGCAGGCTAGACTCTGCTACGAGATGGATGTTTGCTAAGTAGTAGGTTGGGGGACAAGATCAAGAGTCGTCTTTGACAACTTGAATCTCGGCCTAGTTGTAACGGAACATGAGAGGATCGTCGATGGTTCGGGATAACGAAGATAATGAGGTTGACGAGTAAGGCGAGAGTCGAAGTTTTACGAAGTTCGCTCGCGGAGAGGATTATAATCGGCAGGATTAAGCAAGATTTCCCGTCGTTGAAAGATCGTCACAGCGGTCTGGAAAGAGCAAAGGCAAAATGCAAGGCAAGTGCGAATGCCAATGTTACAAGTGTCGAGGTCTAGATGAGGCCAAACGATCACAGGAGATAAAATGCAGAAGCGTGGTAGGTCGAAAGTATTCGAAGGCGGCTTCTGGGAGATTTCGGGGAAAGCGACGGCCGAAGAAAGGGGGCACGGCAATTTGGAGTGTCAAAATCGAGCCGTTCAGAAGAGGGGCTGAGATGGCCGAATAGGCGAAGGTGATGGCGATGATGAGGAGGGAAGAAGAAAGGAAAGAGTAAAACGACACCAGAACAAGGAGAAACAACGAGTATGAAGTTGAGATGGTGATGGGTAGAAAAAAAGAAGTGAGGTGAGGTGTTACCGTTGTTCTTACTCCTAGTCCTAGTCAGACCCGAGCCTAGAGGACAGAGGACGGAGGACGGAGGATTGGGATTGGGATTGGATTGGACAGGCCCTGCGAGCACCTCACCAAATGCTACATTAGCCCAGTACCTGCGCCCGTACCGGTACCTATCTCCTCAACTCGTGTAGGAGGTTAGTAGGTACCCACTTTCTGCACAGTTGGGTAGTCCACTGGAAGATGCAGCTAAGTTTATCGGCCCAAGGACAATTATAGCGGGCTCTGCGGGAGTGACACCCCTTAACAGCGATGGGTTTAGATTCACCTAGCTTCACAACGCTGTAGAACATTCGCTGTTAATAAATCACATTCTTAACAGGCAGACATGCCCGACAGTCCAGCTTTTCACGGGCAGGCGTCCATCCGTTCACCCATCCATCCATCTATCTCAAGTTGTATTTACAGTCCCTCTTGAGTGGAGCCGCGTGACGGTCGTTCGTGCTGCTGATAGTAGCCCCAAATCAGAGAGTTGATTGTTGAGAGAAAAAGCACTTAGCATCTTGCTCACCCACCCAGATGGGCAACTTTCGGCTCCATCACAACAATAACAACGCGACATTCGAAAAGAACGTATCGCCTCGGTGGAGACGATTGTCCTGGAGATAAAGCAGAGTACAGTATGTATGTACATACATAATAAGCATGCAGGGGACAAGGGGCAAGACGTCGTAAGCCAATTCTCTCTCCGTCTGTTGGCATTTCTCGATTTTACATTCACGCTTGCCTCACCCGCACTTGAGCCAAACACGAGGTGCTGCGTGGAGCCTGTCTCAGGGTTCCCCAAATCAAAATCCCACGGCCTCAGGGAGACTTGAGCAGGTCTGTTGATGCCAGAAACGCGACTCATTGGTTCATTGGCCACCGCTCTGGCTGTGGCATTGACCCATCCTGCGCTAGTTGGACAGGGAAGCATGATGGAGATGGATCCCGGGGCCTGGTCTGGTCTGGTCTGGTTTGTTCAGGTCAGGTCAGGCTGGGTAGAGTGACCTGTCCAAGTGCTTTTCTTTCATCTGTTGTGCTGTCTTTTGACACGAGGAAAGGATATTCCGGCATTAACTCAGGAACAATTTTCCTGTCCGTGCTGACGAGGGTTTCTATCTGTGCTTCCTTCTGTTGCAATGCTCAGCGACCGACTGGCGGGACCGGAATGAGATCAAACAATGGTGCTGTTATGTGCGAGGTTATCGCGGTGCTTAAGATGAAGTCCCTTAATTTGGCCCATCAGTTCATCTGTATGATGTACCTGGGTTGGCTGTCGTCTCAAACTGACCCAGTCAAAACGGAGTCAGAAGATTTCGGGGTCTCTGGAAGCTGCCAGGGGTTCTGTGATGATTGTCCGCCTGCACAAAATACTTGCCTGCTGTTCGTGTCTGATACATGGACTCAAAGCCTCAAAGCAAGGGATCATTCAGGGGAATCCTAGCTGACTAACAAACCCAACCAGACGTGCCAATGAGCACACCAGATATTCGTGCCGATCATCCACAGGGACGATTGATTGTCAACGCTTTAGCTGCTTTAGGAGTTCGCGCTTGTGTGCATCTCGTCTGGAAAAGGTCAAGGCTTTTTTCTTCGGGGTGTTTCTTTGCGCAAGAGTCCGGACAATTGGATAGTGGCTTTAGGTTGAGCTGGTCTGACTTGGCGACACGATGGATTTAACCCTCATCTCGACGTGACCAACAGCTCGAAGCTAGGCAAGCTATTGAAGACGATATCAACTCAACCCTGAGAATGACTCGCCGTGAGAAAATTTGCGACCGAGGACAAATAATTATACATTTTTGAAGGTTACAAACAGGGCTGCACCGGGTCCTTGTCAAGGCCTGCTAGGTACAAAGGTGGAAACCACACAGTTGGTCTGGTTCGTATCCATGGATAGATCATAACAAGCCACGAGTATTGATTGTACTGTGCCTCGACTAAACAAACTTGGCCCCGACTATCGAGATGGACTAACTTCTTGGCCTTTGACGTAGTGGTTCAGAATTACTGGTTCTTCTCAGCGCATCGATAGCCCTGAGGCCTTGTCTGATATATTTAACAGGCGATTTGAGACGGTAGAAGCATCGCGTTCATGGCTTGCAGTAGCTTGCTGCGAGGCAATGTCCGCAGTGCGTGGATCTCACACAAACAAACGTCCGATAGTGATGGAAGCTGCTGTAAGTTCCTGTACTTCAACGGCTCAGTCGCCGATGCAAGACGCGAGACCTAGTGGAGACTTATGCACGTTGGAAAAAGGTAAACGAGAGATCTTGATAGGAGGGGATTTAACAGACATTCTACACGACACCATCTTTAGTGACTCTCACCCTGAGACATTCCTATGTTTTCCTTGAAAATCCATGGGCTTCACTACAGCTTTTAACCCTTGCATGAATTTATGCCTCTCCTATTCTCAAGATGATCCATTATGGCAATCATTATGGGGGTTGTGCTGGAATTTTCCATGACGAGATGACTGACACCTTGATTATCTGTCCGCCTCTTCCAAGTAGCAGTAGCAAGCAAGCAATCCGCGTATTTTTAGAATTGGGTCCGCCGGTTTCTCCATTATCAGTCGCAAAACCTCCACTGAAGAACTTGTTTTGCGTGGGGTTTGGCTTTATGGATGCGTGGCAAACCCTAAATAACTTGAGTGTCTGAGCGCAAGGAATAATAATAGTTATGTAGTGGTTCTATCGTTAATCGAGATTATCATGTTTTTATCAACATACAGCAAAGCAGGTACAGCCCAATTATTCACACGGCATATGACAGGGACCTAAGACAATGCTTTGTATCGATACTGGAGCCATGGACATCGCAAGTAATCTATAAAAAAGAAAGACGGTCTCAATTCGGCGATAAATGCATCACTAGATAACTAGCAGCGCATCTCGACCGTTGTGCTCACCGACAAAAGCATCGTCACTTGCATACCAATCGTTGTCTTACTTAAATATACAGGTCTGGGGTACGTGGACAATGGCCGAAACAAGCTCGGCATGGGGTCTATCAGGCACATTAACATCGATTTGACAATACTCTATCTATAGATTGCTTAATTATGCTGATCCTGACCTGGAGCCATGGATGAAATATCAATCACACCTCGACACCAGAAGGAAATCGTGGGGTTCGAGTCTAGCAGGTATAGAAGAAATGAGGTTGAATCTCGGCTCTGTGGCAGACCAGATTGGCGTAATTTTGAACCTCGGTTGTAGTTGTCTTTGAGCCTCACAGGTCATCCTCTCCTAGACCACCTGATGAAGGTCATGGTGATGATGGGTCCAATATAGGTACTTAGTAACTAGTGGTTGACGCGGCTACCCATCAATCTCAAGCAATATCACCGCCGCCATAAGCGTTGATCAACAGTCCCTTCACCCTTCTAGACTGACGGGGTTCCGCTTCAGCCAACGATTTCGTCAGTGGATTACTGGCAGCTACAAAATCCATTAAACTCCTGGCCTTATTGTTCGGTGTCTTAAGTTTTGCTCGCACAGGCTTATCTGCGAACAGCCCGGCCTTCTCAAGGAAGACGAAACGCTTGTTGGGCAATGTAGATCGATCAATCTCTCATCCATGGCTTGATTATATCACAGGGAGCGTTCAGAAGCGTCTCGCCTCCTGCTCAGCAGCGTGCATTGGTATGGTTACTATCGATCTGATGCCCCTATATTCAGATAGATTGGTTATAGCGGGACCATAAATCATTTCATTTCAACATTTCATTTCCTCTCATCCCCTTGGTGGATATAACGCGGAGTCTCGACAACATTTTAGCGTTGTCTCTGAAGAATAATTCCCGCGCTTAATTACCGTTAAATGTCGTAGACTTGTTAGGCGTATTTAATATCATTCAATTTCGGTGTGGTTGTCCTGTCTAGATAGTCTTTGCCGACGAGATGACTGGATACATGAGTCAATATGAAGTAGGTGCGGATAGAATGTATGTATATAGCTCGATTTAGGTAGGTCTCATATTACAATATCCGAATTGCCCTGTCCAGAGCCTTGGGGGTGGCCCTGGAAGAGAGCAAATCCTGGTTTCCCCAGATATTTGGACATCTTAATTCTAGCAATTGATGGGTAAGTCAGTTGACATCACATTACAGGTACCTACCTACCTGCCAAAGTCATTGTGCATATGCGAGTAATTCGTTCTTGCCAGACCTGCTGTTTCCCTTTAGGTTTTGTAATTGCCTGTTTTGGGTATGTAAGCAGGATAGTGAGTAGGTATGTGTAAACTTGCGCAAGGTGAGGCAGGTACGCTGTCAAGAGAAAGGGTACATAAAGTCAGCAGGTCCTTTAAACCTCCATGACTTGCAACAACCAAAACTGTCTCTCATTCAAAGAACCACGAAGCAACGGGGAAGCTTGACAAGGGCCGAACCGGCTGTGCAAATCATTTCCTCCCTGCGCCTCTCCCGCATCTACAGTATTATTGCGCTATACTACAATCATTTGCCCACGCAATCTCTCGCAACTTTGCCGGCCGCTTCGGGAAGCTGAGCCGCTGTGTGGGAGGGGTTCACTCCAAACTCATCAGACTCGATAATAGCGGCACAGATGGTTGAGAACCGGCGGTGAGCTCTTTGAACTTGAGCAAGGGCAAGACAAGCAACTCCATTGATTGACATCGACATTGGCCATGGGTTAGCACCTATCCAACCACAAACACCGACTAGGCTCGGGCTGACTACAACTGGCAGTTGGGGTACCCCGGAGTACTGGTTGCCAGCTTTGCAGAACCAGGAAGGTAAAATGTGATGGTCTTAGACCCGCCTGCAGAAATTGCTCCAAGTATGGCACTGTATGTCCAGGATATGATCGCGATATCAAGTTCGTCAACAATAATGCTGGAAAACATTTGATCCGCCAACGCGGTCGAAGATCAGAAACCGCCGAGTCATCATCCGCCAGATCCACGTCCAGTATAGCTGCGTCTGATGATACTGAGAATACCCATACAACCAACTCATCAACGTGGTCTCTAGTCAAAACCTCACCAACCCTGTTGAAGCCAGGGCTGCCAAGAGTGCCACTTCTGCTTAACATGGTAGAGGCATCCTCTAGCCACTCCCAGTCCACTGATGTATTTACACTCTTATCATGGTTAAATATTGATCGATTAGGAAAACGAGCTCTCCTCGATGGCGCTGTCTGTTCTTTTGGTTTGCATCTCGCTGGAAAAGCAAGCTCCGATACAGCTCTAATCGCTCAAAGCCGGACTATATACGGACTGGCACTCAGCGAACTACAAGCAGCTCTCCGACACTCTACAGAATGGAAGACACCTGAGACTTTGTGCGCCGCTATACTCCTATGCTACTTCGAGGTGATCCTCTCACTGCACTCTGTTGGGTAATGAAGCTCATTCATTTTAGCTATTTGCTGGAACTAGCAGTTCCGAAACCTGGCTCCAACATGCCAAAGGCATTGGTACTTTGATGGAACAGCGAGGGCCAGCCGCCCACGCAGAAGGTTGGGATGCCGCCATGTTACTGTCGTTTCGTGGCGTTCTTGTACGTCCCTTAGTTCCCTTCAACTATAAAAACAGAGCGAAGGGTTAGAAACTCGCATTGCCTCTTTGTCAAGTGACAAAGAGATTTAGCATGAAGACTAGAGAATATTTCTCAAGGGTAGCCAATCAGCAACGCAGTGACAGCAGTGCCTCAAGTATATCTCTCGTTTCGTCACCGGCAGGGTTACTCTGCATTGAGATGGCGCGATATGGCATCTCACATATCACCTACCCAATCCAAGTGGATTTGCCATCCTGGTAACTCAACCCGGGTGGATCTTTCGTCCCTTCAATGGCTTTGACAATGTTACCATAGCGGGGTTGCAACTAACACGATCCCCTTGTCAGATAATAGGCGACTTTTTCTACCCTGGCGAGGAAGAATTGTTCCTATTACGGCCGGAATGGAATCAGGTTATGTTTGACGGTGGAAGACGCCTTATCTACAATGCTGATACCCCGATCGGTCATATTCGCGTTGGTGATGGCTTTCTCGCGAACCTGACCCAGCTTTCACCTGTCATACACTGGGGTTATCTCGTTCGCGAAGCCAACAGGGCTGGCATCTCTGTTGAGCCTGGCAAAGTCTCCGCCTTGGCCCAGATGGCTATGGTAAGCCGCGAGAGATTCACGCGATGGTACAAAGATTTTGATGCTCTTGAGTTTCCACGACCTGTCGAGACTTTGCCTACTGATCCGGCGGCTTCGCTGTTCGAGACAGTGTTGGAACATCAATCGGCGGCAGCCGGGTCGTTGCTCATGGGATATTGGGCGAGTATGCTCATTCTTGAAGAAACATTGATCGAGTGTGGAACACCACGAGCCAATGCAGATGTATCCTCTCGATATTTCGTGGAGCAGATATTACGCTCGATAGAGTCTGTAGCACAAGGCGCCATGGGACCGTATCGAGTTGGGTTTGCTGTGCGTATTGTGTATGAATTTGCTACTGGTGAAGAGCAGAGATGGATTGCCCGTCTTTTGGATAAGTTTTCTAAGGGTTATGCAGCTGTTGACAAGAGAACGTATCCCAAGCCGAAAGACGATCTTATTGAACCAATCGGAGGAGTTTCTTGTTAGTGGGCATTGATGAGAGATACAGGAAGTAATTGACGGCACGGAGATTATTGTATAACGGAATCTTTTCTACCATATAGCGAGACTTTCATGTATTCTGTCGCTGTTTTATTTAGTTGAGCGAATGATGCCTACTCAGATGTGCATCTCTCTATATGGCTACGGTCATGTTCAAGGGACGAGGATATTTCTCAACTTTTCGTCTTATAGTCCTTACAGATTCTTAGAAAAAATAGCGGGATATCCTACACGTGGTGTACTGTTTCTGAGAAGTTATATGCTTTAACTGTTGATTTTGGAGTCTAGTGTTTGGGGTTTCAGGAACTATATGCTATATGGCTACTGGGTTCCAGAAAGTTTGGCCTCTGAGGTTTAGTATATAAGAACAAACAGCCTAAGAGGTCTGACCTAAGTAGCATAAACTGACCTACTTACGTCTCTTATGCTTCTAGCGGCCAGTTTTTCTGATATCCTGATGCATGGATCAGTTCTACCCACATACTGAGACTTTCTAACAGCATAAATAAAGATCATGCAGAGACGTGTAGGCCTTATATAGGTAGTATATCGGAAATCTAGAGTAAGATAGGGGACATATACCAGAAACTAAATATAGTAATATATTTGACCGTTACTCTACTTTTTTAGGTCTGGTTCCAGTGTTGTACGACCGGAACAGTTTGCCCGAAAGAGATCCAATACATGGTATAAGAAAAGTGAAATGTCCGAGTTATATAGAGGTATGTTTGTGTTATGAATGGGGGTTCAAGATAGGACGAGAATGGTGTACCAACTCGAGGAGCTATTGGTTGGTGGTTGACGGGAATCCCCTCCTGGCATTATGGGAAATATAAAGAACGCCTAAATTCCTCTGTCTTACATATAGGTATAGAGTTTACGGTATGTCGGATCGGAGTTTCTATTTCAGACATTACTGCCGACTTTTATCCTGCTCTTGAAGAATCCGTGAGAAGGGCTTCTTGTGAGGTCAGATAAAGGTGCATACACTCTGGATGCGTTCGAATACAAGAAATGAGTTCGTTTCACTTGTACTACATAAATTTGGTCTAGCGAGAGCTGAGGTCCTTCCAGCCCTTTTGTAACAGATTCAGGTGAGGGCGTCTGCTAAGTTGGTACCGGCCAGCTAGTAACGTGTAGTACAAGCCATACTTTTCATATCGTTTCTCTCATTACAGCCGCTTTCCTGTAGGTCTGCTTATTCAAGTCAACGTACACATATATCGGGCGATACACTATCGATCTCTGTGAAGGACAAAGAGCAATGATCTCAGCAGTATTGCCCCAGGAGGATGTAAATATGTAAGAGAGTATGAACAACTCGGGCAAATCTTGCAAGACTAATAAAGACTATATCTTTTTTAGAGGGAATAAGGAAAGTGGAAGCAGCGCCCAAGCAAGAGATCAAGAGCATGCAAGTGCTTTATACGTCAGAAAGATTCGCACAAATACCAAGCTCGTGCAGGCAAAAGCGAAAGCCGAGGCATCCATTGTTCAGACTGGAGAGATGATGATGCTCTCAGGTCATTCGGTGTCTCTTTGTAGGTAGGTATTGTTTGGCCGAGAATTTAGCTGGTGGTTTGATCCATTTCTGTATCTCAGAGTAAGAGAATTACGACATTATTTGTTTAGTAACTCTACAGATATGAATTGATACGCAGTAGCGAATGAAACTTTGGGTTTTGATGTTAGCGTAAATATTCAATGGCCGAGATTTGCCAAGCAGTATTCGGCACGGTATTGCCAAGGCCGGGACACAGCCAAGAAGACACAAGAGTTCTTGGCGACGCTTGGTGAATGCTGAGATAAGCCTGCCAATTTTTATTAGTGTTTCTAGTTACGAAGCGAGTCCGACAACTCGGAGAGATATCTTTATAGGTAACTATGAAGATAATTGTGGTTGACAGAGGTAGAGCCGCTGAGATAAACTTCAACGGCCTCTGCAAGGTCATCGCTGGGACATGCCGGTGCAAACATGTTACCATGGCTTTTCAGCTCAAGCCCACAGCGTCATCCCGATAACAGTGACTCACTAAAAATAAAGGGTTTGGCCTGTTGTGGCTGCACTAGGTCGTCTTGTTAGGTCTGGAAGATACTGCCGATGCAACGTTTCGCAACACTATTTTTCGGTTAGAAAAGACAGGTGTCGCATAGCTATTTTGAGCAAAATTAAGTATGACAGTTGGGTGTTTTCGTGGGTTTCTTTGGTAAAACTAAGATCAGATGCAAGCCACTTCTGATAATGGGTAGAAATTAATGCCCAATGATGTAGATCTCGACTGAATATAATCGACGTTAAGCATCTGACGCAGATCAATCATGAACTGATCGCAACCAAACATTTTAGACTCATTTTCGGAACTATCATCAGGCAACAGAAATACTTGCATGAGGCTAAAACGCCATTGACCAACAATCGTTCATCCTCGATGTCTTATGATTTACTCCCATGACAGGACCAAGCCAAACCGATGTTGCATTGGGCAAGGCTGAGACGAGGTACGCCCAGCTTGAGTGCGACCCCCCCCCCCCTTCATTCTCATTGTCCATCTTATCTCTCAAGTTACAGTCTGAAGATGTACGGATCAACGAATCACTTCGGAGATGCACAATCTTGCATGCAAGGATTTGTTTCTAGCGGCCTTCTAGAAATGGGGTCGTAGTGGGGAAGCGAGGTTCCTCGTGACCTCTGCTTACTGCTTGGCGATGACAGATAACAGGTGAAGCAGGCCTGTCAGGTATCGGCACGGATGGGGTTTCGGAGCTTCCGGTCGTTGTGGAACCAACCGGGGCCCGCATCATCAGCTTTTCGGATCCGAATTTGCCGTGCCGTACGGTATGCGTCACTGGAATGCGGTTGATGGAGAGAGAAAGTGGAGAGGAAAGAGAAAAGAGAGGGGATAAGGGTGATGGGTTTGTCAACAGTTGTCTGTCTTAGACTTTGAGTATGATCATGTCTAATTATTATTGTACATACGCAGTAACCTAATGTCTGGCTTTGTTATTGACAATCTGTCTTTAGAGCAGGTAGAACAGGTTCTATTGATTGCCTGTACTGTAGTATACTGTAGCACATGCAAAGAGTAGATCACTGACTTCCACTTAACTCGTGAGTGGCTGTATTGTAGTCGATCGCATAGCTTCTAGATATCTTCCATACTCAAAAAGTGAAAAAGGGACAGCCACAATGTCGCATCGTATCCTTAGTCGGGACCCGCGCGTAAGCTCGTCGGATCTGCACTTCGTCATACCAAGAACGGGCCAAGGCTTCCGGCTGACATCGCGCATACTTTAGCGTCCTTTCATAGGGCTTTGCTACGTAGCAACAAGGGTTGGCGTTTCCTTAGGGGCCCAGACCTGGGCTTGGCTTGGGGTACGTTAGCGGGGATTGGGATGAATGAGAATGCGAATGGGACCAGTCCAACAAATGTCGGGGTCCCTTCACTTCAGCTCTGATCATCAAGGAAGTTTTATTTAAGGGAGCTCCTTCCCCCCTTGATCTTTATTCTTGTTCTCATCATCATCAGTCAAACAAACAATCAGAACACCCACTCATTCTTCACAACAGTCACCACATTACACAAACAGAAAGACATTCCTTGACATCTTTTAGATTGCACCAGGAGTGCCTTGACTAGACTTGACCTGAACTGCCTCGAAGGCCTATTACACAAACAATACCCCAACAACAAATACTCGTCTTTTAATCAACCTCGCCAATTTCAATACTCAAAATGGTTTTCGGATCTCGCAACAACAGAACCTCTGAGGAGGAGCAGCGTGGTCGCAGCCGTGAGCCAGTCCCGCTTATGGAGAACAAGGTAAGTTCCATCAGCTATGCTCCCAAAACTCAAAATGTGGTCTGGACCGTTCAACTAACGTAAACCTTTCCAGCAACGTACCAACTCGTACGCAAGCGAACTCTCTACCTCCACCACAAAGTCTTCGGCTTCTTCCAAAGCTAAGGCATCCCGCTCTTGGTTCAAGCCCGCACCACAACCCGCCAACGTCAACGTTCACACCTACTGTGGAAGGCACTCGAGCCAGTTCCTGTTTGGTGGCCCATCCCTGGCAGACCTCGCTCGAGCCATGTTGGGCAAGGATTAATTTCCATGCAAACATGAGTATAATGAGCATGAACGATAAACAAAGTCTGTAACAGCATCACCAGTTTATCAGCAGACTGCCTAATCACCCGCACCCACCCAAACAACCCTTTACTTTTATTACTCTTGTATCACCTTCATTCACTCAGAAATTAAACGTCACTGGCTGGTACGGGACGGGCACTCTCATTGGCAAGCGTGGTGTCTTGTGTGGTAAAGAAAAAAAGACATTTCAACCATTCATTCGAAGAAGACCAATTACACGCAATAGATACCCTTTTGGAGGGGGGAAGAGACGGGAAACCAGTGGGAAGACTGTACCACAAGAGAGACAACTTGTATGATTACGTTCTGTGTAGCAATATTCGTAACGAGTCCATGAATCCGAACCGATACATACATATGTAGTATATATAGAACACATTTTTTGTTACTTCATTTCTAAATTTGGCCTCAGTGATTCTGTTAATAGTTTATACTGTGCTACGATGATTGATCATGCCATACCCTGCTTCTGCTTTTAGATGATGCCTCGGTTTCGAAACGATCCTCGCATTACGCGTCTGTCTTGGCGATGTCGCAGGTGCCAAGGCTTGTGATGATCATGCCAATGCTTGGGGCAAAGTGGGTTTGCCGTGTCATCCGTATAACAAACGGCGGAAAATGGTAAAATAGGGTCCGGGAATAGAGGCATGTAGATCACTTGGGTCATTTTGGGTTGGGTTGCTGGTAGGCTGGAAGCATAGGGTAGGTTACACACGGCTGAATGCTGATGTGTTTGCAACGTGGAAACGACTGATATCGGTTGTCGAGTCTTTTGACCTCGTAATCTTCCAGTTTTGTTTTTAGTGAAAAACAGCCAATACGGAGGAATCAACATGGTGGTATTCGTATTCTTATCTAGGTGTCTGTATGAAGGGTATTCTACTTCCCACCTCTTTTTCGAATGTCTATTATTGTTTCCATGCTTCCGTGCTGTCTGAATTTGGCAGTGAATGCGTTGCCACATATAGAAGTTATAAAAGTAAATAAGTAAAATCATATTCACCAGATACTCTCGATGTTCATGTGAGACGTTCAGTCGTACATGTACAGTTTACGCAGTCACCAATGACAGTCGACGGACGGATGGATGCCTTCTACAACGATGGGTGGGTGTATACATGCAAGATCTCATCTCCACTATCAATGCCTGAATACCAAGGCAACAAGAAGTCATCTGTCGCTGCATGATCCCCCGCCGATTAACCGGCTGTGGAGCTACACGCTGTCGGTTGTCAACCATCAGCCCTATGGAGCTTGAAGTTGACATTGAGCTTTGGCTCCGATGAGAATCCTTGATACAGCTCGTGTAAGTCGAATTGCTCGAACGAAATACGTGAAAATGAGATGAGGAATTGAATGCGCAAAGAGGCTCGAGACGCGTCGAGACGTGGAAAAAACGAATCTGGAGACAAAAGTCGATCCAAACGATGGAAAAAAGAATCAGAAATCAATATCAAAAGTCATGTCAAGTATTCACCGTTTTAATCAGTATTAATGTTCAAACTGAAACGACTTCACATCTCAATTAATCTCATGGAGTTTTCGTGCAGCTGGCCAATCACATCTCAGGGCAACTGGGACCCACTTCTGTTTTGGTTGGGTTTGGCGCGACCTCAAGACTTCAGACAATGAACAAACGCGCAACTACTTACTTCATCAAACATCATTCTCTTGTTTTTCTTACCCGCGTTTATGTCCATTTCATCACCAGTATCAGCCAAACGCACTATCCAATAGTGCACTGTTTGGTTGTTTAGGCTAATACCCCTTCCGACGCTTTTGCGCCGATCCTGAGCGCGCTGTAAGCCAGAGCTTTGAGTGCCTTGTCTTCACGCCGCCCATGCACACCTTAACCTGATATCGTGCACAACACGTCCATGTAAAATGTGAGTTTGTACCAGAAACTAACCGACTAAGGCATTGTGATTCTATTGACCCCGTCGCATCATTTGCGCCCATGGGCTCTGATTCTCCATCGCGCGAACCATCCCTTACTGACATCCCTTTTTCTTCCCAGAGCCGCAAAATCTCGATTACATCCGTCGCCCATCTCAAGACCACCACAATCTGCGCCGAACCTATTAGGCAGCCATGGTCAGCAAGCGGAAGAGAGTCCTCGAGGACTTCGACCCTAACAAATCAGACCCCGAAGACGAAAACTTCGACCCCACAGAAGCTGGACCACCGCGAAAGACCAACAAGAAGAGCAGTCGTTCTCGCAGTGGAAGACCCGGTCGCCGACGCAAGAACGGGTATGGTGGATCGGATATCGACGACGACGAGGATGAAGTCTCTGATAGTAACGAGGATGATTTCTTCGAAGAGGATGACGAAGAAGAGGATGACGATGAAGCACCCGTGAACGCAGCTGGTCGCCGTGCCAGGAAGGCCGCTACCCAGCATAACACCTACTTCGAAAGCAGCCCTGAGCCCGAGGCAGAAGAATCAGCTACTGGCGATGACTCGGACAATGCTGGCAACGACGATGTCAAGCCTGACGACGATGGAGACAACAAGGGGGATGACGCCGAGGGTGAACCTGTCGAGGAGCCCGTCAAAATTACCAGATCCAGAGTCGTCAAACTGAAAATCAGCAACAAGTTACCTGCACCCCGTAGGGCAACCCGAGCTCACACAGAAGAAGCTGAGGAATTTTACGAGCTCTCCAATTCTGGAAAACACGCTGTTCCGTCGCGAGACTCTAGGAGTAGAAGTCCCGAGACGTTCGCGCGGAGCACAAGAACCACTCGTGGTCTCAAGGGCCTGAAAGCCGCCCCCGAAACGATTCAAGAGGCTACGCAGGAGAGCAGCTTCAGGGAGGTCAAAGAAGCCGACCAGCCGGACGAATTGACTCAGGACCCCGAAGAAATCACAAAACAAGAGGTCGTTGATCAAGACATGCAAGATGCTGCTGATCAAGATGCACCCGGAGAAGACGCTCCTGTGCAGACAGTTGAAGAGGATGACGACGACGATGATGTGCCTATTACGCGTAGGACTCGTGGAAGTCGCGCGAATGCTTCCGCCCAACCACAAGAAGCCGAATCCGATGCCGGCCCCAGGAAGTCTCGTCGCTTGACTCGGAAATCTAGCAAGAAGTCTCAAGAGGTCAGCAGTGATTTCGAGCCTGGCGACGAATCCGATGATGCAGAGGCTTCTGATGCAGAGAAACCCCGTCAAGATCCAGACGATGTCGACAGTCCGGTTCCTCGA
This sequence comes from Fusarium nodosum, assembly GCA_014898975.1. Taxonomy (NCBI): domain Eukaryota; kingdom Fungi; phylum Ascomycota; class Sordariomycetes; order Hypocreales; family Nectriaceae; genus Fusarium; species Fusarium nodosum. Next base: position 18,033 of record JAAVUE010000116.1, on the reverse strand, counting down.
GGTCGGCGCTCTCGACCTGCCAGATCTCGCCGTGGTGGAGATTCTGGAGACGAAGAACCCGATTTTGATTTGGATGAACTGAACGAAGAAGCTCGAGAACTTAGGCAGGACTCGCGTTCTCGTCGTCGCCGTCCAAGGAAGGAATCGCCCATCGTCTACCAAGAAAACACTCGACGGGCAAGAACACGCGTCAACTACTACATGCCGCCTCTCACCTCAGCTAACATTGAGGAAGAAGAAGCTGAGGCGCCCACGGCACAACCGCGTGCTAGACGCGGACGTGGAGGTGCCAGTCAAGGCTGGGAACGTAGCCTCAACACCACGTTTGGGCCATTCGGCGGAGGCGGTGGTGCTGGCGCCCTTCTTAATGGACCTTGGGGCACTGGTGCAGCTGGCGGTGTTGATTCGGACAGCAGCGACGATGAAATGGTGCACCGTTCTAGCGTTGTTGGAAATGTTGGCATGACCCCGACGTCCGCAGCTGCCCCTGGTGGTTTGCTTCCTGGTGCTCCTGGTATGAACCTCGATGGGGCTGGCGCGGCACCAAACGTCGGCAAAATTAAGGATCGCAAGGCTCTTGCGGATGCTGACCCGTTGGGCGTTGACCTGAATGTTGACTTCAGCAAGGTTGGAGGTCTGCAGGGACATATCGACCAGCTCAAGGAAATGGTGCAGCTGCCCCTACTCTACCCCGAGCTCTTTACTCGATTCCATGTTACTCCACCACGCGGTGTCCTGTTCCATGGCCCACCTGGAACAGGTAAAACGTTGCTTGCTCGCGCTTTAGCCAATTCGGTTGGCTCTGGCGGTCGAAAAATCTCATTTTACATGAGAAAAGGTGCCGACGCTCTAAGCAAGTGGGTCGGTGAAGCTGAGAAACAGCTTCGTTTGCTGTTTGAAGAGGCCAGGAGAACTCAGCCGAGTATCATCTTCTTTGACGAGATTGATGGTCTTGCCCCGGTTCGGTCCAGTAAGCAGGAGCAGATTCATGCCTCCATCGTTTCGACACTCTTGGCTTTGATGGATGGTATGGACGGTCGTGGCCAGGTTATTGTCATTGGTGCCACCAATCGTCCTGACAATATTGACCCTGCTCTTCGTCGACCCGGTCGATTTGATCGCGAGTTCTACTTCCCTCTGCCTGATATAGAGGGTCGAAAATCAATTCTCAACATCCACACTGCAGACTGGGGACTCTCGAACCAGTTCAAGGACTCCTTGGCCGAGAACACAAAAGGCTATGGTGGTGCCGATCTGCGAGCTCTCTGCACGGAGGCTGCGCTCAACGCCATTCAACGAACGTATCCTCAGATTTACGCCTCCAAGGAGAAGCTTGTCGTTGATCCTGAAAAGATTGGTGTTCACGCAACTGACTTTATGTTGTCTATCAAGAAACTCATCCCCTCGTCAGAACGATCAGCAACATCTGGTGCTAAGCCCCTACCCAAGTCAATAGAACCCTTGCTTCGTGATCAACTGGCAGCTGCCAAGTTGGCGCTCGATGGCCTCTTGCCCCGCAAGAAGAAGTTGACAGCTCTTGAAGAAGCCATGTACGAGCAATTCGATGATGATGATCATGGCTTCGGCAGAGAAGCTATGCAACAGGAGTTTGAGCGATCCAGAGTGTTCCGACCCAGATTTATCATTTACGGTCAGAGCGGAATGGGCCAGAGTTACCTCTCATCTGCTATTCTTCACTATTTTGAGGGAGTTCATGTCCAAAACTTTGATCTCCCCAGCATCTTGAATGACGGAAGGGTAAGTTCAATGCCTTCTTGAAAGTCTCCATATACTAACAGATACCAGGCCATGGAACAGGTTATTGTCAGTCTGTTCACGGAAGTAAGGCGGCATAAGCCTAGTGTGATTTACATTCCCAACATCGAGGCCTGGTATGCCGCGCTGCACAACACACTCGCTCTCACCACCTTCAAAACTATGCTGCGATCCATTGCCCCTACTGATCCAGTACTTCTTTTGGCTACGGCAGAGGGTGACAGGGATGAACTTCCCAGCGAACTCATCCGTGACTTTTTCGGGTTCTCCATGAAGAATCAAATGAGGATCAACAATCCCAGCAAGGTAAGTGTTGCTTGTTTGGTCATTAATGCCATGTGCTGTGCTAACTTATGTAGGAATGCCGCATGGAATACTTCAGCACCACACTTCAATATGCCAAGAAGAAACCGCGCGAGTTTCCCGACCCCGAAAACCGCAAGAAGAGGGTCCTAGAGGAGCTTCCTGTTGCCCCTCCTATTGAGCCTGCTCCCCCAACTAAGGCGGATATGAAGGCTGCACAGAAGCGGGACCACCAACTGCTCAACGCCCTCAAAATCCAGCTTCAACCTATTATGGACCAAATCAACAGGAAATACAAGAAGTTCCGACAGCCTGTCATTCCTCCTGCTCAGATCGAATACCTCTTCGTCGAGTCGGAGCCCAACTTTGTACGACCGGATATCGAAGCCGGCCAGCTCCGACCATATGAGATCGTCAAGGACAAGTATGACAATGATGTCCTTCGAGACACCGCGAGTGGCAAGTGTTATTATAATCTCGAAACTACTACTATCGAGGAGCGCTTGTCGAACGGTTTCTACGCCCGACCGAAGGACTTCCTATTTGACATCAAGGCCCTTGCCAGGGATGCCAAAAATATTGGAGACAAGGAGCGAACCCTCAAGGCCAACGAACTTCTCAGCAACGTCGAAGTCGATGTCGCTAGTATCGAGAACCAAACTTCTCAAGTTGACTGGGAAGGTCTATATAGACGTCAACTGCAACGAGCCAAGGATGCCACCGAAAAAGAGCGAAAGCGAAAAGCGATGCAATCGCTCGTGGACCGTGTTCAGTCTGATCTGGGTGGTAATGATAGTGATTCTCAGGGGCCTGTTACCCTCGGAGTGGCGGTTCCAGGATCGAGAACGACTGCAAGGTTCCAAGTAAGAAGCCCGCTCTCGAATGACCATGGTACTTCAGGCCAGGACTTGCAGCTTCTGAGCAACGGCATCAATAACACGATCGGGGAGGACACCCAGATGAGCGGCATCGACAACGATACCCAGGCGCTCTCCGAAATGGGACCCCCACCAAAGTCTCATGAGCAACTCAATGTAGCCCATACGGGAATGACACAACTCTCGCAAAAGTCTGTAGTGACAACGTTGCCACCAGGAGTTTCGCCCTCAGCTGTCATCAATGAGGCATCGACAACCAAAACATCAGACCCTTCAACTCATCGCTCATCAGACTTTAGTCAGATGACCAATGGAGGCCATGGCGAGAGCCGAGGCGTTGATGATGACAGCCAGGTTGATATCCCTGACACACTGATTATAGCTGGACATAACACCTCTGGAGACGACTCGTGGCTGCATTCTCAGGCTCAGGCTGCCGCTGCAGGTGGCGCCCACATGCAGGTCTCAAACATCTCCGACAGTCCCTCTTCGGCGCGAACATCATTGGGCTTCAAGGCCCAAAGCGTGGGCGGTATGGCGAGCATACTGAACGATCATATTTCTGACGAACAGTCTGCACGTAATTCTGGCTCGTCGACTTCGGCTTCTCAGCCCCTGACACTAGGGGAAGTGGAAGGGATCTTGAACAACGTGACGGAGGCGACTAGTGGTTGCACCATCGAGCAGCTCGAACAGATCAACCGTGAGCTTATGGACGAAATTTGGCGCACAAGAAGTGAGTGGAACCGCAGCAGAGTTATGGACCAAGTTATGGCGGTATTCAACAGGACAATGGAGGAGATCGAGGCGTTTCAAGGCATTGAGCCACCCAGCCAAGCTCGCGACTACTAGCTAGTGCTGGGCAACCGGAGAATTCGCAAGTGAGAACTCCCGCTTTATGGAAATGCCAGGGAAGGAACGGAAAGGGGATTTCGAAGAGTTGGGCGTACGCTTGTAATCATGTCTAGGAGTTATTGGGAACGCGACTCTGCCAAGGAGGTATTAGACGTGTCTGTTTTTAGAGGATAGCATTCATGCATGGCCGCAAAGGTTGATGTCCCTACATTATTAGCTACCTGTACAATGGCCTTATTTTCCTACATATATCTACCCATAGGTAGCGATTGCTAACAACTTTACAATTTGGACTTGGCTTTTGTGCTATCGTACCTCTTACCCTCATCTGCTTGTTCTGCTACTGTCAAGTCTGGAAGAGATGCGGGCATGATCCTCCGTGGTGCAGTTCCTGGCACGACGTTGTATTTCGAGAAGTCCATTACACCTGCATGTTCACATAGGAAGTCTTCGTCTAGTAGCAGTTCACCGTTGACTACGGAAGGTGAAGCTTGAAGGATGGCGAGGATGGCGTCGGAGAAGATGGTTGCTTTTCGTAGGTCATTGGCTTCTTCTGGGTTCTTGCGTGTAAATTGCTCTGTAGCAGCAGATTCAATAGCCTGGTTTATGTTAGTCATATGCTTTGTTTTCAGGGGATACTGTCAGACGTACCACCGCGGGCCATATAGAAGTGATAGCCATATCTTTCTTCCCTTGGCGCTCAAAGTCCATGGCAAGACCTTTTGTAAGGACACTCATGCCAACCTTCCCCACCGCATAAGCTGTTTTACCACGGAAAAAACGGCTATAGATGGGCGGGCTGACGACTACGATGCGGCCTGTGGAGGGGAGGTGAGGCAGAGCGGCTTGAATGGTTGCGTATAGTCCTTCTGGATTAACGCGCTGCATAAGTTGGAATCGCTTAAGCGGTGTTGATGAGACGGGAGCCCAGAATATGGCACCCGAGTTGTAGACGAGGACATCTAAACGGCCGTAGGTCTGTGAAATTGAATCAGTATTGGTTTCAAGATGGATGGATTGACTTACAGAGATGGTTTGTGATATCAGGGAGTCGATACTCTCGGGATAGCGAACGTCTACTTGGATGGCAGTGGCTTCACCTCCTGCCAAGGTGATTTCATGAGCGACAGTTGTAATTGTCGAGGCGGATGAATTAGGATTTGGTGGAAAAGGTGATGGGAGATTTATAGGATCGCTGATAGTTTTTGCAGCGACAACGACTCGAATCGCTATGTTAGTTTGTTTGAACAAGATAATTATGGGTTATAGTTGTAGTTGAACGAACCAGAATAGCCATTAGAGGCGAGGTCGATGGCCACCTGACGACCGATGCCCCTGGATGCACCAACTATCAGAGCGACAAGATTTTTAGATGCCATTGTGACTGATTGTTTTATGTTTATCTTCTATCAGTTTAGGAGGTTGTTGATCCTATTATAAATCCAACTCCAAGGGTCGAGTTGGAGAATCCGGGGGTGGATTAGATAGCCTCGGCAACCCCACATCCACTAACTATAAGGGGTGGCAGTCCATACAATAACACGGGGGACCGAGATCCGAATCAATCTTGTTGACTTGTACTTGTAAATATTAACGGATCATTTTATGTTTATCTCGTTATAAATCTAAAAAAGAAAAGAATACTTCCAAAATGGGTGGGCGTATCGATTGCTATCTGGACATTGGTGAGTAATAGTATGCATCCTTACTATCTTGGACAAGACTAACAATCACGAGTGTCCTTCTACAGCTATACTGGCTTCATCGAGCTACGACGGAACATGAACAAACTGGCTGGTCATGGAGTCCAAGTCAAGTACGTTGGGACTCACTCAAAACATGCTGTCGTATACTGAACCATCACTAGTTTCATCCCCGTCTTCTTGGGCGGTATCATGAGTGAATCAGGTATACTCTGTCCAGCGGTAAACACAGAAACAATCTTACCATCTACCAGGAAACAAACCCCCTTGGGTACTCCCTGCAAAATCGAGATATCTCGCCAAAGATTCTCGTCGCTCGGCAGAACGCCTCTCGGCTCCTTATCAAGGTTCACCACCCGACCTGCTTGCCATTGCAAAGACCATCTCGCCTCTCCGTGCGCTACACTACATCAAGGAAAACTATCCAGAGGATACCTTTCTAGCAGCTATGCGGTTTCTTTTCCACAAGATTTGGTTACCTCCCCACGTCAACCTCGCCGAGGACGCGAATCTTGTTGCAGCGCTCAAGGAAGCGACCGACGAGCTCGATGGGGGTAGTGGCAGCAAGTTGTTCTCCGATGAGGATATTGAAAAGATCATGAAGGGTCGTGAGAGTATGAAAGAGAGAGTCAAGGAGGTGACTGGCTTGGCGCTCAAGAAGGGTGCTTTCGGAGCGCCTTGGTTGATTGCGACGAATGCGGATGGCAAGTCAGAGGTTTTCTTTGGAAGTGACAGGTAAGATGTCCCCGAACAGTGTGATTGGTCTTTTATTAACTGATCGTATAGGTTCAACCATATTTATAGGTTCTTAGGAGTTCCTTTCCAGGACGTCCAAATCTTGTCTCCTTCAAAGTTGTAATTGAAGGTACAGCTAGCCTAGACAGAGACAGTCAGGACAACTTGTGGAGGATATTTCCAAGCGCTGATATGAGTATCAAGATGTAGTCGATGCAGTTGCTAGATAATATTCATGTGCTGTACACGACCTGTTGTTGATGTTATGTCTCATGTGTCAGTCAGTAGTAGCTCAATCAAAACCCACTTACTCAGTAGAAGTTCAACTCAACTTATTAAACCTCCACCTCTCACCTCTCACCTCTCACCTCACACCTCACACATATATTAACACCACATTGAAAAAAATGCAGTCTCTCGAACTCACTCTTATAGTCGCTGCGACTCGTAATATGGGCATCGGCGCCCAAGGAGGAATGCCCTGGCAAGGCTTGCGCAAAGAAATGAAGTACTTTGCGCGTGTGACGACTAGACTGCCACCACAGGTACTACTACAATCACTTGTTGGCCTTTACCCAAACACCCACAGACCACTTGCCTCACATTGATGGAATAAGAAAATACGAAAAATTGTACTAACAAACTTCCAGGCTCCTTCGCCATCCCTCAACGCAGTCATAATGGGCCGCAAAACTTGGGACTCAATCCCCACCAAATTTCGACCTCTCAAAGACCGTCTCAATATCGTCATAAGCCGCTCCGCACCCTCAAGTCTTCCCGAGACAGTTGGGCCGTCTGAGCCCGTCAGGGTCCAATCTCTTGAGCTCGCGCTGCAGTATGCTCGTGCTCGCAGCAACATCAGCCGCGTCTTTGTTATTGGTGGTGCGCAGATCTACGACGCTGCGCTCAAGCTTCCCGAGGCGCGACGCATCCTGCTCACCAGCATTGAACGGGATTTTGACTGCGATACTTTCTTCCCTGTAGACCTGAAAGGTGGCAAGTGGGAGAGGAAGTCGAGGGAGGAGTTGCAGAAGTGGACGGGCGAGGAAGTTGAGGAAGGTGGTCAAGAGGAGGCGGGGACAAAGTATGAGTTTCAAATGTGGGAGAAGCATGACTAGATGAATAGATAGACTCTGTAGTTTCGTTTCATGAGACAGGATATCATCATTGGAATTATTCATAAATACAACAGTCATGCCTAAGAACAATACATCCGTCCAACCCAACCTTCATCCCAATGTCCTAATCATACAGCCCAACCCATTCTATTCTTTTTTTGTTATTCAAATGACATATACGTACAGCTGATAATACACATCATCCCGCTCATGACTTAGTTCGTTGACACCTTGGCTGGTTCTGCTGACACCGCCTCAGCCTCCTTTACAGGCTCTGAAGCAGGAATGCTGTCCTCCTGCTGTCCGCCCAGCTGCTTCTCTAATCTCGTCCAGAACACATCGACCGGCTTCGCCATGATGGCTGGTAATTGCGCAGGAAGGTTGTTGTCCGAGACAGCCTCAAACTGAAGCAGTGTCGATCTCATCCATCCCACAATGGCAAGCAGAGCTCTGGGATCAGCGTCAGGTGAACCCTTGAACAGGTTTCGCCAGATAGCGCTCGCCAACATCGCATCGCCCTTAATGAGACCCTCGTCATACGCCAAGAGGAGACCGCGCCACTGGACGAAGATGTCCTTGAGGTATCGCTGTCGCAGGGCACTTGATGTGATGTGGTGGTCGATGTGCATCTTCTTCTCGCACTCGAAGAAGAAGTGATCTGTGAGCTGATGCTGCCAGTTGTGGAATCCCTCGCGATCAAAGCAGCGTATTCGGGTGTTGATTAGGTAGAGGTGAAGCATAGTGACATGGGACCAGGTGCTAAAGGTGGGAGGAAGCTTGAAGACTGTTGCAAGTATAGGGTTAGCACTCTTGAATAATATTTTCTTTTGGTTGAAAACCATTAGGAGATTAAAACGTACTGTGATGCCACGGACTCTCAGGGTTCAGAGAATGTCCAATCTCTTCGCCATCCTCTGCAAGCTTCACATGGTCCTCCTTGCGCTCCTTCTCAGTAATATGGTAATCAGCTGCCTTGGAGGAAGCCTTGAACAACTGCTCCGTAGCGCCCAGAACACGATACGGCTCAGCCATAGACTTTCCAATACCCTGAAGGAGACTTCTTGAACTCGAATTGCTGAAATTTCGTCGAGAAATAATAGATGCAGCGGGCGGCAACAAGTTTCTTGTCGTGGGTGCAGAGACTCGTGATGCGCCGGCTCGCATTGCGGCCCGGAGGACGGACCGAGCCTGGGTTCTGCAGGATTCGCAGGCCATTTTTTGAATTCGTTTATTCGGGGGTTTTCGTTTCGGAAGGAAAATTGACTTGAGAGGAGCCTGGGAAAGGGCTTAAAGTGAAGCTGTTGTAAGTCTTCACGTCATGCACCTGGTCATGACGAACTGATCTTTTTGATAGTATAGAAATTGTTTGACTTCTGATAGGTTAACGGGTATATGTCGGCAGTGGAGAAGACCCTTAGTGCGAAGGACACTGTGCACAATGCGATGTAGGCTATCGACGCTTTTAAACGGACAGTTGATTATCAGAGAACTCATATTAATTGGTACAAGTACAACTAATTTACAGTTGAATATTCATTCATCAGTACTNNCTAACAAATGCCCGACTGCGCCTTTGGTGCTGCTGACTGTAATATCCGACTCTTTTTGATGTCCCTCTTCGCCTAACATGAGTCGCTTAATAGCCGAAGTCTCTGCCACATCCCCGACGTTCGTCGCTGTCGCGTGTGCGTTGATGTAATCAACATTCGAAGGCTTGACCCCAGCATTTTTTAATGCCTTCTTCATAGCAAGGAATGCGCCACGGCCATCTTCTCGCGGCGCTGTCATATGGTAGGCATCGCCGCTGCAACCATAGCCTTTTATTTCAGCATAGATGCGAGCTCCTCGTGCTCTGGCGTGCTCCAACTCTTCAAGGACCAGCACCGCAGCACCTTCAGAAACCACGAAACCGTTGCGGTCGGCATCAAATGGGCGGCAGCTTGCTGTGGGATCATTGTTGTATGCTGTTGATAAGGATCTTGCCCTACCGAAGCCTGCAAACGTCAAAGGGTGAATGCATGATTCTGAGCCTCCTGCAACCATGATATCGGCGTCTCCCATGCTGACGAAACGCGATGCATCTCCAATTGAGTGCGCACCAGTTGTGCAAGCTGTAGTTGCTGCATGGTTGGGGCCCTGGAAACCGTATTTCATGGCTATGTGACCAGCCGCCATATTGATCAAAATTTTGGGCACGAATAGTGGTGATACCTTTTTATATCCCTGACACATGTTCAGCACTGGTTCGGAATTGGTCGACACGAAATCTTACATCTTTATGGTGCACTAAGCTGGTGTCATAAATCTCATCCAGATTTCCAATACCACTCCCTAGGCAAACACCAGTAGCCTCTAGTTGTTCTTCGCTCTTTGGCTCCCATCCCGCATCTTTGAGAGCCATATCGCTAGCAGCAATGGCATATTGTGTAAACTTGGACAATCGTCTCTGCTCATTTGCGCTGAGCCAGTCTGATGCCCTCCATCGTCCTTCTCCTTCACCGATGGGCACCAGCCCAGAGACTGTGCTTGTCAACTCTTTCCATCGCGCCTGGGGCTCTAGATCTGCGACACTGACGATTCCGCATTCGCCATTGAGAAGACGGGTCCAGGTTCGTTTCACGCCTACACCCAAGGGCGTGATGGCTCCGAGGCCAGTCACTACTACCCGACGCATTATGATTCCATGCCGAGGATAAAAGAAGGGAATTTATCTTAGTAGTTAGTGGATATTGAGAGTTAAGTGTTGATATAATAGTACCTATGAGGTAATGGAGAAGATGTAAAGTAGAATAAAAGTGATGTTTGAACATGGTTCAAGAATAGAATCTCCACTTTTAGGTTAGCGCTAGATCGTGAGACGGACATGGATACAAGGAGCAGGTACAGTACAGTCAGTACCTCCCTCGATATATTCTCACGATAAGCCTTCAACGACGTTCCAAGCAAACTCTCAATATTTTATCAGTATTTGAATGACTTCCATGTTCAATCCTTAGTAACCGAACCAAAACCACATAAATTCCATACCCGTCGTTCATTTAAAGTGACGCGATCAACTCTGGACTTGAATAGACGCCACAAAACAACAAAGGACACGACACGAAACGTCTCTCACACAACATCAATTCAATATCTCTGCTCAATCATACTAGTACTATCCTTGCAGCTTCAAACGATATGGAAAGTTCTTGTGGTTAATTAGAGCACTCGTTATATGTGCCAGACTATACATCAGTCCCAGCAGGCACTGTCATCCTGTCCAGGCGACGGCACACTCAGCTCAGATATCTGTTCCATATCCAACGATATACAATCTCTCACAATACGGGATACCGTTGCACTCGACGATCTTTACACTTAAGAACGGAAAGGAGAGAAACCGCGATTAGTTGAGAACAATTGATCATCAGGGACCACAACCAATAGCATCTAAAAAAGGCAAACCAAGCTTCCAATGCCTGAAAATCGGAAGCCAGGGTCGGCATTACCAGTCGAGCCCACCGGACAAAGCATATCAGGTCCTAGCGGGCGACTCTCAACATCATTAGAGATTGAAGACCCGCCCCCCGAAAATCTCAAGCATCGCGTACATGAGTGGGCAGGCACAGGAGCACGCAACGATGATGAAGATGATCAAGGTGAAGAATACGAGCTTCTAATGGACCCAAATCCCCCCCGGGAGTATGAGACGAGACGAAAGAACTCACAAGAGTCTGACGATGAGGCGGCTTTGATCAAGGATGATGATGAAGATGATGAAGATGAGAATGAGGAAGAAGAGAACTCGCCATATCCCGAAGTTCGGGCTGCGGTACGCAACTTTGATGAGGATCTTCCATGCAATACTGTGCGGGCATGGACTATAGGCATGATACTCGTTGTTGTGGGTGCTTCTATGAACACCCTCTTCTCACTGCGTCAGCCGTCCATCAGCATTGGCCCTCTTATCGCTCAAATCGTTGCATGGCCAATGGGTCATGGCTGGGCCAAGTTTGTGCCAGAACGGGAGTTCACCACTTTTGGTATAACATGGACTCTCAACCCTGGGCCGTTCAATGTAAAGGAACACGCTATCATCGTCGTCATGGCTAGTGTCTCGTTCTCAGTGGCATATGCCACTGATATCATTCTGGCACAAGTTATTTTCTATAAGCAGGACTTTGGAATAGTGTTCCAGCTTCTGTTGACCATCTCAACTCAATCAGTAGGTTACGGCATCGCAGGTATGCTGCGGAAATTCTTGGGTACGTTGTTCTCATCTCTGGTTGCTATTCCTTTGCTTACAATCCAAGTGTATCCCGCATCCATGATTTGGCCCGAGAATCTTGCTGGCGTTACTCTTATGAATGCCATGTACGAGAGGAATGATGCTCCAGACCCCGGCGTTATAGGAGGCGCAATGCACCGGTATAAATGGTTCGCCATCGTGACCGCATGCTCCTTTTTCTACTACTTCATCCCTGGTTTCATAGCCCAGTTCCTGAGTATCTTTGCCGTAGCTACTTGGATGGCTCCCCAAAATCCTATTGTGAACCAGCTATTCGGAGGCCAGACAGGGCTGTCTCTTCTTCCTATTACTTTTGATTGGACGCAGATTGCAGGATACGTTGGCTCGCCACTCATTCCACCGTGGTATGTATTATGGCCACTCCATCACTGGACTGTAGAATTGTATTAACGGCGACTAGGCATGCCATCGCCAATACTCTGATCGGAGTTGTTGTATTCTTTGTTATTGGATCTTCTTTCCTTCACTACGGGGGAGCATGGTATGGCGAGTTCTTGCCCATGAGCGACTCTGGCACATATGACAATACCGGAGCTCGCTACAACACCACGCGGATTCTGACAAAAGACTTCACACTAAACGAAGAGGAGTACAAAAACTACTCACCCCTTTTCATCAGGTATGATAAGCTCTCCGTATGCCATCGACCTAAGCTGACGAGTGAAGTACGACTTTCGCAATTTCTTACGGCCTGTCCTTTGCTGCTATATCTTCGCTCGTCGTGTACACTTATCTACACAACGGAAAACAGATTTGGCAGCAATGGAGGAACAGCACAAATGAAAAGCCTGATGTACACATGAAACTCATGAGAAAGTATAAAGAAGCGCCTACTTGGTGGTACATGTCACTCTTTGCAATCGCGAGTTTCCATTCCTGATTCCCATGATAACAATTAACTAATGAGTAATTCAGATGCTCCTGATCGGTTTCTACACAGTGCTCGGGTACCCTACCAACCTCTCTTGGTGGGCTTTTCTGCTTGCCATTGCAATCTCTTTTGGATTCGCTCTTCCCATAGGCATCATTCAAGCTGTGACAAATACTCAAATTGGCTTGAACGTCTTGACCGAATTCATCTACGGATACCTCCAACCAGGTCGACCTCTGGCCCTAATGATGTGAGTGCTCCCTCGCCTGTCTCCGATCCACGATCCTTTCAAGCTCGTGCTGACTTTAACTGCCCTAGTTTTAAAACATATGGGTACATCACAATGTAAGTCTTGAGTGCTCCCTTGAAGTCTCCGAGACCTCCAAGATTTTTGGACTGACATCCTCACCTCCCTGTCCAGGGCGCAGTCTCTTCGCTTTGTCTCGGATTTGAAGTTCGGACACTACATGAAGATCCCTCCTCGAACAATGTTCCTGTCTCAAGTTGTCGCCACAACATTCTCGTGCTTTATTCAGATCGTTGTTCTGAACCTGTCTCTAAATAATATCCCCGATGTCTGTGAGCAACACCAGGTAGATCACTTTACGTGTCCTGGAGGTCGCGTCTTCTTCGCTGGTAAGTTTAATGCCGAGTCTAAAATGTTTCTGATCTAATGCATGAGTCGCAGCCTCCATTATATGGGGTCTCCTCGGACCTGCCCGCATGTTCTCGCCTGGCCAAGTCTACTCTGGCCTCTTTGTCTTCTTCGTCATTGGTGCCATCACTCCTGTAGTCATATACTTCCTGGCCAAGCGCAGGCCCAAGTCTCCAGTGCGGTTCCTCATGGCACCTCTCATCTTCGGAGGTGCAGGGGCTATGCCGCCTGCGACACCCCTCAATTATCTTTCATGGGGGGCAGTCGGCTTCGTCTTTCAGTTCTGGATCAAGAAGCGCTACTTCAGATGGTGGTCAAGACTCAACTTCCTTACATCGTCTGCACTCGATCTTGGGCTCGCCCTTGCGACTTTGTTCATCTTCTTTGCGTTCACGCTTCATGGTATAGATCCGCCAAGCTGGTGGGGAAACGACATCGTCTCATCGACCATGGATGTCCAAGGTACCGCGATACAGGCACATGTAGCCGAGGGAGCGCGGTTCGGGCCTAAGAGCTGGTGATGATGGGGGTGCTTGGGGGTGCATACCAAGAGGGAGTTATTGTATATGTATCGTAGACTACCTATCTAGAATAACTGCACGTTTTGTTTATGTTTGTTGGTGGCTTGTGCATCTGCAGATAGTCGTCGACTACCAATTTTCATTCAGAGACATGTTTGCTTCTAAATAGCTGAATTTATGTAAGAGCCAGTCGGATTTCCATGTGGCATCTATCGCGCAGCTGGACAATAAACCCGCCGCCCGCAACCTTGAGACCGCCCTCAACAAGGACATGAGAAAATATGTAGTGATAAACCCTTCGTCGTCCAGTCAGACCTTAAGACCGCCCTAAGTTTGTAGCTCATGACGTTGCTTTTTAACCCGTTGTGGTAACTGCCGCCCACCATGTTGCATACCTCACGGCCCGTGGCTTGTACAAGGGATAAATCCCACGTACCTGGAACCAAGGCTAGCTCTTGCGGCGTTTCGTTACATTATAATGGTCCTTAGGGACAGGACTAGGATCGAACAAACATGCATGTCTGACCACGCAAGCATAGCCTTTCTGGTCCATGTTAGCGATCGAGCAAAAACTGATATATCAAAGACAATGTGACAGATCACGAAGGATTTCATACAGCATGTACCCAGTCTGGTGCATGTACTGGAATAATTAAACGCATCTTTATACATTCAATTCACGCCCATGTGCCAACTTACCTAGCGAAAGTGAAGAGCCAGCAGCATTTGTTGAGCCAGTATCTGTCATTCATGCGGTCATTTGAGGCCACGGATTAAGAAACACGTTTACCGGGCAGCAGGTAGATCTATTGGTGCAGTAATAAATCAGTCAAGCTCAGTGCGAGGGTAGTTTAGTTCTATTGAGCCATCGTAACAAGACAGCCACTTTGGCGGTTGTTTGGGACCAAGGCCAGGACTAGGACAAACCATCTACATTGTCAAGTAAATTCCCTGGATGCAGCAAATGCAAGCCATTTCCGACGCACAATGCTAGTCATTAACTAAAACATGAGGAGTAACCTCATGGGGAAGATTTCATACACTCCTCACAAATGCTTGGAACAAGTTTGTAGCTGTTTATAGTATAAACCATCCTGATATTAATATGTTCTCCAGAATAATAGTGTGATATGTGATACAAGAGGGCGCGGGATTAGAACCGTAGAAGTTCGTGACGACGCCTCTCCAGAAAGCAGCACCATCTTGGTATAATCTCCACCTATTCAAATCTCCCACATTGTGAGCCGTCGAGATCCATATCACCACTGTGTTCATTGTGCCACCAACGCTGTGTGTTTCCGGCTGAAGTTTGGTGGTGAAACGTGCTGCTATCGATTTGCGGAGAAAATGACATAGAAGCGAAAGCGTTTGAATGATCCTGACTTTCTTGTTCGATAACATTACAATCTTCGGTTGCTGGTCTTCGACGACTGTCGTAAGGAGGCACCAAATTGCTCTGTGTTGGTGGATAGAAAGGAGAGCGGCATTGACTGAATTCGTACGCCGCAATGAGCTCCGTCTTGGCCTGATATGCGTGTCCCTCCGGCTCCAGCTTGACGGTCGTTGCATGATTCTGACGATTGACATCGAGTAGAAATAAATCTAGCAACGAGGCGGAATGCCCTGCATAAGAGTTCGTTTTTCTCACTGTCCCCAACATGATCATTGCCTCTTTTACCAGTGACAAATGTTCTCCCGTAACGTGTATGCCTGCATACATACTACATAGTAATACATACGTCGCTTCGATCAAAACGCAGCTAGGGTCGTTTAGTAGATAGCTAGGAACGATAAGCAATATTACTTACGGAATAAATGGATCAACAGGAAGAGGCGAAGTGGGACGCGTGCCTTCTTTGAGCATATCTATTGCTCGAATTGATCCGGAAACGCATCTCTGGGATAGTTCGTTGATTTGCGGCTCGATAGTATCCAAAGTTTTGCGTTCTTCCGTGGAAGCAATAAATCGGAGAAGAAAGAATGGCCGGCAAAGAAGAATGTCAGCATAGATACGGAATGAGTTAACTCGAGCTTGTGCCACAACATGGGCCGGGTCGACTTTGGTGTCTGTAAGAGAATCAAGGTGCCCAATTAATAGCTTCACGTCTTTCATCGATATCTTGGACCCTGAATATATAACTTTGACGGTTTCGCCGATGATACGGCATGCATCGACAGCAGGATTGAGCAGAGTCCCCTTCTGCAGTACAAGAGACTCTTCGGTGTGTTGGTGAATAGCCAGTGGCCTACCTAACGTGGCAGCGAGGAATCTATCGAGAACGAAGAGACTTCTCCAGACGTTCCGTCTTGATACTATCCATGCTTGGGTATCAGAGAAGCTCTCGACCTCGGCTTCTTTCCCTCGGTGAATCCCGAACGAGTGAGCAACTTGGAAAGCTCGACCTGCATAGTGATAAGCCTCATTTCTTTGTGGGTAAGCGATATATAGGACTTACTACAGTAGGAGTGTGCAGCATGCGGCCTAGATACACACATCATATAAAATGACATCAAAACGAGAGCCTGAAGAATCCATGGAATCCTATTGCAGCTCTCAGATCCTCTGTATGTTTCGCTTAGCTGAAGCAATGCTTCGGCGCTTGCGAAAAACCGTTCTTTCAGATCGGGGTCCTGCAAAGCTCTTTCTGTCGGACTAAAGTCAAACGTAAGCCCGATCGCCAGTACCAGATAGAAAATGCACCGATCGGAATTGCATATCTGGCTCGGTCCATCATAGATTTGACACACGATGGCTTCAACAGATTCGAGGTCTACAACGTCGATGAAACCATGTGTCTCGGCCCAGTCAATATACTTATACGTGTAGGTAAAAGCGATCGGCAACTCACATTGGTAAAATAGGATTTCAATAACCTCGTAATAGTAATTTGAGGCAGGTCAGGCGGCCACGTTGGGCAGGGGCTGACAGGGCTAGCTTGCTGCGGCCCAGACCAGATACTCGACTCTGTAAAATCCGAGGATCCAGAGCCTAGCTTCACATGTTGCTTGACAAGAGCTACAAAGGATTCGGTAGCATAGCAATCATAAAATACTGGTGGTTTTAGCAACGGAAGACGCAATGTAATAAGGGTTTGAGATCGCTGCTGATGTTCCGACGCTGTGCGAGGGTACGTATATTGTCCAAATTCCTCGGGTCTTGATGTAGTAACGATGCGGAATACGGAAAGTTTCCCTGGACTTGTCGATCTTCTTATGATATATTTGCTGGCTGTTTTCCCATTCATTCCTGGCGTATCAGATTGTTCGGTAGCTTCTGGTGATTGTTCGCCCAAATCGTGCCTTGGAGGCGAGCAAGACGCAGTCGAGTCGCTTGACGACTCAGTGGATTTGCTCGGCCGGTACACGCAATTCAACCCTCGTGTGCGGCAATACTTGCAATTTCTTAGGCCATCGCACTGCAATTTTATTACGTTAGCAACCAGTGACTCTGTAGCTCACACGAGTACGTGCTAATCATATACGCCAGCTGAGGATTTGCTTGGACATATTGGCGTTATTGATACTAGAGGAAGTTTTGTATTGACAGGGAAGAGCAGTGACCAAGTCCGTCTTGGACAGCCAAAACTTGAGACGTTAAAAGATGTCGATGACTTACTTTTTGCTTGCGTGTCCTACACATGTTGCAGGCTTTTGATACCCTTTTTCGCTTTTCCGAGGTGACTTTGATGTTGGGCATTTTCAACCCAAAAGGCTCGGATCGTGTCTCTTTACCAGGAGAAAACAGAATACTAGAAGGCAGCTGATTTCTCGGTGCTGAACTCGTTAGAGCCTTTTGGTGGTATAGAAGTGTATCTGACTACCTGTTGTGGACAAATATGATGTTTTGTAAGTGAATCAGAACATGATCGTAATACGTACAACACTGTTGAAGTATTGACGTGAAGTATTTATCCAAAAGCGCTTGGTGGATGTTCTGGTCGGTCTTCGATCTTTATAAAATGTATCGACCTCTCGATACAGGCTTGACCTTGAAAGTGGGCGAGGCAACAAATTTTTAGAACCAAGTCTAATGCAGCAGGGTGCCCAAGAGCGCCGAATAGATCGCGCGTAGACGTGCTCTTTCTATCCATCTTGCCAATCAAGGCGAGCCGCGATGGCTCAGAACATCCAAGTAGAAGCCGTCCCGACTGTACGGGACTGGCTGACAATTGCTGTGTGACCAGATGAAACCAGTAGTAGCTAACTTGAGAGGCTGGAAGGGACATATGTGGCGTAGAAAGATGCATAGCTGTTTAGGCCAAGAACACAACCGACCTTGAGATGGACACAAGTTCCTTCCTGCCCGTGATGATCCTGGTATCTCTGGGTT